>SKCR01036850.1:0-310679 GCA_019454045.1 Zanthoxylum bungeanum | reverse complement strand
CTCGAATATCCTTTGCCACATAGCTTCTATTGCACAATACCCTCCTACTATACACCTACTCGCATTCAACGACTTGGCCCGGAAAAAGATCCAACAATTTTTGTGTCATTTCAGCCCAAATAAGAAAATGGGCCTATCCTTAAATATTTGGCCCGTATTTATTTCGGTGGAATTGGTGACACAAAGGTGTGTGTTGCTCACTAATATTTTGATACATATATATTTTAAAATTTAACTAATATATAGTAAGGACATGTTTTTTTTTAATCGGACAGTTCCATTTGGACCGTCTCATATGCGTGCTACAGTAAAAACTTGAACTAGTAATTTGGTCATTGCTCTTTAGGTTAATCAATAAGTCTTTTTTCCCCTTTTTATTCTTTTCTGTAATTTTTTAATTAATTATAGTGAAACAAAGATTCAAATTTTTAATTTTTAATTTGACATTATGTGACAATAACTTATTTCGTTCCTTTCATTTTTCTTGAAGGTCAATTACTAGGTAGTTTTTTTTTTAAGGGAAATGTATTAGGTATAAGTTTATTTAGTTTACACTTCAAAATAGGAAGGGGGAAAAAAGCAAATCAAACTCAATCTTCACAAATAGCCATCGTTTCTATTCTAAAACAAGGTAAATTTGATATATTGAGGAAAAACAGATTTAAAAAGCCATATCATGAAACCCAATTTGTAATTTTTCTTTTTTTTTTTTTTTTTTTTAAAGATTGATAATGATTTTAACAAAGTCATATGCCACGTTTGGTGTGGTCCTGTTTTTTGAAAATTCGCCTTACTTTTTATTAAGAAGTGATTCCTTGCTTCCACTTTCTTGTTTCTGCTTCATAATTTATCATTCTGGTCATGATGTGGTCACCTAATTCTCTCCATTTTTCTTTTGGGTTTTTTGTATATGCATCGTTGCAACAAGAATTGAAACCTATCAGCCTCAATAATTAAAATAGTTACTATATGAAATTCTTTTAATTTTTGTTGAATCTAATATATATATATATATATATATATATATATATATATATATATATATACACACACACACACACATAGTGGCTTAAAATTAAATTGGAGCCTTCCTATATTATAATTCATAACTTAAAAACTTGACTTTTTAGAATAATTATTTATTAAGTTATTATCAATAAGATGTCTAAAAAAAATAATATTTTCATCAAATTTAAGGTTCTAGATGATCGCCTAATTCATCTAGACTTAAAACCAGTACTGTATATACAGCCATACAGGTAATTTTCTGATTGTCTTAGTTAATTAATTTGGATCATATCACAATTTTGCGACTATGCCAAATTCATCTCAATTTATTATGTTGAACTCATTTGGAGTGACCTTTAAACCAATTTCGAACCACATATATGATAAGATTACACAATTTCTCATCTTGATTGTGTAATCTTATCAATATATATACATTTAAATACAAGTGAAATTTAATTTTATTTGAGAATAAAGTATATGTGGGAACATGATGTTCATTAATCAACTTAAAAAAAAAAACATAAATATTTTTACTGATCAAGATTTTTTCGATTTATTATATAGGTCGACTTCCAGAAAAGCAAAGGCAATTCTTACACGAACATATATAACAATATTACACGTATATGAATGCTAAAATCATGCTTTCTCCCATTGGCTTCTTCAAGTGATTACAATCAATATTCATTCAATACAACTCAGGTCATGCTGCATAGGGGTGGGCACTATCAGATTCGTATTGGATCAGATTGAATCCTATTCAATTCGATAACAGTGAACTTATTTGGTTTGATCGGATTTTGAGTTTTTATCGAATCTGATCGGATTTGATTCAATAATTATCAAATCGAATCAGATTTATTTATTCCGATTTGAAACCTTAACGAATCAGATAAATTCGATTTGATAACGAATTTGTATATGATAGAACATCTGATTTGATAATGAATCCAATAGTAGATTCTACTTGATAACGGATCTGACTCGATAATAGATCAGATTCAATAAATTTGATTTGAAATTTAAGTTATCTGATCCGATTCAATAAAATTGATATGAATTTATAATTTTTCAGATCAATTTTATCGAATCGGATCCGTTATCGAATTGAATCCAATATCGGATTATTGTCAAATTGGATGCTTTATTGGATTCGATTCTGTTATCAAATTGGATAAAATCTTATTAGATCCGATAGTTATCAAAATTATCTGATCCGATCTGGAATTCGACGAACTAAACAAATACGATCCAATCAGATTCATGAGACAAATCAAATATTATCGGATAAAATCATATCGGATCACCTATTCTTATCTGATGCCTAGGCCTAATGCTTCACACATGTCATCCTTCGAAGGCAGAAAAGTCAAGAAGCACTTCCTTCTCATTGCTTGCAAAAACATGCATCCCAAAGCACTTTCGCCTGAGAAAAACACTTTAAAGGATGTACCACCTCAATATGTGAACAATCAATAGAAGTTGCCTTTTGACATGTTTCGTGGGTCGGGGTCGATGATAAGGAAAAAATCTACTATGTAATAATAATATATATCATTTATATAATAATTTAATAATATATTATTACATATATTAAATAGTAGAAAATAATTAAATAAATAATAGATTCATTTAACACAATTCCTACATATTATATAATTATTGATAATATGTCACATATATGGAGATAAAAAAAAAAATGATAGACATACATAAATTCTTACCGAAAATCACTGTAGCTACAGTGATCGCTACAGTGATTACTATAGCTACAGTGAGAGATGTGTAGTAATTTTATGTAAGAATTTATGTATATCTATCATTTTTAAAAAAATTCCAGTGATAAGAACACCTCATTTTAATAGCATAAGGACCCTTTAATTTTAAAACAAAAATGCTACACTTACATACAATCTAACTAACAAAAACTACACCCTCTCACTGTAAGCTACAGTGATTACTGTAGCAATCACTGTAGCTACAGTGAGAGTGGTGTAATTTTTATTAGTGAGATTGTATGTGTGTATATCATTGCTGATTTTAAAATATTAGTAGACCCTAATAATTTAAAAGACAAAATTAATGGGTTCCATTATAGGACCAACTAGACATGCTTGTAAAACAACAATTTCTTATTAGTTAGTAGGCGTAGTAATTAGGCCCGATTCGTAACCAGGCCTTTAGCACGGTCTTTAAGATTAAAACCTTAAATAACGAGATCATTTAGTTAAAAGACTATATAATAATTTTTAAAATAAAAGCTCATTTCCGACCCTTTATTATATATATATATTTTTTTAATAAAAAAAGTATATATATTTGTAGAATTATATGTTTGCAATTTAGAATTATTTATTATTAATATTGTTTAATGCACTACTGTAGTGTTTTATGATTTATTATTATTTTTTTTAAGATGTATTAGTATTATTTGTTATTTTATTGGTTTTTTTTTAAATATTTGGAACTTGTAAAATTATCTTTTAGTGACAGTTATATCAATTATTTAAAAATATTATTATTTAATTAATAATTTTTAAAAAAATTTAGGACCGGGTTTGACCCCGTATCTAGGATCAGGCCCAACCCTCTCATAAATGAATAAAAAATTTGAAAACTTAATCTTTAATATAATTTATGGGTTGAACTAGTACTTAGCTAAATCCGGATCCGACCAATTGCCAACCCTATTACCTAGACACATCTCAACATGCTGCCGTGGTACATCCGACCCATTAAAGTAATTTGCTTTAAATATAATCCCTTCTATTCCACATATACCAAAAAAGCAAGTAAAAAATAATGAAAAAAAATCCCAAATTACACAACTACTACCATATACTTGATGTTTATAGCCAACTATACAATTATCCTCCCGTGTATAGAACTAAACAAATAAACCAGCATGCGCAATAATATATATATATAATATTAATTAACTAATTTTTATTATATAGTTGAATTGAGACTTTTAGTAAATGACATGACAACCACTAAATGCTATTGCAAAAAACTTACTTTAGTCAATGATACAACTGCAAAGGGAGTCAAGGGACCATGCCATACCAACAACTCATCTTGAAATTATTGAAGATATGGATTGGGGATCAAATTTAATTTGCTAATTCATCCCATTTTTCAAGGACCAATAATTAATGTTTAATTACTCTGTGTATTTTCACATAGCATATCTAGCTTTACATAATACATTGACATAAATTTGACATGGCTTCAGAGGAAGGGGGAAAATATAGCTATACATATTAATGAAGGAATTCATATATCATTCACAAATTATACATACCACTCCCATTATTTTTTATTATATATATATACTAGTTTTTGTCTGTGCCTACGACACGATGTTACAGTATTTGGTCTGTGCCTACGGTACGGTGTTACAAAATTAAATGATTTTATTTTTTAATTAAATGATGCTCGTGCCTACGGCACGGTGTTACAGTATTTGGCCCGTGCCTACGGCATGGTGTTACAGAATTAAATGATTTTATTTTTTAATTAAATGATTTTATTTTAACTTTCTATTTTTTAATTTGAAATTTTGAAATTTTTTGATCATTTCCATCAATCATTCACTATCTTTCCTCCCATTACCAATGAAATGATTTGGGCCGTCAATTAAGCCACATAAAGAGAGCCGTTGGATACACTCTCTTTCCTCCAACACCATTCTCCTTTATTATATAGATATATACAAACAAGTTAAACTAAAATATATCTAAATTCACAATCATCCATATGGATGGTAGAAAATTCGATCAAATTTCGGAATCTTAATTTTTTTTTTTGGTTTATCTTATATCCATATTGTCATCTCTACTCATCCCCCACTAATCCTCTATAGTGGAATTAATTAATTGAGGTTATGTGTAGTTACTTTATCCAAGGTAGAGATGAATATCACTTATTAATCATTAATGAATCATTAAGCTGAACATCAAATAGTTGAAGAGCACATAAATCAATTTTCATTTTGTTTATTAGAAGTGGTATATACTAATCATACAATAAGGCAATCCACAACATCCCTCATCACCTTTGTCAAATCAATTTTGATATTTGTCATCATCTCAATGAAAAGCCAATTAGTTAAAAAAATATATCTTAAATAGTGCATGCATGTTTAGACCCTGCCACGGTTCTGATTCGGATCGAATCGAAATCGAACTGGTTGGAACCAGACAATTTCAATTCCATTTGGTTCTGATTTCGGAATCGGAATCGTATTATTTCAGTTCGGTTAGGGTTCCTTAATCGAACAGCTTCGAATCGGAATCGTTTATTTTTTATTAATAATCATTATTAAAATTAAAAAGATCAAAATGAAACCGGAACCGAACCGAAACGGTTTAGTTCGGTTCCGATTCCGCATAAGTGTGGAACCGAAAACGAACCGGACCGGTAGCCACCCCTATACATGTTAAGTCTAATTTAAAAACAAAAAACAAATGACCACTAATTCTACAAAATAGATAAACATCAATAATGCAAACAATCATGCAGCCAGCAACAACTAATCAACTAAAAAACAATATATAAAAAATATATGTAAAAAAAAAATTGAAACTTTAACAATTCTTTAATTATATCTATCCCACTGTTACAATCAATCACCAAACTTTCTTCCATTTACAAAAATAAAAAACATAATTTCACCCCCAAAAAAATTAAAAGAATCCAAAAAAAAAAAAAAGAAAAAACCACACCTTGTAATTAATTTTCATCTTTTGATAATCAGAAAGTCCATTTCCAGATCTTGATCCTCAAATCAACCTTACACTTAGCATTTGAAGTGGAAGCCAACGACGCCGTTTTACCAGTAGGAGCAGTAGCTTTGATCCCTTCACAAGTAACCCTAATCCTCACTTTAGGAGACTTCACAGCTCCCATCTTCACTTTCACCTTCGTTTCAAGCTTCATCTTCAACGGCAGACCGCTCTTGCTCTTCAACTGAGCTTTCACCTTACCAGCAGACGCATCATCAAGCTCTTGCCTACCTCTAATGGCAGCTTTAAGCACCGTCGTGTTCTTAGTCCCGTGCCTAAACGAAGGAAACGAACCAACCCCGACGTTGATGTCATCATCGCCGGTGGTGAGAGATATGGTAATGGGGTCGTAGTAAAACACGAGTTCTTTATTAGGGTTTCTGGTGTTGACGGTGAGGTTGATGTTTGTGATGAGGGTTTGTGATGAGGACGTGAGGTTTAGGGTTTGTATTTTGAGTGAGGAGACGGAGAAAGAAGGGCGGTGGGGACGGTACAGGGCGTAGAGGATGCCGCCGGCGACGGCGGCTAGGAGGATGAGGAGAATTAGGGTTAGGGTTAGCCAGAGGCAACAGGAGCAGCAGCAGGAACGGCGGTGACTATGTCGTTTTGGTTGTGGGCGGTAGGGAGGGCGTGTGGCGCCGTAGAGTTGAGCTTTGGTGGCTGGGAATGATGGGTTTGCGGTGGCGGTTGTGCCGTTGGTGGTGGGGGCGGTGGTGGTACCGTTGGCTGGTGGTTTGGATGATGGGTAGTTTCTGTCTGTCATGTTTGGAAGGAAGGAAAGAGAGGGAAAATATGAGAGAAAGTGAGGGAGAGTATGTGTTTTTTGTTTGTGTGAATTAATAATGAAATGAAGGAGAGAAAGCAAATATTATAACCAAAGCAAAAGGAATTTGTGTACTCATCTTGTCAAAGCGTGTGTTGTAAATAAACAATGGAGTCCTGATTTTGGGAAGTTTTGTAAATTAGTAGTAATTTTTCATTACATTACTTTACTATATTTCATCTTGATTTTTTTTTTCCAATTTGTTTAAAAAAGTGATTTTTTTTTTGTACTACTTGTGTTCTCAATTTTTGTTGAGATAATAATTAAACAAATTTTTGAAGAAATAATACAAATTATAAAATTTATCATGAATTCACTTCGAATTAGTATTGAATATTTATATAAAAAGATTCACGATTGAGATAATAATTAGAATAATTAAGAAATGAAATTTAATTGGTATAGTTCAACTTTTGTAATTGACATTGATAATTATGGTTCAACTTTTATAAATTGACATGGATAATTATTTTAAAATACCAATTAAAAATGATATTAAGTCCCTATTTAATAAGATTTTTAGTAGAGGTAACTTTTTTTTTTAACACAAGTTTTTTCGAATTTTGTTTGTTGTGTTTGATTACATTTCGAATGAAAATTTTGAGAATTAAAAAAAAAAAAAAATATTTTACCTATACTAAAATTTAATTTACTAGAAGTAGATGTTTGAAACTTTTTAAAAAGAATTAAATAATATAAAATATCTTTATTATTTCACAGTATTAATTAATTTCTTTCGTAAAATAATTTTAAAAACTTATCCAAATAATTTTTAATAAAAATTCTCATTAATAATCAAACATTTTTTTTTTTAATATTTTTTTTAATCAAAAAACCCTACCTCTAAAAATCCTATTAACAAAACTTATACTTGAAAAACTTTATTCCAAAAACTATATCAAATGAAACATTGAAACCTAACAATAGCATAAAAATTCATTAGTCATTACACGCACCTCGATTAAAACTCGCAAATTAAAAGTGAAAATAAATTTAGGAAGCGAAGCGAACGCGCCTAAGGGAGAGTGAACGCGCAGTTACTTTAAGTACCCAGACATCGCCACATCAACTACTTTTGACTCGTTCTCTTATCAACACGTGTGAATTTGATCATCCCGCATTATGCCATTATGAAGTGAGGGCCCACACGCTTTTGATAATAATTTCGATCACATTGATCGCAGAAATTAATCAAGCGGTTCAGGTTCGTCTTAAAATTAGCTGGCGCTGCATCGTATAATAGCTCTTAATAAAGAAAACGACAAAGAACCAAACTCTATAGGTGGTTGCCGTTTTGTGAAATATCCAAATCATTGACAGCAAGAAAATCAAATAAAACAGCAAATTGATTCCCCACCGAATTTAATTAATTAATTATCAAATTGAAATAATAAATTAAGTTACAAATCTTTCATTAACCATTCTAATTTATAATTAATCTACAAATTAATAAGTCAAATCATTTATTGATTGTAACTCAAAGTCTTGAATTTGGTGCCGGTGATAAAATTTTTTTAATTAATTGATCAAAACATCCCAACTTCTAATGTGCAATTAACTGGGATCTTGTGTTAGTAATGTTTCAACTAATTTTTATTTTAAAGTTTAAACTATAGCGTCCAGAGGTGCTTTTCTGGAAATCGCTTTGATAAAAGCGTTTTTTTTTTTTTTTGGAAGTGCTTCGGTGAATCGGTGCAAGTTTGGTGCCTAAGCTGAAATTTCAGAAGAATAATTCTCCCACCCCACCCTTTGATAAAACAAGGAGTGGGCTGTTTACTTGTGGCCTTTCCTTTATGTTGGGTTAAGGCCCAGCACTGCATTCTGCGCCGGCCTTATAATAAATAAATATTTTATGTAAAATGAGAGAAAAACTTCTATCCGAGTGTGATTCCAATCGTTGATCTAGTTGAAATTTAAAAATGAGCAAATGACATTTCTCTGTAAGGCTAGTCCAACTGACACTGAACCTGGCTGCCCGTCCTTCCAATCCCACCCTCTTCCAATCCATCGGCTGAATCTTTTGAGGCAGTGACGACTTTCCACAGGTCTCTCGTCGAAATGAAAAATTAGTGAAATAGCAGTTGATGCGTAGTCAACTGCGGTTCCTAAGGGGTGCATCCAGCGATTTGAGTTTGAGATATTATTTTAAAGGTCTCAGGTTTAAACCATGGGTAACACCTTTGTAAGAATCTGGGACAATATCAGTTTACTCACGCATCAATTGAATGACATTAAATTTCCCGGTATTCCAAAAAAAAAAAGTGTAGTCAACTGCGACCAACCTCATTGTATCCCTTTAATTAGGAATTATTAAGATTTCTCTTTTATTGGTGAATCAAGTTTTCTATGTAATATGAGGAGATTTGAGATTTGTTTCCCCTTTCATAATAATAATAATAATAATATAGGAATCGAACTAGCTTTACACCACCTTATCCCAGAGTTAAAAAGGAGTCCTTAGTAGTACCGACTATTGTGTCTTCGATATCGAAAGCAACAACAGTCACGTCAAATGAGTTGTGTTCGCTTGAAGTCGTCGCGAGCCCTACGTTTAAAGCTTCAACACATTTATTCCTTAGTGACAAATAAATTTTATTAAGAACAAAATCTTCGAGGATATAATTTCGAAGTTAGGTTTAAAGAGGGTGAAATCATCATATGTCCATCCAATTAAATTTCGACACACACATATTTCAAACCGATGAATTATATGTTGAGGGAAAATTTTCTTTGTCATTAAGGATATAGTGAGATCGGTAAATTTATGTTCTTTCAAAACACAATACATGTATTCAATTTTAAGAGAAATAAGAGATTAAAAATATATTAAAATAATTATGTGATCCCACTAGAATGGTCTCACCTAATTTTTTTCACATAATATGAATATACTCATAAAATAGGTTTGGTGTGAAAGTATTTTAATATTAGGTGCTTATATTATTAAGAATGACGTGATTTGTTGGTGTAGGACTCAAAATCTCACCTCAAGGTCTTGGGTTTGAATTGAGGGAGTGTGTTTCTTGTAAGAGCTTGAGACAGACGGAAGTTTTACCTACTCCGCTTATGCTCGAAAAAGATGATTGGACGGTGGGGTTTCCAACGATTTCGGAAAAAAAAATCATTAAGAAGGGCATGTTATATTGTGATCAATATTTCTTTACATTGCACACCTACCTTTACTCTCTCTTTTATAATCATTTGCATGAAACCTCATAAATTCACTCTTTCATTGAGTTATTATTAAATATCATACTAACAAAAAAAATTACAATTTATAATATCTAAATTCATATAATTAAAGCATAATTTGAAAATTTAATGAATATAACTTGTTGACGGGGATTTTGGTCTCAGGGGCAATATGAGAATATAATACTCCCGAGACAATCCTCCCTCAATAGTGAATTTGTTTGGTTATGGGGGACCAAAAGCAACTTAGCAAAAGACAGATAAATACACCAATCGACAAAGAGATTTAACGTGGTTCGGCGGATCTTGGTCCGACCTACGTCCACGGGCACAAAAAAGATGATACTTTTATTACTCAAACACGCTTCTCAGCTATCTCTTTTGTTTACAAGTCTCACAATAATGATCTTGATCTCCACTTTTAACTTTCTCCATTTATGCACACTCTACCCTTCTATTTATAATAGTGTAGAAATCAGATTCCTTCTCCTACAAGAATTTCCTAGTTGAAACTATTCCATTTTCCCATAAGGATTCCTAGTCAAAACTATTCCATTTTCTCATAAGGATTCCTAATCAAAACTACATTTACTTTCTTTATCCTACTAGGACTCTGACTCACCAGTTTTCACCATGAAAATAAGATAACTTGTCGTCTTATCCGCAATAATAGGGTGTCATCTTCCGGAGCACGCATCGCCATATGCTCGGTTTTCATGAGGTCGGTCATAATGGTCATTTGAGCTGAGAATGTTGTTGTCGATCTGATAATGCCCGGTCATCCGATCTTATGTGGTCGGGTTACAGATCATAAGTGCTCGGCCCTTAACTCATGTGGTCGGATCGGTATTAAACAAGAGAGTTCCCATTTTTACCTCTGTCGTACTGCTTAAATATCATAGTGCTTAAAAAACACTATCAACATAACTCGAAAATCAGTACTTCAAAATCAACCTAATATTTGTTAATTTTTACAAGAGAGCGTAGTTGAATCCGTTAACAAACTGTGATCTAAAAATGTGACGCATAGCGCCACCTAAGCATCGTATTTTCATTCAATAATTTCGGGCCGCCACGCCCAATCCTTGGGGATCGGATCGGCGGTGTGTCGGAATATGATCGATGAGCATATTTGCTAGCTCGAGGATAATAAATATTATAATAATAGTATCTCAATTTTTGAATCTCAACTCAAGTTCTAATTGATGCGACATTTATTTATTGAGTGATCGGGTAAAGTAATAAATAATAATATATAAATGATAAATAATGTCAAATTAATCTTAATATTTGTGACTCAATTATCAGGATGTCTAATATTATTGTAGCATTTAAACGGTAACTTATAAACTCATTAAATTTTACATCAATCAGTACTAAAAATTTATGGCTATATAATAATCTTGTGCTTAGCTTAAACATAAAAAAATTGAGAAATGATACTCTTACACCTTTTGCTACTTACATTTCTCCGGAACGACGGCGTGACTAGCGTTTTGAATAAAAAAAATTATCCAAGCCCCTTAAATCATTTGCCAAACACCACTTGATTTTTGAACCCTAATCCCCAAATCAGCCTTTCACCAAAATCCAATTCTATTCTCAGCCAAAACTCTCCAAATCTTCGTCATCAAAATCGCCACTCCAAAGAAGGCAAGATTGGTAGTGGAGTCGAAGTGAAGGTAATTTAAGCTCTCTGGTTTTTTTTTTTACTTTATTAAGCTTGTTCGCCACTTGATTTTTTTCTTTATTTCTTTATTAAGCTTATGGGTTCATCAAAGTCGCCACTTGATTTTTTTCTTTATTTCTTTATTAAGATCTCTGGGTTCTTCATTTCATTGTAATTTAAGGTTGTTCGGAACCTATTCATGTGTATAAGTGAAGGTAATTTGAGCTGCATGTACCTGGAAAATTGCTTGTGAATTTTTGTTTGTGAATTTAAAGGATAACACTAATTTGTAGCTATGCACTTTGTTTGTGAATTTTTATTTGATCACCCTGTTCATCTGGAAAATGACTTGTGATTCAAAGGTATAAATAGTTATGAATTTTCACTTCTTTGATAGGATGTGAGCTGTATATATTTAGATCAAATTATTGGGTATGTTTCAGTTGTGTTGAAGTGGTTCAATTTGCAAAAATTGATAGGATGTGAGCTGTATATATTTAGATCAAATTATTGGCTTTTGTTTAATTTGGTTTTTGTTTGAAGTGGTTCAATTTGCAAAACTGTGAATTATATGTGTATTGTTTTTGATACAAGCTTCATCTATAATTTGGAAGTGACAGACAATGAACAATTTAGAAGTGGACACTGAATTCGAAGAGGATGATGGTGTAGATGTAAACATTAATGAAACTGACGATGATGAACCAAAGACATATATGATTTTTGATAATGCTAATGAGATGTTTAATTATTACAAAGAATATGGTAAACGAAAGGGGTTTCCAATACTGCGGAGAAGTAGTAAAAATGGGGGTGATGGAAATGTTAGGTATGTGACATTTGCTTGTGAGAGAATCGACTTTTCAAAAATGACATCGATTAATATTTTAAGGCCCCAACCTATTTCAAAAATTGATTGCAATGCTAAAATTTGTAGATGTGTAGATGAAGTTGGAAAATGGAGGGCTTAGTTCTCGAGCACAACCATGAATTATTATCTCCATCGAAGTCGAAGTATTTCAGATGTAATCGTAGCATCAATGTACATGCAAAAAGAAAACTTGAGATAAATGATAGAGCTGGAATTAGAGTTGCCCAAAGTAGCAATTCTCTCGTTATTGAAGCAGGTGGGCATGAAAATGTTACATTCACGACAAGAGACTGTAGAAATCATATTGAGAAACAAAGAAGATTACGGCTTGACGAAGGAGATGTTATTGCTTTACAAAACTACTTGATGAAAATGCAAGTAGAAGACGATATGTTTTACTTTAGCTTCAACTTGGATGATGAAGGTCGATTAAAAAATATTTGTTGGGCTGATCCAAGGAGTAAGGCCACCTAAAAATCTTTTGATAATGTTGTTACATTTGACACCACATATCTAACAAATAAGTATGACGTCATTCGCCCCATTTGTGGGAGTTAATCGTCATGGTCATTCTATATTGTTAGGATATGAATTGATATCACATAAGGACACTGAAATTTTTACATGGTTATTTAGGACGTGCCTATCTTGCATGTTCAATGCTGCACCTATTGGAATCATTACTGACCAAGACAGGCAATGAAAAAGGTGATTGAGATTGTTTTTCCTACTACTCGACATCGGTGGTGTTTGTGGCTTATACTTAAGAACGTTTCTGAAAAATTAGGAGGTTATACGGAATATCATGCAATCATTCAGTTATTACGTTCCGCTGTTTATGATTCACAATGTGTTGCACAATTTGAGGAAACTTGGCATTATATGCTTGTTCAATATGATTTGGGCGGTAATGAATGGCTTACTGGGTTATTTCAGGACAAACATCATTAGGTTCCGTGTTTTCTAAAGAATAGTTTTTGGGCAGACATGTCAACCACTCAACGTAGTGAAAGTATAAATGCTTTCTTGGATGAGTATGTTACCTCGAAAACAACATTGAAATAATTTGTTGAGCAGTATAACCATGTTTTACGGAGTAAAGTTGAAAAAGAAGTAAGAGAAGATATGAAGTCACTTTCACATCAACTTCCATGTGTAACAGAATATAAGATGAAGCAGCAAATACAGGAAGTGTATACCATTTCAATGTTCAAAGAATTTCAGCAAGAATTAATTAGAAAGATGTATTGCGAAGTTGTCGATTCGGTGGGATCAGAACATGTAGTAAGAGAAGATGTGAAAGTTGGTGAGGGGAAAAAAGAACTTTCTTTAAAGTTTACTTTCAAAAAGAGAAAAGAGAAATTACTTGTAGTTGTTCAAGGTTTCAGTTTAGAGGAATTCTCTGCAAGCATGCTGTTACAACCATGATACGCATGTCCCTGGACGATGGCAAAAAGATATTCGGCGATGCCATAGTAGGGTGAAAATTAGCTATGATATATGGAGTTATACAGATGAACAAGTGAGATATGACAAATTATGTGCATATATGGTTGCAGAAGTTATTGAAAGCTCTAATTATGTGTTAGATTGGATTGATACTTTGTGGAAAGATTTAGCGAAACGAAATTTTGGTTTTGAAAAACGTTATTGTAATACAGTTGGGAGTTTTGAGACTGTAGTTGAAAGCATTCGTGATCCAGAAGTTACTCGTGCTAAAGGTCGTCCTCGCAGTCGCAGGCTACAATCTATTAAATTTAAAAAACATAGAAAAAGAACATCAGGTATGTATGAGGTTAGTGTAATTTTGTGAAGTTAATTCTGTTTAGTATTGTAACTGGCATCTTATATTCATTCAACTTGATTTACATGATGTACATGTGCACGATCAATTACATTCTATTCAATTCCCAACACAAGATAGCGACGTGGTCAGTGTAAATTGGTTTTGTTTATTTTTTTATATAGAATATTTTAATGTATTAATACTGTAGTTAGGGGTGTTCATAGGGTCGGGTCAACCCTCAACCCAATCCGACCGGGTTAAAAAAAATTAAAATTTTTTTGACCCGACCCGAAATTTTTGGATTGGGCAACAGGTTTGATACTAAAACCCGACCCGACCCGACCCGATCTTATAATATTTTTATTAATTTTTTTAAAGTTTTAATATTAGTCATTTGTTCATTACTTTTGTTGTATTAAAACTTTATATATATGATAATTTTTTAGACACAAAATAACTAATATTCACTTTATGTAGAGCTCCATGCTGAGAAAACTAACAATATGGGTCATTGTGCCATTGCTCAAGCTGTCTTTGAGTTGCAAGCTTTCGGAGGTCTCAGGTCTTACTGTTCGAAGGTATATATAACTAATAGACTTTTGATTAATGTGTCTTATTGAGCTGTGGATTATTGGCAGATTACTACTATGTTTGTTAGATTGAAATTGATTGATGTACTTTGTATCTGATATATTTTTGTAGAGTGTTTTAGATCATGAGGTTGGTACCTATAGGATTAAATTTTATACATATTATCTTTTTATCCAATTTAGTCTGGTGTTTTTGTTCACCTAATTTGCAGTTTTTGTACTTTGTTATGATTTTTACTTGTTCAAGTCATCTTTACAATGAGTTGGTTAATGTAAATACCTTTTTATCCATATTATTCTTAAGACATAAAATAACTAATCTTTACATTTCAAAATAATTAATTTATTAAAAAAATTATTTTTCGCCAACCCGACGACCCGACCCGCACCCGATCGGGTTGCACCTCCGCGTGACCCGACCCAATCGGGTCTCATAAAATTTTAAAAAACCCGACCTGACCCGTGAACACCCCTAACTGTAGTTACCTTTCATTTGAATTTGCACGCAGATTGAACATGTTCCTGTCAGTGGCCGCCAATGGTCAATCCAAATATGAGTGTGTTTGTCAATGACAAGTCACACCCATGTATGAGTGTGTTCGCCAATGGTCACTCCAAATATCAGAACATATATAAATATGACCTTTAATATCTTTAAATATTTCATTTAAAATAATTTTACCATCTTTGTATAATTTAAAAATATGACGTTTTGTTGTGTTTCGAGTCATTCTACATGCAGCAGGATTTAAAGCATTATGCACGTAATTATTAAAATGAAGTTTTTCACCAAAGCTTAAAGAAAGATGCGCCATACAAGTTAATTTCGCAAATTCTTCTCTATTTTTGCTTCAGAATATTAAATAAATATACATCACTCTTACCTCTACTAGATGATGCGTACCTGGCCATTTGAGTTTGTGTCGTATCAAGTCCAAGTTCAACCGCATGATGTCTTTCCAGGTGCTTGATCATATTGCCGTATCCACCAGAAAATTTGTAGGAAACCTCACAATGGTTGCAAACTGCTCTTGAACCTTCATCGTCTTGGTCTAAATGAAAATGAATTTTGAAAATATCTGAGGAACGAGACTTAACTTCTCTTCTTCGTGATTGTGAACCGACACTGGGGCCGCTCTCTTGGGTTGGCATATTTGACATTATGTTCTCAGATGAGCTTTCCATTTTTTGTTTAAGAAATAAGTAAGAAGAATAAGAAAATTGAGAATGATAATAATTAATTTGTTATTATAAAGGAGAGAATTGTAGGAATTGAGAGAGTTGAGAAATTAATGTGTTGAAATAATGAAAAATGACCCATATTTGTATAATTTTAGAATCTTTTTTTATGTCGAAAATTTCCCTAAAAATAACTGTTTTATTACCGTTATTAGGGGTATATTAGGAATTAAAAAAACAATTTTTTTATGGCCGTTGGCCTTTTTTTAATTAAGGGGCCTTCCCCAACGGCTAGTAGCCGTTGGGGAGGGTTCCCGTTGGAACTGCTGGAACCGAACAGTTCCAACGGTTTCAACTGATTCGGTTGGGGGTGGAACCCCAACCGAACCGGTCCATTACGGTTTCGATTCCGGAATCGGTTGGAGCCAGAACCGTCTTCCAACCGGTTTGGTTCCGGTTCGGAACCGGAACCGTGGCTGGGTCTACCTGCCACTGCACCATATGTTCCTGTCATTACACCAGGCGTTAATGAGGTATGTATGTAGGTTTGTTAAGTCAATTGTTATTTCAAATAGATTTGGTTTATGATTGTCTGATTCATTTGTAATATGCATCACATTACATGACAATTCTGTAATACTGGATTCATTTGGAGGATTTCAGCAATTACTACTCCAATATAAATACTGATTCATTTAGAAGATTTCAGCGATTACTTTTCCAATGTCTTCAAGATGTCAAGATGACTACAGTTTTGATATAGACTTTATATGTAATCCACATTCTCTTAAGTCAATTCTCTAGACTTTAATTCATCTTGAAGCAATAAAATAACATATCATCCCATTTTGATGCTACAATGTGGGTAGTTTGAAGCAAGATGTTTTCCAAGATATTTGTTTGTTAATTCAGTTGTTAGTTTTGATGTCATCCCATTTTGACTACAGTTTTCCAAGATGTTTGTTTGTTAATTCAGTTCTTAGTTTTGATGCCATAACAAGTGGCTTGGTTCAGAGTATGCTCAAAGATATTACCATCCCATTTGAAAGCACAATGTGGGTAGCTTGAAGCAATAAAATAGCATATCATACATTGGTATAAAGATAGCAACGTGGTGCTTGGAGCAATATACATTGTCGAGAAATTTGCTTAAATAAAATAACATATTATAAATATGATATATAGTAATAGGAAAATAATTATTTCTGCCGCATATTTTTGAATGAGACTAATTTCTCGATTTCCTAGTTCATCCCTAATCAACTTCCGAATTTCACCTAGTAAAATATCATTATTACAGTTGTTGCCTTTTCGATTTTCCGTCCATTGATCATCGTCATTCCAGTCAAAGGCCATACAATCCTTGTATTTCCAAAACTTTTGATTTGGATTCCGTGGTGTACTAGAAGTCCATAACTTTTGGTAACCGTTGGGGCATTTGCGACAACGTCGCCGTTCCACTGAATTTATACTTGTGCTAGATGATATTATAATTACAAATCAACCACAAAATACATAATAACATAAACTTTAGGTAAGAATAAGATAGAAAATGAAAAATACATCATTACATAGCCGTCCCTCACAAACACAAGATCTTACACTAAAGAAATGCATTGGACTTTAATATGTAACATGACTATAATACACAGCTGAGCAAGACATAAGTGTCAACCTTTATCGATTATGAATGCTTAACTAACAGCAAATTGTACATAATATAATAGAAATCCTCGATCGTTCTTCGTCTCTTAAATTTTCATGTTCATTTAACATACTTTCAAATATGCTGGAAGATGATATTCTATAACAAAAAAAATGATTGATCTATCAATTAACCCATGATTATCCACAACAATCACTTTAGGAACACAAAAACAGACATATGCAGAGAGTATACCAAACACAAAGATGATCAATCTAATTTGTCAATAAATGCAGTTTACCTAAACATCAATAAAATTCGATTGTAATAGCTTGAATCAATAATAACTTGATGCATTTTGAATTTTTTTTATTCTCTTCGATATTATTTCCGATTAATTGCAAAGATTAAACTGTCCAGATCATAACTATTTATACCTTTGAATCACAAGCAATTTTCCATATGAACAAGGTGATCAACTAAAAATTCACAAGCCATTTTCTAGATGAACAATGTGATCAAATAAAAATTCACAAACAAAGTGCATAGCTACAAATTAGTGTTATCCTTTAAATTCACAAACAAAAATTCACAAGCAATTTTCCAGGTACATGCAGCTCAAATTACCTTCACTTCTACACATGAACATGTTTCGAACAACCTTAAATTATAAAGAAATGAAGAACCCATATATCTTAATAAAGAAATAAAGAAAAAAAAATCAAGTAGCGACTTTGATGAACCCAAAGAGCTTAATAAAGAAATAAAAAAAGAAAAATCAAGTGGCGAACAAGCTTAATAAAGAAAAAAATATACCCAGAGAGCTTAAATTACCTTCACTTCGACTCCACTACCAATCTTGCCTTTTTTGGAGTGGCGACTTTGATGACGATTATTTGGAGAGTTTTGGCTGATAATAGAATTGGATTTTGGTGAAAGGCTGATTTGGGGATTATGGTTCAATAATCAAGTGGTGTTTGGCAAATGATTTAAGGGAATTCTTGGATAATTTTTTTTATTCAAAAGTGATGCTGTCATTCGGGAGAAATATAAGTAGCAAAAGGTGTAAGAGTATCATTTCTCATTTTATAATATTGTATGGTTCACGTGAAACTTGATAATGTTATTCTCATGCATGCATATGATGTTTCATCATTACAAATAAGCCACCATTATTGTCTGCAAAACAATAATTTGAAAGATTTATGGTTATATAATAACCTTGTGCTTAGTAATGACATAAAAAATATGAAATAATTATTTAGAATATTGTATGGTTCACATGAAACTTACTGGGTAATGTTTTTCTCATACATGCATATGATCTGTCATCATTACAAATAAAGCCACCATTAATGTCTGCAAAACAATAATTTGAAGAAAATTCCAATATTAGGCATGAACCAACAATGGTCTCCCATTTCAAAAACAAATGATTGGAATTTCAAACTTTCACACCCACCAAAATCACAATGGAAGAATAGTTAATTCAATTAGAAGCTGACAATGAAGTCTAGTTACATAATCTTAATTGTTGTTAATGTGAATTTAAATAAAAGGAGTTACATGTTTTCTTTTAAGTGTAGCTGTTACACAAGAATTTAAATGAGAAGTTACAAGATTTTGAATTAAGAAAGTTACAAATTTGATTAAGTTATAGTAACTAAAATATTTCTCATTAACAAGGTTTAAAAATACGGTGCGGCGCCTCGAGGCGGCCGGCCATTGAGGCGCGAGGCGGGCCGCCTCGAGGCGGCGAGGCGGGCGCCTCAAAGCGGAAAACGGGAAAATAATAAAAAATACATTCATTTCTTCATAATTCATAGTATGTTCAAAAAACTATTGATAAGTAATCCAAATTACATTACTTTCTTCATAATACATAGTTTGTTCAAAAAATTATTGATAACTAATCCTTAAACAAGCTATCAGTAGTGTCTAGCGGCATGAAGCTTGGGTCAAAATCTCTGTCATCATCGAAAAAACCTCCTTCACTTGTAGTGTCTTCATCCACTAATTGTGGAGTTTTCCCTTTCCCTAACAAATAACATAAAGTCATATTATTTTTAAATTTGATTACATAAGTTGCATTATTTGTACAAGATTAACTTACTTTGGTCTCTGCTTCTTTTTTGTGCAGGTGCTTTACTGCCACTCGGTTGTTCAATGGAAGTATTCTCCACAAAGCTTTCTCCAGCCACCCACTCATCATCAGAAGGCAACTCATCCTCAATCAAAGGATCATCAACGATTGAAATGAATATTTTTTCATGTATTTTTGCTTCAATCTCATATTGTACATTATGTATACTAATGAGTTCAATTTCTCGGTGGATAATCTATTTCTCTTCTTTGTATGAATCTACAATTTATTTATTCAAATATCAGAAGTTGAATAAAGTAAGTATTCACAAAACACTAGTATTATTAGATCATACCATATTAAATGTACTCCAGTTGCGTTCACACCCCGATGATGAGTATGTTAGACTTAAAATCTTTATTGCTAAAGACTGCAGTTGAGGAGTTTCATCGCCGTATGCATCCCACCAGTCAGCTATAATAAAATTTAATAAACACTTTTTAAATTCATATAATATCTTATAGTGAATAATAACACAAAATGATAATTCACATACCAGGACTACGACTGAAGACGGTGTGTTTAGCATTACTGATGCCAAATAATCCTTTCTTATTTTTAAAAATATCTGATTGTACATCTGCGGCATATTGATCTTCAGGATTGGGCAATAGTTTGGCCATGCAATGTATAAACCCATGCCTAATCTCTGGATGCTTTGAAGGAGGATTATCTGCATATTGGATATGAGGATTCAAAAAATAAGCAGCCGCATGCAATTGGCGGTGCAACTGAGATTCCCACCTATCATCAATTATTTTCCATATCTCCTTGTATGCACCAGTCTCATTTCCCAAATTTTTTGCTATCTCCTCTTTTGCCCTATCCATCGCACCATATAAAAATCCCATACAAGGATATTTTTCTCCATCTGTCATCCTCAACACATTAACTAGAGGTTTGGTTGTTTTTAAAGCATAAGCAACACAACTCCAAAATCTATCACTCAAGATTATTTTTGAGACATCTTTCCCTTCTGACTTCTTTGAGAAAGTAACGGCATCCCAATCTTTTGAAGTAAACATTTGTCGCAAGGGTTGCTTCAAACCACACATACTTTCTAATGTTAAGTATGCAGTTGCAAACCTTGTCGGAGCAGGGCGAACTAAATCTTTCTGCGTGAAACTTCTCATTAAAGCCAAAATCACTCCATGATTATAAATAAAATTAGTAACATGTTAAATGACATCAACAATTACGAATTTATGATTTGAACAAAAAATATAATTAACAAAATATGTAAGTTACCTTTTTTGCTTTTAACAAAGCATTTTTATGTTGTGGTAGCTTTCCAATATCTTCAAGCATTAAATCAATACAGTGCGCCGTACACGGTGTCCACCACAATCGTTTCCTCTTTTCCATTAAAAGTTCACCCGCTTTCTTATAATTGGATGCATTATCTGTAATCACTTGAATCACAATGTCTTCACCTACTTCTTCGACAACATCATCAAGCATTTTGAACAATAAATTCGCATCCTTCACTACATCACTAACATCCACAGATTTAAGAAAAATAGTCCCAACAGATTGTTCACAAGGAAGTTTACCAATTGTCTTCCTCTCATATCCTTCCACCCATCTGACATAATGCTCACCCCTGTTTGGGTCCATGTTTTTTTTACTTCATCAACAACTTCTCTCGTATTGTCTAACTCCTTTTTAAGTATGGTTGTTGATAAATCATGTGATGTCGGTGGTTTTAGTCCACGGCCAAAATTTCCAATTGATCGCACCATTTTCACAAAGGATGGACTATTGGCAACATTAAAAGCAATGCCATTCTCATAAAAAAACCTACCAATATCTTGTATTGTTTGATCACGGAGATCTTGAACACTTCCTTGTGAGGGACGCACCGGATTGTCTGCCAATTCTCCCTCTTCAATATTCACCACAAATCTATCCATTGGCCCTCTAATGGTTCTCTGGGATATAGTGTTTGAACTACCTCCAGAAGTACGGTGTAGGGAGACACCATCATCAATCCGTTCTTCTCGGTAAAGTTGTGCAACCTTTTTTGTATCCTGTTTTTCCTTCATAAACTCATTGATCTCGGATTGCACTTCTGGAGGAACCAGTGTACATGAAGCGACATTACCCTTAATACCCGCAAGATGCTCTTTCATTCTGTATACACCCCCTTTAATTGTCCTATTACAAAAATGACATTGAATATACTTATATCCCCCATTTCCATCTTCCACAGTAATTTCATGGCCGTACTTCCAGGCCGGGTCTGTTCGACTCGACATTTCACTGTGAAACAATTACAAACAAATGAAACAGTACAATAACATGCTTTCACCAATAAACAGATAACAATTACGAATTAACAATTTCACTGTGAAGCAAATTCTGTGACTTGTTCACAAGGAATTAGGTTGTGCTGTGAGCCTGTGAATCAAATTCTGTTAATCAAATTCTGTTTCAATTTTCAATTTCAATTTTCAAATTCTGTGAATCATTACACACAATCATCAACACGCAAGCCTGAGACGAAATTCTGTGAATCATATATGATAACAATTACGAATTAACAATTTCACTGTGAATCAAATTCTGTGACTTGTTCACAAGGAATTAGGTTGTGCTGTGAATCAAATTCTGTTAATCAAATTCAATTCAATTTTCAATTTCAATTTTCAAATTCTGTGAATCATTACACACAATCATCAACACGCAAGCCTGAGACGAAATTCTGTGAATCATACCCGAAACTGAAGACGCAAGCCCGAGAAGCTGAGAATGGCCGAGAAGCTGAGAATGGCCGAGAACTGAGAATGGCCGAGAACTGAGAATAGCCGAGAACTGAGAATAGCCGAGAACTGAGAATGGCCGAGAACTGAGAATAGCCGAGAAGCTGAGACTGAGAACGCAGAGAAGCTGAGACTGAGAACGCGAAGACTGGCCGGGAAGTTGATCGTCGACACGCCGAGAACAGAGACTGAGACGACGAAGACTGGCGGAGAAGCTGAAGAAGCGAAGGAAACCGAGAAGCTGAAGACTGAGAAGGAAATCGAGAAGCTGAAGACTGAGAAATTGATAGTTTTAGGGTTTTTTTTTTTAATTTATACAGAAGCCAAAACGGACGTTTG
Source organism: Zanthoxylum bungeanum (assembly GCA_019454045.1). Lineage (NCBI taxonomy): Eukaryota > Viridiplantae > Streptophyta > Magnoliopsida > Sapindales > Rutaceae > Zanthoxylum > Zanthoxylum bungeanum. The sequence goes on along the minus strand of SKCR01036850.1, from coordinate 287,882 downwards.
GCACCACCAAAACGTCGTCGTTTTAATGAGAAAAAAAAATAAAAAAAAGGATTCAAAGCGTGAGGCGGCCGCCTCATGCCGCCTCACGCCGAGTCTTAGTGAGGCGGCATGAGGCGGCCGCCTCACGCGGCCAAAGGCGACAAATTTCAAATTGCCGTTTTAGGCGGCCGCCTCGGTGCGGCAACTCCGAGAGGCGGTGCGAGGCGGGTCGAGGCGGCCGCCTCGAAACGTTTTTTAAAACATTGCTCATTAATATTAAGATCATTTTTTTTTTTTATTTTTTTTATTTTAACTTAATCATCAAATATTTTGTATTAATTCTTTTACAAAATATTTGAAGTCTGATTCTTTAACTTTCAGTTTGTAAACGTCTCTCTCTGACTTGAAAATTTAATTTCTTTTCAATTTCCTAACAACTGCTATATTTTAACTTTTCAAACACGTTTTTGTTTATTTATTTGTAAAACATAAGGAAATTCAATTGATGAACGTTTGGTCATTTATTACAAACGGTCAATTTTTTTTTTATATATAAGAAGGTTGTCATTCTTTACTTTTTGCTCACATAAAAAGACAGAACATTGAAACAAAGAAAAAACGAGAGCAAACGGGAACAATAGCACACTGTTTTTTGCTATAGTCGACAAAACCAACATCAGAAAAACCGAGAGATAGATCTTTTCAAAGCCGAGAGATAGATCTTTTCACAGTCGAGGGCAAAACCTTTTCAAAACCGAGAGCAAAACCTTTCTCTTCAATACCGACAATCTCATTATTGTTTTCTACGAATTCCGAGAAATAGATTTTTTTGTATTGGGTCTGAGTATACCAATCGGATTTTTTGTGCATACCGATTGAGACAGAGATTTTTCTGGGCTGTTTTATCCTGGAGACGACGGGGCCGATTACTGCTAGCACAATTTCCTGGGCAGAGCCGCGAAACGTCTTAAAGAGAGTGACCTAGCCCGCGACTCAACCCAGTTGATTTCTTAATTTCCTGGTGTACGGTAATATTATTCTACAACTCATAATCTGTTTCTACAATTTTAAGACGAATCATATCTGTCATGTCTGTTTCTGCTACTGCTGCCATGAACTCTATTGCCTTTGATTCTGCTGTTGTTGATTTGAACAAACCATTTCGATTTCAAGGGTTTCATTTTAAGCGATGGAGATTAAAAACGCTGTTTTTCCTTACCATTAAAAAATTAGCAAATTACTGTGTTTCTGAAAAACCGAATTGCCTGGTGACTCTACCGTAGTCCAAATTAGGGAGCATGAAAATTGGGAAGAGAATGACTTTGTATGCAAAAATTACATACTTAATGGTTTGTCTGATGAATTGTATGATATATATAGTTCTAGAAAAACTGCTAAGGATGTTTGGGATGTCCTTCAGAATAAATATGATACTGAAGAGGCTGTGGTTCTAAAAAATATGTTGTTAGTCGTTACCTTAGGTATCAAATGGTAGATGACAAATTCATAGAAACCCAATCCCATGAACTACAAAAAATAGCCCATGAGATTATATCTGAGGGTATGTCTATAGATGAACAATTCCAAGTAGCTGCTATAATTGATAAACTACCCCCATCATGGAAAGATTTTAAAGGTACCCTTAGGCATAAAACTAAGGAATTTTCCCTAGAAAGTTTGATTACCCGTCTTCGAATAGAAGAAGAAGCCCGCAAACAAGATCAAAAAGAAGAAATCCTAGTTGTGTCAAACAATAAAAAACATGCCTCAGTAGTCCTGAAACCTAATGGTAAAAAAATGAAGAAAAAATATCCCCCTAAGAACAACAAAAACCATAATCACCAAAATCCCAACAAAAAAACTTAGTTTAACCATAACAAGCAATAACCTCCCTCAAGAAATGAAAATGGACAGTTTAAATGCTACAACTGTGGCAAACTTGGGCATATTGCTCGGAACTGCCGGAATAAGCGTTCCGCTCCACATGCGAACCTTACCGAAGACCAACTTGTTGCTATGCTCTCTGAGATCAACATGGTTGGTGGATCCGAGGGTTGGTGGGTAGACACTGGCGCTTCTCGTCATGTCTGTTATGATCGTGCTTCGTTCAAGTCCTATGCGGAAGCTGCAGACAAGAAAGTGCTGCTGGGTGACTCCCACACCACTATGATTGCTGGGACTTGTGACGTGGAACTAGAGTTCACCTCTGGGAAGACCATTATTCTCAAGAATGTGCTGCACACTCCTGAGATAAGGAAGAACTTGGTTTCAGGCTATCTCCTGAACAAGACTGGGTTTACACAAACTATAGGGACTGATTTGTATACTCTCACCAAAAATAATATTTTTATGGGAAATGGTTATGCTACTGATGGAATGTTCAAACTTAATGTTGCAATTAATAAAATGAATTCTTCTGCTTACATGTTGTGTTCTTTTAATGTTTGGCATGCTCGACTTTGTCATGTTAATAAACTAATTATAAAGAACATGAGTAACTTAGGCTTAATTCCTGAATTATCTTTGAATGATTTTGAAAAATGTGAATTCTGTAGTCAAGCAAAAATCACTAAAACACCACATAAATCTGTAATTAGAGAATCTGAACCATTAGACTTAATACATTCGGATATTTGCGAATTGTGGTGGAAAATTGACTAGAGGTGGAAAAGATACTTTATCACATTTATCGAAGATTGTTCAAACTATGCCTATGTTTATTTAATGAAAAATAAAAATGAAGCATTTGATATGTTTAAAACTTTTCACTCATAAATTGAAAATCAATTTAATAGGAAAATTAAAAGATTCCGTAGTGATAGAGACACTGAGTATGACTCTACACTTTTTAATGAATATTATAAATTGCATGGTATTATTCATGAGAAAACCACACCTTATTCTCCTGAAATGAACGGAAAAGCCGAAAGGAAAAATAGAACTTATGCTGAAGATGTAGTTTCTATTTTACTTAATTCTGGTGCTGCCTCATTTTGGTGGGGAGAAATTTTATTAACTGTTTGTTATGTCTTGAATAGAGTGCCTAAGTCAAAAGATAAAGTTTCACCTTATGAAATTCAGAAAAATAGAAAACCTAACTTGTCTTACCTTAGAACTTGGGGTTGTCTTGCCTATGTTAGAATCTCTGACCCTAAAAGGATTAAACTTGTGAGTAGGATATATGAATGTGTTTTCATTGGTTATGCTGTGAATAGTAAAGCATATAGATTTTATGATTTGAAAAATCATGTGTGATTGAATCTTAGATGCTGATTTCTTTGAAAATAAATTTCCTTTTATTTTGAAGAATAGTGGGGGCTCGTCCTCTAGTATTAATCCAACAATACAAGTTAATGAATCTGATAAAGAAATAGAATCTATACCTAGAAAAAGTAAACGGTCTAGAACAGTTAAAGATTTTGGTCCTAACTTCTATGCTTACACCTTAGAAGAAATCCCACTACTTTAAAAGAAGCTTTGTCGTCTTTAGATGCTGATTTGTGGCAAGAAGCAATAAAAGATGAAATGAATTCTTTAGAGACTAATAGGACTTGGCATTTAGTAGATTTACCTCTAGGTTGTAAAACTATATGATGTAAATGGATACTTAAAAAGAAATTAAAACCAGATGGTTCAGTATATAAATATAAAGCTAGACTCATTGCTAAAGGGTATAGACAAAGAGAAAACATAGATTTCTTTGATACTTTTTCACATGTAACTAGGATTACATCTATTCGTGTGCTTATTTCTCTAGCTGCTATCCATGATCTTGTTGTGCATCAAATTGATGTTAAAACTGCTTTTTTAAATGGAGAATTAGAAGAAGAGATTTATATGGACCAACCTGAAGGTTTTGTTATACCTGGTCAAGAAAATAAAGTTTGTAAACTTGATAAATCTCTATATGGCTTAAAACAGGCACCGAAACAATGGTATGAGAAATTCGATAACCTAGTTATAGCAAATGGATTTAAGGTGAATGAAAGTGATAAATGCATATATTATAAATCGGAAAATGAGATGTGTTCTATTATATGCTTGTATGTGGATGATATGCTTATCTTTGGTTCCAATATCAATGTTGTGAATGATGTTAAATCTATGCTTTGTGCTAATTTTGATATGAAAGACTTAGGCGAAGCAAGTGTAATTTTAGGTATTAAAATTACTAGGTCAAATAATGGAATTACTTTAGACCAATCACATTACATTGAGAAAATCTTGAAAAAGTATAATTACTTTGACTGTAAACCTGCTAGTACACCTTATGATCCTAGTGTAAAATTATTCAAGAACATCGGTGACGGTGTTAGACAAACTGAGTATGCGAGCATCATTGGTAGTCTTCGTTATGCTACTGATTGCACTAGACCTGACATTGCCTATGTTGTATGGTAGTTATGCTAGTAGACCTAGTATGGAGCATTGGTATGCTATTGAGAGGGTCATGAGGTACCTGAAAAAGGACCATGAACCTAAGATTACACAATCAGAGGTTTCCCGCTGTCCTTGAAGGATATAGCGATGCTGATTGGAATACCCTTTCAGATGATTCCAAGGCTACTAGTGGATATATTTTCAGCATAGCTGGTGGGGCCGTCTCTTGGAAATCCAAGAAAAAAACCATCTTAGCTCAATCCACTATGGAGTCTGAGATGATTGCATTGACATCTGCTAGTGAAGAAGCAGCTTGGTTGAGAAGCTTGCTTTCAGATACCCCTTTATGGGTGAGACTGATACCAGCTGTATTGATCCATTGTGATAGTACCGCGACTATTGTAAAGATTCAGAACTGTTATTATAATGGTAAGAGACGAAAAATACGTCGTAAACACAACACAATTAGAGAATATCTCTCTACTGGGGCTGTAAGAGTGGATCATGTACGGACTGATGACAACTTGGCCGATCCTTTGACGAAAGGTTTAACAAGAGAGAATATATTTGATACTTTTAATAGAATGGGACTATTGTCATTAAATAATTAGATTAATTGTGATGGTAACCCGACCTATAGACTGGAGATCCCAAGAAATAGGTTCAATGGGTAACAACAAGTCATAAAGTAATGAGAGTTGAATCATGCTAATAATCTACGAGTTCCATTCTGAGAGCATGATATCCTGAAGCGATGAGATGATGAGTTTTTTTTTTTTAACTCTTAATGTGTTCTATACTCTATGTGGAGTGGAGTACCTAGCTACAAGAGTTCTCTTGATAGACACAACTATGTGAATGTAGAAGTGTGGCCGCTTCTTATAAAACTTTGGCAAAAGTTTCTAGAGCATTCACTATACTGGGATATACGTGCACGACCGTAATGCACAAGCTTTTTGACTACACCCTGGAAGGTTTGTGTGTGTAACGTTGTAAGAGATAGAGTTCAAAACTACGAGTTACTATAGTACAATCTGAATCGTCAATACTATGTAAAGGTTCAAGTCGATAGACACATTTATTTATGCACAACCTTATTTTATATTGCTCGATGAAAAATATTTTATTTCAATTCAAGTGGGGGATTGTTGTTAATGTGAATTTAAATAAAAGGAGTTACAGGTTTTCTTTTAAGTGTAGCTGTTACACAAGAATTTAAATGAGAAGTTACAAGATTTTGAATTAAGAAAGTTACAAATTTGATTAAGTTATAGTAACTAAAATATTTCTCATTAATATTAAGATCACAATTTTTTTTTGTTTTAACTTAATCATCAAATATTTTGTATTAATTCTTTTACAAAATATTTGAAGTCTGATTCTTTAACTTTCAGTTTGTAAACGTCTCTCTCTGACTTGAAAATTTAATTTCTTTTCAATTTCCTAACAGCTGCTCTATTTTAACTTTTCAAACACGTTTTTGTTTATTTATTTGTAAAACGTAAAGGAAATTCAATTGATGAACGTTTGGTCATTTATTCCAAACGGTCAATTTTTTTTTATATATAAGAAGGCTATCCTTCTTTACTTTTTGCACACACAAAAATATAGAACATTGAAACAAAGAAAAAACGAGAGCAAACGGGAACAATAACACACTGTTTTTTGCTATAGCCGACAAAACCAACATCAGCAAAACCGAGAGATAGATCTTTTCAAAGCCGAGAGATAGATCTTTTCACAGTCGAGAGCAAAACCTTTTCAAAACCGAGAGCAAAATCTTTTCTCCTCAATACCGACAATCTCATTATTATTTTTTACGAATTCCGAGCAATAGATTTTTTGTGTTGGGTGTGAGTATACCAATCAGATTTTTTTTGCATACCGATTGAGACAGAGATTTTTCTGGGCTGTTTTATCATGGAGACGACATGGCCGATTACCGCTAGCACGATTTCCTAGGCAGAGCCGCGAAATGTCTTAAAGAGAGCGACATAGTCCACGACTCAACCCAGTTGATTTCTTAATTTCCTGGTGTACGGTAATATTATTCTGCAACTCATAATCTGTTTCTACATTAATATTAAACAATATAAATCATTACTGAACAAGGATCCCACCAACCTCCTTGCTCAAAAAGTGCATTGTCTTTGCTTCATCAGTTTTGATACTAAACCCCAATGACAGCAAAAGAAACTAAAACTGTTCTATTGTATTTTGAAGGTTTAAGTGTTGTTTTTGTAAAAATGAATAAATAAATGTGTTGATGGTAATGATCAGTACATAAATCAAACATTGTAAGCCAGTGACAGAGGTGGAATTTCCCTCTTGGCCGATGTTCAGAAAGTATTAACCACTTCTTGGCTCAGCAGGAGTCTAGACGCAATCTCTCAGATGAGACCAACCATAAATATGTGCTCCGATGCGGTTTTTCATAAGCCGACCACATCAGGTCGTCAGCTCGGTTCATGCCTGCTCCGACCCCCTTTGAGTAGGTAAGAGAGCTCGAACATTTCAGGACAGGGCGGAAGTAGTTCGATGGGTTCGGCGGATTATTTGGCCGACCATTTAGCAACCGACAGAAGCCTCGAGACTATGATTTCCCTTTACACGTGTCATCTCCCGGAAACACCCATCAGGCTGTCATCATCAATAATTACGTGTGGCAGTAGAAAATCAGATTGATGTGACGGGATGTTAGAAGGCATGCTTACTTTCGGCAAGGGCAGACCTTGGGCAGAGAACTTAATAAATGAGTCAAGTGTCACGTGGAGGATCCTGCAAGATGGGAACAGCAACCGCCTCATCTTACCGCCTTATTCTTAGTATAAGAGGGAGGGTAGTCTCATAGGGAACAGATGACGAGTTTTTTCTCTTCTTGATTTTATGTAGAGAGAGCCTTTTGTAAATTCCTTTTGTAAAACAGCTCGATTTTCACACTGACCGACCACAAAATAGGTCGCCCGAGCACATTTCAGTAATAAAACACCCATCCGTTTTGTGCCCGTGGACGTAGGTTGGATCCCATCCGCCGAATCACGTTAACTCCCTATGTCAATCTGCGTTCCCTTCTCCTTCTATCAAAGTTTACTTTTGGTTTCCCATAACCAAACAAATTCACTGCTGAAGGAAGGTTAATCCCGGGAATAATATTCCGTTATTGTCCCTGAGACGAAAACCAGCCATCAACAGTTGGCGCCGTCTGTGGGGAAAGAAAAAGAAGCAACTCGCGTTGTAAGATGATGGTAGAAGGTGAAAGACGTGGTTTGCAAAAGTAGCTCAACAGCAGAATGGACGGGAGGGGAAATGAATGGGAAGAAGTAAGCCAGAACGGGAGGAAGAAAGGGTCTGTATGGATAAAAACCTTTTCTTGTTGAATTGTGGAATGAAATGTAAAAATACTGGCCAACGGACACCCATCTGGGGTGAATTGTCGAATGAAATGTAACGACATGAATGGGTTACATCTGTTGGCGACAGCTGACCAGGATCCTCAGTAGGAATGAACTACGTTTCCTAAACTACCAACCGCCAGCCTCGCAAGTTACTTGTGCTGGAGGATTGATCAGAGAGCAGGTTAGCTAAAGGCGAGGGAGGACGTCCGTCGGTCCAGTTCTCAATTGGTGTGGTGGTCTTCCCCGAATGAGAAGAAAGAAGGTGAAAAGTATTCGGGAAAACCACACAAAGCGAAGACTGACGACCTCGCCCGGAAACCCAAGGTCGATCGGGAGGCACCGGACACTGGAGAAATGCATTGTTGAAGGAGTGAATGGTTCGGCAGACCCTGTGATCCAGCTTGGAAACTGTAGGCACTGCATTTTTGCATGTAAGTCCCGATGATGAGTCTCGTACGGAGACACTACCTCTTTTGTTGTGGAAGCCACGGGAAGCGGACGTCGAAAGGGAATAGTCAAGAATTGACATTTTTTTGGACTTTGATTCGCTCGTTTAGCTTCGGGCTTGTCCGTCGGATTTTCGTTGTAACATTTCCTTGGCCCAAACACCAAACCCACACCCCTAAGCCCACCAAAACCAACCAAATCACACACCAAGCCCACCAACACCAAGGCCCACGCCCATTACACAACATTTACCTCCACCAACTATTCAAACAACCAAATTAACCTTCTACCATGCATGCCCCACACATTTGACCTACAATTTACCTTACTCCCTATTTTTCAACAAAGTTTCCAAGCCATTAATGTCATCCCCCCTCCAAGTCAAAAGAAACCACAAATCACCTTCCTTTTTCCACAAGTTTCCAAGCCATTAATGACATTTCCCAACACCATTTAATTCACTAACCTCACACCCATGACTTAGCCTTCTCTTTTCCATTTTTTCAACAAAGCAAGTCCTTCTCCTTCTCAAACAAGGAAGCCCCCATCCCTTTGCCTATATAAACAACCATTTGCTCCATTGAAACCCCCGGCACATAGATAGCACATAGACAACACAAACACCTTCAAAAATTTTCTCCCTTCACGCCTAAAGGTCCCCTAAACTCAACCCCTGGCATCCACGCAAATCATTCCTTTTAGCAGCTCCTGACACACGTCCAACAACCCCTCCAAACACGCCAACACTGCCCCTGAAGTCACCCCATTGCTCACGCCCAACAACCCCCTCACAAATAGAAATTACTCACGCCCAACAGCTCCTTACCAATAGCAATTGTTCACGCCACAACCCCCCTCACAAATAGCAATTGTTCACGCCACAACCCCCTCATAAACAGCACCAATTCACGCCATTTCCCCTTTAGTCCCACATCACCCAAGAAACACCCATTCACGCCAATTGCACATTCAAGCACTAAGCCCTCTCTCAACTCACGCACTAGCTTCACGCAAAGAACCCACAAGCACTAAGCCCCCTCAACTCACGCCTCACAGCCACTCCACGCCCCATATCCCACATCGGCTAAGAACCCACAAGCAATAAATAATCAGCCCACGTCAGCCCTTCACAGCAGCTCCCTAACACGCCTGAAGATCCTTCACAAAACAGCCCCTAACACGCAAATTATGGCCTTCATTCTACTTCATTTGTTCACGCAAATTCAACCCCTCCCTGCAGCCTCTAACACGCAAATCAGACGCCCTGAAACACGCCTGAAGACTCCCTCACTGCAGCCCCTTTAACACGATCAAATTACCCCAGTGAACTAGCCTCTGAAACACGCAAACACTGCCCCGAATCTGCCAGTGAACCACTGAAAATTCTGCCCAAAAAACTGCCAGTAAATTAGCCCAAAAATTGCCTAGAAAACCCACGAACTGTACCCACAAAATCTGCCTAAATACAGCGAAATAGAAAGCCTAATACCGCGACCAGAAACACCTCGAAACGGAAAAAAAAAACAGCAACCCGAACAGTGAAACAGCGAAGGAAAATGCCAAACCAGTGAACCAGAGGAGTTGCGGAGCATCAACCATTCTGACGGCCGTGTAACACGCTTTCGAGAGACGACAAAAGAGGTTAGACCTGAGGGCACCCATTTTACTTATTATCCTTCATTTTTAGTTACTTATTTACTTTATTTCGCATGAATATTGTGAATTAGTGTATGATGTGATTCCGGGTGAATGTAATATGTGTTCCCTTTTGTGGTATATTGGATGGAAACCCGAACATAATTCCGTAGCCGAATCCGAATGGACTGTATTATGGTTTTCACTCGGGATACAATTCCCCGTACCACTTGAGAGATTCACATATTTCATTTCATCCAAACTTGTTTTCAAGCATGATTAGGCCATTAGAAGGTTATTTTATTTTTTAATATGATTTAGTTTTAGTACGTTATTTCTTTATGCAGGATTTAGTCATCGACCTTTCGCAATAGGAATTTAATTTACATCATGTTTAGATCGTTATTTATTCAACATGTTTATTATGTGACATTGTATGTTTGTCGTTATGAGAATTTACTTTTGAAGCATGCAAACTTAGACTTAGGCCTTATAGGAATGTAGATTATTTTTCAATGTATGTTGAGTAGACTTGGTCAAAATTTCACAAATCCATTCATTACAATTGACATAAGTAAGAGACCATTCCGAACCCAACGGTTTGAGGTATTCCCTTGCGAGGGGTGAGTGCGGCCTTAAATCATTTTCCCGGTTCACACGGGTGGCGACTCCATTATTCTCCGGTTTAGTCCCCTGTGGACTACTCCGTACTCTCGACCGGGCCGCGAGCCTGGAACAGCTTCGCCGGTTTATGTGTCCTACAGAAACCTTGGGATCAAGTTCAGATCGAAGGATTCCAACGGAGCGCCTGATGTAGGAGCCAGCTCGAGTGTGAAGTTTACAACTATGGCATACGCATCGGGAGTCTTCAGAGCTCGGATCAGAAGACGCGGTTGAACCGCAAAACATGAGGCAGAAGAAAGAAAATGTAAAAGCCTCTCTTAAAATGTCCCACAAAGAGTTGTAAGAAGAGAAATATGTCCTTTAAATATGAATAGAAACTCTATTTTTTTTTTAGAAATTTGCACATCTTGCTTGTTTGTTAATCAAACGTGAAAGTTGTTTTCATTATTTTTTTGGCATGCTCGATGCGAAGGTAATGATTGGAGGCCAGGAAGGGCACCAAACCCGTGGCACGCTGAACACTGGTGTCATTATCAAACCCCCGGGTAAAGTGCGCCGACCTGGCTCCTTTCATTTTAAGTGGATCTGAGTTACTTCAAGGGATGAAGTGCATGAGGGAGCGCGTGAACCCCTCGTGGCAGTATCAGACTCCCGAGGCCGAAGTGTAACTACCTCATGACTTGCATCTGTGTGCCATCGGCTCGGGGCTGGATTCGTTCCGCCGAGGCTTCATGGTGTCTAGGCTCATGACTGGATTCGTTCCGCCGAGGCTTCATGGTGTCTAGGCTCGGGACTGGATTCGTTCCATCGAGGCCTCTGTGTGCCATTGGCTCGGGGCTGGATTCGTTATGTCGAGGCTTCATGGTGTCTAGGCTCGGGGCTGGATTCGTTCCGCCAAGGCCTCTGTGTGCCATCGGCTCGGGGCTGGATTTGTTCCACCAAGGCTTCATGGTTATTAGACTCGGGGCTGGATTCATTCCGCCGAGGCCTTTGAGAGATTAGAAATTATGTTTTGGAGACCTCGAACATGACGCTGTCTTGAGGCATCCGCGTTGTTATTTGTACTTGTGGAATTTTTTCATTTGGGGTATTTGCTAAGTCACCCCCACCTTTTACCAATTTTGTTCTAAATCTTTGTTTTTTATTTTCCGCTGGTCTGGCAAGGGGACGCCCGCGCCAGAGTTAGCAGAGCCTCGAAGGTTGATTTGCTTCCCTTCCATGTAAGTCTTGGTAAGTTATTCGGCTCGGGACTGGGTTTCGTTCCGCCGAGGCCAGGTAGTTATTCGGCTCGGGGCTGGGTTTCGTTCCGCCGAGGCCATGTGGTTACTCAGCTCGGGGTTGGATTCGTTCCGCCGAGGCTTCATACCTTGCTCAGCTCGGGTTTGGGGTGAGTCCCACCGAGTCTGATTCTATGAACTGAGGATGTAACATTCCCCCAGATCCAAGTACCTTGCTCAGCTCGGGTTTGGGGTGAGTCCCACAGAGTCTGATTCTCTGAACTGGGGATGTAACATTCCCCCAAATCCAAGTACCTTGCTCAGCTCGGGTTTGGGGTGAGTCCTATCGAGTCTGATTCTCTGAACTGAGGATGTAACATTCCCCCAGATCCAAGTACCTTTCTCAGCTCGGGTTTGGGGTGAGTCCCACCGAGTCTGATTCTCTGAACTGGGGATGTAGCATTCCCCCAGAACCAGATATTTTCTCTCTGCATGAGGTCAGATTACGCCTCACCAAGTGGTTTTGTCACCAGATTGGGAACAAAGTGTTTGTCTTATGGCCATGTTCAAAGGTGGTCGAACTCCAGAGTTTCTTCTCACACCCAGATTCGGAAGAGCAAAAAAAAGGAGGGGGGAGAAGAGAAGAGATCACACGGAGTTACCAGGCAGAGCGGTCAGAGATAAGCAAAGAAGGTTGCAGATAAAGCACGGGAATATTATCTATTACAATACAAACACCTCAGGGCCATCATCAAGAGTTAGTATCTCTAGCTGGGGCTCGACAGAAAAGGTCTTTTAGCTTCAGTTGCAGGTACTTCGAAGAACAAAAATAGGAAACTCGAGCAGCAGACTTCTCAAAATAAATAAAAACATGGATACTTGAGAATGACAAGAGAGGACTCGGGTAGAGTACACACGGAAATTGTTTGCTCTAAAAATTCCAGAAGCAACCATTAACAGGGCAATAGTACACCGTACTTGTAATAGTTCTCGGCATCAACTCACAAACTCGTTGATACCAAGAATTAGGGGATAGATGTTGATGGTAACGATCAGTACATAAATCAAGAATTGTAAGCCAGAGACAGATGTGGAATTTGCCCTTGCCCGATGTTCAGAAAGTATTAACCACTTCTCGGCTCAGCATGAGTCCAAACACAATCTTCCAGATGAGACCAACCATAAATATGTGCTCTGATGCAGTTTTTCATAAGCCGACCACATCAAGTCGTCGGCTCTGTTCGGGCCTGCTCCGACCCCCTTTGAGTAGGTCAGAGGGCTCAGACATTTCAGGACAGGGTGGAAGTAGTTCGATGGGTTCGACAGATTATTTGGCCGACCACTTAGCAACCGACAGAAGCCTCGAGACTATGATTTCCCTTTACATGTGTCATCTCCCGGAAACACCCACCAGGCTGTCATCATCAATAATTACATGTGGCAGTAGAAAATCAGATTGATGTGACGGGATGTCAGAGGGCAGACTTACTTTCGGCAAGGGCAGACCTTGGGCAGAGAACTTAATAAATGAGTCAAGTGTCACGTGGAGGATCCTGCAAGATGGGAACAGCAACCACCTCATCTTACCGCCTCATTCTTAGTATATAAGGGAGAGTAGTCTCATAGGGAACAGATGACAAGTTTTTTCTCTTCTTGATTTTATGTAGAGAGAGCCTTTTGTAAATTCCTTTTGTAAAACAGCTCGGTTTTCACACTGACCGACCACAAAACAGGTCGGCCGAGCACATTTCAGTAATAAAACACACATCCGTTTGTGCCCGTGGACGTAGGTTGGATCCCATCCACCGAACCACGTTAACTCCCTATGTCAATCTGCGTGCCCTTCTCATTCTATCAAAGTTTGCTTTTGATTTCTCATAACCAAACAAATTCACTGCTGAATGAAGGTTAATCCCGAGAATAATATTCTGTTATTGTCCTGAGACGAAAATCAGCCATCAACAAAATGAGTTGAATTTTTTTTTAGCATCCACCTAATCAAAGCTTGAATTTGTATTCTCATTAATTTTTTGGTACTATATTTTGTGGGTCTTCTTCTTTTTTGGTCTAAAGAAACTGTGCGTGTAGTTTGTTTGTTTGTTCATTTAAGGTTGCTGTTTCATTTTTCACTGCTCTCTCCTTGATTTGATATGCTTTGGGTAAGAGAAATGACTCAATGAGAGATATTGAAGGTTGATTGTGTCTAATTTATTGGAGACTGAAATGTGGTTGCTACTGGATTTTATGGTGATGGCTCTACTTTCAGTTCTTTGTCTGTACATGGATCTGCAGGTAATGAAGTTTGGGTTTTCAGTGTTTTCAAGTTTGTTTCTTTATGGAGTTGTTTATTAAATAACTTGTATATTTTGATTAACTTTGAAATTTTATTCAATTTGAAGATCTAATGATGTTCAAAGTAATTGCTCATTTAATCAATTAGTAGGAAAAAACTTCAATGAAATGTGACAAATGTTAAAATCTTTTTGGTTCTTAGTAAGTATGATACATTTTTTAATGAACTGGCTAAGAAGTTGATTCATTTGATGATCTGCATTTGAAGATCCATGACTGCATAACAGTTGGTTCCTTCACAATTCTGGGTTTGAGCTGTTAGAATATTTTAATTATTGGCTTATATTAATTGTGATACAGGTTTTAATAAAGCGCTAAGATAATTGGTTTTGTAATAGAAACTGTGAAGTCCAATTTTCAGATCTAATAAAGTGGGCTGCACTCTATGTTATTTGATGTGTGGATATTAGAGCGGGCTTCAGAATTGTTATGGGCTTTTAATGGGTGAGCCTATAACATTTCATAAATTTGTGAGCTAAGGTCTCACCCTCACTCCCTTATATAGCTTACTCAATAAGCTTCATTTTGTTATTTTTAAGCTTTATGTCTCTCTCATTAATAATAATTATGATAAGCATAAAAATAAGCTTATACATAATTATCTCTCCATTTAATTCATCATTAGATTTGATGTAAAGCATAATGTTAAGTTTTATATCAAATCTGATTTGTATTATTATATACATTATTAAAGATTTGATGAAAAGTAATTATGATAAGCTTTACGTCAAATCTTTGATTAAGAAAATGTATTATATATAAGAATGAAATGCAAATATGAAGATGAGGTGGGCTTTTGATATTCATTCACTGGGCAACTCTTGCAATTGCCGAGAGTGAAAATAAGGGAGAGTGAAATTTAAAGCTTTAATAATATTAAGGCATAAAGGAAGCTTAATCAGGGCGAGTAAGTTTCTCACCATCAAGAAGTGGGGAGTAAAGGGTGATCTCCTCAGTGCAACAATTCAACATATCTACAGAAATTTCCGCTGCCGATATGGATTCTAAATCAGGTACGCTCCATGTATCATCTGATTAAATCATTGATTGTATTCTAAGCTCTTGTGTTAAAGGTCCTGTTGCAAAATAAATTCTTACATGTGGTATCAGAGCATCAGGAACACAATCTTAGAATCTATGAATTTTTTATAAAGTTTTAGAAAAATCTATTGAATTCTTCGGATGGATTTTTTGTTAGATCCATATTTTATTATTTTCTGTTGATGGTTATTATTAATTAATCCAAATTTTAAGCACATAAGGTTATTGGATTAATTATTAACTCAAATCTGTAAATTTTGGGATATATGAAAACTGAACAGAGAAGATGAGTCTGGATCTGAAAATAGGGGAATCCAATTTGTTGGTTGTTGATGCCTTTAGTTTGATTGTCAAAAGCATTAAAAAATGAAATGGCTTTTGAATAAAGAGAGGCTGTTGACAGCTTCTGACCGGCGTAAACACACACGTATAACGCAATCGCACGTATCGTCCAAGTGGTATAAAAATATCGATCTCACGAGGACTTAATTCCTACTGTTGTTATTAATTATTGAATCTATTTATTTACAAATATCTAATTGAGTGGTGAAGAGAATGATTGCTTGATTGATTTGATTTATTATAGATTTGCTAAATAAATAAATAAATAAAAAGACAAAAGAAAATACTAAGGAAAATAACAAAAGACACAAAGATCTAGGGTTGTGAATCTTTCTAATATCTTTTAAAAGATGAAGTGATTATTTTATGTTTGTGCAATAAATCAGTTTACTAACCTGGAACACGAAATTATGCGAAAGCCTCTGTCGATGGTCAGACGCAAATACCCAGTTTAACCCAATTGAACCATATGTATGTCTGCCAACCAAATTATCTGGATTCATTAAGTTTGAGTTCCAATTATGGCTACCCCCGCCCGAAAGGTATATGTCTTTCCTGTAAGGAAATCTATTAAAGGGTTATCTATCCTTAAGGAATATCGTGGACTATTAAGTCTAAGGCTGAAACCTAAAATCCCTATGTCTAGTTCATTTTAGATTTACCATATCAATCTTATTGGTGATCAGACAACAAGAAGCATTAAGCTTAAGACTTAATAAGTAAACCTTTAAATTACCCAAATTATAAAATAACCCCTTATAAACCGGTGATATTAGAATTCATCACAACCCCAAATAACTAACACATAACTAGATCTAGTAAAAACTTAAAAGTAAAAGACATAAAGTAAAAATGCTGAAAAGTAAAAGACATAAAATAAAAGCTGAAAGTAAAATAAAATAAAATGCTAAGGTAAAATGATCAACTTTTACTATTACTAATTAGATATCTCCCTTAATATAATATATTAACTTGTGATTATTTTACCAACCAGCCATATAGGCGGTAACCTGATTAAGTCAAATTAAGTCCAACCAGCCATAAAGGCGGAACCAAAATAAACCTGCCATATAGGCGGTAAGAAAATTTAATTACTAACCGACCAATCTGGCGGTATCCTTTTAAGTCAATATTTTAAATAGTGATATATTATTTTTTTAAGGGAGATTAATCTAAATAGTAACAGTAAAAGAATTACCTTTCACCTTAGCTGGGGAAGTTACCTCATCATGGTGAATAGTAAAAACTGTAAAAAGTAAGAAAGTAAATTACTATTATTACAAAACGTAATTAAAATTATTTACAAAACTAAAAACTAAAAACTAAAAGAAACTAGAGAGAGAAACTCCATATTTACATCAAAGAAGTGAGAGAGAATGGTACAACTGAAACTGAAATTTCGAGCTCATTTATAGGCCTCGGTGGGGTTCCAGCGTCGCGACGCCCATTTTGTCGACGTGGCACGTTCTAGTTCGTCGGCTGCAGATTCTGGATAAAGTGATAAGGTGACACGTGGCAAGGTGGTTGGGGCTCAATTATTGTGACACGTGGCGGCGGCTTCTGATTGGTCGGCTCAGATTCTTATCCGCCACGTGTCAGATAAGGATTAGAGAGTCAATGGTTGATGTTGACGTGGCGCTGACGTGGCGACATGTGGCAATGGCGATTGTCGGCACCGTAGGATGATGACATGTGGCACGGCGCATGTTAGCAGATCGGCTGTGATGGTGACACGTGGCACGTCACATGTTAGCAAAGACAAACTTTTCTCAGATTCTGACACGTGGACCCGGCGCTTGTTAGCACTGTTCGGCGCACGTTAGGCGTCGCGACACTGAAGGTCTTGGCGTCGCGACACTATAAATTACCAAAATGCCATTTTCGTCCAATTTTCACTGTTTTGGCCCAAATCACCTCCAGAGTGTCCTGAAACTTTATTTATCTATAAAATAACACAAAACACATCAAAATATTCACACAACTCAAGAAACTATACAAAATATTAGATTAAATGAGTGAGAAATAGTGATATAATTACCACTCATCAGCTTCTTAATGAAGCTGCCAGGAGCGTGGCACACATGCCCTTTTTTTGGCTAATATCCATCAGGTCTCTGGATAATAGCCTATAGATTCTCTGTATAATAGCATACAGATCCCAGCTATTATAATTTGATTCCTGAACTTCATTTTAACTTCAGTTTTATCCCAAAATTTAAAAATAAAGTCATAATTAATTTGTGTGACAATTTAAGAGATAAATTGTTATCTCATAAAGTTTTATTTATACATGGGTATAAAAATTGTCACTGATTAGAGAGAATTAATTGTCTCTCATAATGAAAAATTTCAATGTAATTAATTTATATGTGACAGAGATAAATATGAAGGATTAATTTATCTCATAAATTTTGTCATAATATTCAGGAATGTAATTTTATGGACAATTCAGCCTTTTGTCTATACAGAATAAAATTACATTATTAAGGTTATTTTACAAGATAATATAAAGTGTATCCCGATGTGAGAATTGCTTATGAGTTTAGTGGAACTGCAGCCACCAAAGTGATATTTTCACTGAATCTTTTAAGTGATGACGGTCTCGCATGTTTTAGGGATGTTTCTATTTTTTGATGTGCAGTCTTTTGTCCAAAGATGTTGATTGTATGTTAAATTTTAGAAATGTTACATATGAGACATATGAATGGGAATAGACTAGTCTGAGTGGTTTATTCACCCAAAGGTGGTAAACTTACGAGGATTGGATAAGTTTCTGAATCGTATTATATGAAGAATTTTTAATTACATATTGTATATTCTGCCCAAAAGTGTTTATACAGTGATGTGCTAAAATTCTTGGTATAATACTCTTTTATGACTTGGAGTATTTATTATCTTGTGTTGTGCTTAAACTAAAGAATTGCATTGTTTTTTTTTTCAGTCACCTTTTCAGTTAACGACAACACTGTGACTATAGAGATGTTAACTGGCTCCAATTTTAAAGTGTGGAAGAGAGATGTGCATTTGGCTATGGAATTAGCAGATATTGATCTTGTTATGACTACTCATAAGCCAGCTGATATTAATAGTTCTAGTACTGATACAGATAAGAAGCTGCATACAGTATGACATAAGTCAAATCGCTTGTGCTATTTGACTATAAAGAGATCAATTCCTGAGCATTTGCTAAATGGTCTTCCAGAAACCTCTATAGCAAAAGATTTCCTGACAGCTGTAACTGAAAGATATAAAGTCTCAATCAATGCAGAAATTGGTACCCTTCTGAAGCAATTATACTCAATGAAGTATAATGGTAATGGAGGTGTTAGGGAGTACATTTTGATGATGGTCCATATTCAGAACAAGCTGAAAAATCTTAACATTGTTCTTCCTTATGCTTGCATTGTCCATCAAGCATTGAATACTCTTCCTACAGAGTTTGGTACAATTGTAACTACTTACAATTCGAGGGAAGAACCGTGGAATGTTAATGATTTCATTGCCATATGTGTTGCTGAGGAAGAGAAACTCAAGACAGGGCATACGGATACAACTCTAATTATTTCTAAACCTCGCAAGAAATGTATGAAATCTAATTTTTTTAGCTTTTGGTAATGTTCATAATTACAATAAAACTGGTCAGACAAGTGTTGTGGGTGGTACTAAATGTGTCTTCAAGAAAGAACTTAAATATTTCTTTTGTAAAAATAGAGGGCATAAGAAGTCAGAGTGTTCCAGGTATAAAGTTTGGTTAGAGAATGAGCATACATGTAACTCTTTGGTTTTTGTTGTATATGAATCCAATTATGTTAATGCCACATCCAGTTCTTGGTGGCTTGACAGTGGAGCAACTAATCACGTTGCTTTCACATTGCAGGGATTCATAAACAAGAGGAAACCAAATAAGGATGAATTCAAGCTCGTAGTTGGCAATAATGAATTGGTGGATGTACAATATGTTGGAGATGTTTATTTAAAACTAGACTCCAATTATGAACTTGTTTTGACAAGTGTTTTATATGTACCATCTTTTAAACGAAACTTGATCTCAGTATCTGTACTTGACAAACAAGGTTATGGTTTTAAGTTTAATACAGGTTCTGTATCTGTATATTTCAACTCAAATAAAGTTGGCCATTGTGTTTTGTCATACGGTTTGTACAGTCTCTGTTTAGCATCAAATGAAGTCTATTCCAATTCATATAATGTTGAACAAATTGTCAAAAGACCCTTAATAAAGGAAAAGTCATCCATGTTGTGGCATAAAAGACTTGGCCACATTTCTAGGGAAAGAGTAGAAAGGTTAATAAAGTATGATATCCTACCTACTCTTGACTTCAGTGACCTAGAAACATGTGTTGACTGTTGTAAGGGTAAACTAACCAAAATAAAGAAAAAGGAATCCACTCGTAGCTCCGACCTTTTATAAATTATTCATACAGACATAAGTGGACCTTATTCACCCACAATTTGTAATAATAAATATTATATAACATTCATTGATGATTTTTCAAGATATGGATATTTGTACTTGATTAAAGAAAAGTCTGAAGCCCTTGATAAATTCAAGATCTTCAAGACTGAAGTTGAGAAACAGCTGGGAAAAATTATCAAGATTGTTAGGTCTGATCGGGGTGGTGAGTATTATGGTAAACATGGGGTCAGTAGACAAATAAAGGGACCATTGGCCAGATACTTAGAAGACTGTGGAATAGTAAGTCAATTTACTATGTCAGGTAGTCCTGAACAGAATGGTGTGGCCGAAAGGCGGAATCGCACCCTTCAAGAAATGGTAAGGAGTATGATGTCTATAACTAATCTATCAGACTTCCTTTGGGGTGAGGCAATTAAAACGGCCTTATACATCCTCAATAGAGTTCCAAGTAAGTCTGTTTCTAGAACTCCTTTTGAAATATGGACTGGTAGGAAACCTAGCATGAGTCACCTCCGTGTTTGAGGATGTCCTTCAGAAGTACGCCTTTATAATCCCACAGAAGGTAAATTACAATCCAGATCTACTCGTTGCTATTTTATAGGATACCCTGATCATTCTAAAGGCTACAGATTTTACTGTAGAGAATGAGGGGTTATAAGATTGTAGAATCACAAACAGCTAAGTTCTTGAAATTTGATGTGGCTGATAATGATAATCATACAGAAATCTCAAATCAAAGACAACAGACCAGAATTGTTCATATACCTATACCCATACAGTCTGAGACTTTGGAACCTACACATGCGACTAATCCAGTTATGGAGGAGGAACCCATACAATAAACGAGGTTCCGCCATTACAAGATATAGCTGTAGAGGTTCCATTAAGAAGGTCAACCAGGATAAGGCGGTCTACTTTTCCCTCTGATTATGAAGTTTATCTAAATGAGATTGATTATGACATAAGCCACTGTGTTGATCCAACAACTTTTAAAGAAGCCGTTTCTAGTTCTCAATCCGATCTATGGTGGAATGCAATGAAAGATGAAATGCAATCTATGAGATATAATGGTGTGTGGGAGCTTATTGAATTACCTGAAGGTTGTAGACCTATTGGCTGTAAATGGGTCTATAAGACCAAGAAAGACTCCAAAGGGAATATTGAGAGGTTTAAGGCCAGATTAGTTGCCAAGGGATTTACTCAGAGAGAAGGAATTGATTATACTGAAACTTTTTCTCTTGTATCTTCTAAAGATACATTTAGAGTAACATGGCACTAGTAGCTCATTATGATTTAGAGCTACATCAGATGGATGTTAAAACCGCATTCCTAAATGGAGAATTAAGCAAAGAGGTCTATATGGTACAACCTGAAGGATTTCAGAAAGATGGTGAAGATCATCTTGTTTGTAGACTTAAAAAGTATATTTATGGTTTGAAACAAGCCTCACGTTAGTGGTACCTCAAGTTTGACAATGTAATCTCATATTTAGGCTTTATGGAAAGTAAAGTTGATAGATGCATATATATCAATATCAGTGAGAGCAAATATATCTTTCTCATTCTCTATATAGATGATATTTTACTTGTATGTAACGATTAGGAATGCTGCATGAGGTAAAACAGTCATTGTCTAGACATTTTGATATGAAAGATCTTGGAGAAACATCTTTTGTTCTAGGTATTGAAATCCACAGAGATAGAACTCGAAAGGTATTAGGTCTCTCTCAAAAGGCATACATTGAGCGGATACTGAAGAGATTCAGTATGCATGATTGTAAATCTTGGGATGTGCCAATTGCTAAAAGTGATAAATTGAGCCTGGCACAGTCACCTGAGAATGAGGTTGAGAGAGAGTCCATGAAGGCAGTGTCATATGCTAGTGCAGTAGGAAGCCTGATGTATGCACAGGTATGCACTAGACCTGACATTGTATTTGCAGTTGGTGTGCTGGGAAGATTTTTATCTAATCCTGGAAAAGAACATTGGATTGCTACCAAGAGAGTTTTTAGATATCTTAAGGGGACTAAAGATTACATGTTGACATACAAAAAGGTTGAGAATCTTGAACTAGTAGGGTATATGGATTCTGACTTTGCTGGTTGTACAGATGATAGGAAATCTACCTCAGGATATGTGTTTATGCTAGCAGAAGGAACTATATCTTGGAAAAGTGTCAAGCAGACACTAGTAACTTCTTCCACAATACAAGTTGAGTTTGTAGCATGTTTTAGTGCAGCGTCACAGGCTGTCTGGTTACGAAATCTCATTAAAGAGATGTCAGTTGTTGACTCCATTTCTAGGCCTATAAGGTTATATTGTGATAATCTTTCAGCTGTATTATTTGCGAAAAATAATAAGAATATCACTGGGTCAAAACATATGGAGGTCAAATACTCGACAATTAAGGAGCTAGTTAAGAAATGTGATATTATTGTAGAGCATATCAGTATAGATGATATGATTGCTGATCCTCTGACCAAAGGTCTTAGACCCATTGTTTTTGTAAAGCATGTTGCTTATATGGGTTTGGTAAAGTCTTTTGATACCCTAGGTTAGTAGGAGGCATCATTGCTCTATGTTATTTTGTTTGTACTTTTGTACATGTATTTTGTATATTTTGCAACGATTATCTATAAAGGTGCATTTTCATTGGAAGATATTAATGTTTATTGTTTGATATATCATTGTGTAAAGTCTTATGATGTGTGTCAGTCATAAGCATTGGCTTGAGACATAAAGTTATAAAGCCTTATTGGTATGTCTTGTGATGCATAAAGTTTATCTCGAGATAATAAAGTTATAAAAGACATACATGCTTATTATTTAAGCCTTGATTTCTCATGTGGCCTTGGCTGCATAAGGTAGAGATATTGGTGACCGATAAGAGAAAATTTCACATGTATTTTAGATCATAAAGTGGGTGCTATTGTATCTCACTGCTCTATCACATCTTGTTCATGTCGATAAGGTTGTTTGATATACGTGACCATGGAAGGGACTATGTTGCATTATAATGTAGGTACCGTCATGATTCTATATCTACGATCTTATTGGACGGAATGGTATACTAGAGTTGTTTATGAACCAATATTGGATCCATAAAGTTTTCTTAGCATTAAAACATCCACAATTGATATCGCCCAAGTGGGAGAATGTTAGAATATTTTATTCTAATTATGGGCTTATATTAATTGTGATACATGTTTTAAAAAAAAGCGCTAAGATAATTGGTTCTGTAATAGAAACTGTGAAGCCTAATTTTCAGATCTAATAAAGTGGGCTGCACTCGATGTTATTTGATGTGTAGATATTAGAGCGGGCTTCGGAATTATTATGGGCTTTTGATGGGTGAGCCTATTACATTTCATAAATTTGTGAGCTAAGGTCTCACCATCACTCCCCTATATAGCTTACTCAATAAGCTTCCTTTTGTTATTTTTAAGCTTTATGTCTCTCTCATTAATAATAATTATGATAAGCATACATATAAGCTTATACATAATTATCTCTCTCCATTTAATTCATCATTAGATTTGATGTAAAGCATAAAGTTAAGCTTTATATCAAATCTCATTTGTATTATTATATACATTATTAAAGATTTAATGAAAAGTAATTATGATAAGATTTACGCCAAATCTTTGATTAAGCAAATGTATTATATATAAGAATGAAATGCAAATGGGAAAATGAGGTGGGCTTTTGATATTCATTCATTGGGCAACTCTTGCAATTGCCGAGAGTGAAAATAAGGGAGAGAGAAGTTTAAAGCTTTAATAATATTAAGGCATAAAGGAAGCTTAATCAGGGCGAGTAGGTTTCTCACCATCAAGAAGTGGGGAGTAGAGGGTGATCTCATAATTCAACAGATCTACAGAAATTTTCGCTGCCGCTATGGATTCTAAATCAGATACGCTCTCTATATCATCTGATTAATTCATTGATTGTATTCTAAGCTCTTATGTTAAAGGTCATGTTGCAAAATAAATCCTTACATGAGCTGGCTCAGGAGCTGACTCATTTTAGGACAATGTTTTCTGGTTGTTCCCTGGCTCAATAAGTTTGATAATGATTAATGTCTGGTCCAAAAATTTACATACTGTTGTGATTTCCAATATGAATAGTATACATGGTATTTATTTAATTTGGAAAATAATTGAAATATTTTGCAAAGACAATCAATCTATGAGATCCAACAAAATCTTTCTGAAGCACTGATAGTTTATGTTGGGAAATTCAATACTTAATGCTTTGAAATTTTGTTCTCTTTCCCAAGTTCAGTATTTTGAGAATTATACATGAATTTTAGCATCTCTATAGGAGTTATCTAAGCAGAGGTTAAAATAACTTTTTCCCAGCAAATTCTGCTATTCGAGAATGCAGATTAACCTTTCACTTCTCTGATCAGTGATCATGCTGCTAAATGTGGGTGGATCTCACATGTTTAAAAAGAAAATAATAAAAAATTAGAATTCACTATTTGTACAGTGAATCTCATGTCTATAAATAGAGACTTCATTTCATTATTTTCTTCATCCCATTCTCAAACAAATCCTCTGTATTCTAAAAGAGAAAATATATTTTTTTCTTAAGAGCTTGTGAGAGAGTTGTTCTCCTATTCTAAGAGAGTGTGAGATTGTTCACTCATTGAGTTTAGAGAGAGGTTGTAAAACTATTTCCACCATAGTGAAATCCTTCTACTTTTGCCCGTGAATGTTTCCCTCATATTGAGGGTTTTATCACGTTAAATCTGCGTCTCGTTGCTTTATTTTATTGATAATATTTATGGTAGACTAAGCCTCCTAATTATTATTGTATTATTATATTGTAGACTAAGCCTCCTAATTATTTGTTATATGGTAGACAACGCCTCATGAAATAATAATTATTCTCAATTTCACTTTAATTATGTGTCAATTTCAGCCACGATCTCCTAACATCAGCAACAATGGCATTACCACCACAGAGACAGCCGCAAAATCTACCAAATGTCCGACCTGTCAGGGAGGGCCAACCGCCACCCATGCTACCAGGTGACCCTTACTAATTGTTGATTGAAGTTGCATCTTCTGGATTTCTTGCTGAAGTTCTGATCAGTCCCATCAATTAATTTCCAAGAAACTCATATTACTGACATTTACTAGTCCCTTTGTTCTTTGAAATCGGGCTTTGGTATTCAATAACCCTGTTGCATTATCTATTACTTCATATTGAATTTTACATTATGCATGAAAGAATTAACATGTCAGATAGACAAAAGGAAATGGGTGTAATGGCCCCGCATTTTCTTCTTCGATCTCATATCATAAACATCATCATGCAATAAACAAGTATAGAAAGTTTGTTGTAAATATGAATTTTTATAAAAATTGATTTTAATGTTTTTGAGAAGTTACAAGAAATTAATTTTTGGAGAAATTAAAAAATCAAATTGTTATAATTGTTTACTTTATTTCATTAAAATCAAATTGAATCCTGCAAAAACGAAAAAGAGCAACGTTTTCTTGTATACTGTTTTCCATAACAGTCAAAGTTTGTTTCTGTTTTCTTGTAAAACCGAGAACAAAAATGATATGTATACTTAAACTTATCCCGAAAATTTTCCCTAACGTCTCACTGTAGCTACAGTGAATTGCAGCAAATTACTGTAGCTACAGTGAGACGTTCGGGAAAAATTTCGGGATAAATTTAAGTATACATATCATTGCCCAACCGAGAATAATCAGCCTAGTATTTTTGTGGATATTGTTTTATTGTTTTTATTTGATACCGAGCATAATATCCGAGAGTTGGGTGTGAGTATACCAATCGGTTTTGTGCAAAATTGATTGAGACAGTTTATCTGGGCTTGTTTTATCCTGGGGACGTCGGAGCCGATTACTGCTAGCACAATTTCTGGACAGAGCCGCGAAACGTCTTAAAGAGATCGACCTAGTCCTCGACTCAACCCAAATTCACTTTTTGTATCTTGGTAAACAGTAATATTGTTCTAACTCATACTATTCCTGGACTAGCTTATCCAATTCCTGCTCTATCTTACAGCCAGCAAGGTTTTGTTCTATCCCTGGAATAGATTCATTAAATTTGTTACATTTCTCCAAATTAAAATTTCATTTTCACAAAATCTATAATGAACCCCAAACACAATTAATGAAATGCACAGGTCCTTTGGTCTTCCCATTTCAATCTCCCCTTCCATCATCTTCAAGCTGGAGTTCAGATGCACCACCACCAAAAATACAATCAGGCCACTTCAACAGTATGTAAAAATTTACCTTTCTCTTTGGTTTAAGCTTGGAGTCATATGCTTCATTTACGGCGTTATAGATGATGACAATGTTGTGATCATGTGTTATTTCTATTACAAGCTTGGCCTTGGTGTTTACACATTCTTCCCTTTGGTTTCACAGCTGGCAGAAGAAATTGCAGCAAGTGTCGGACTAAACCATAGCCAAGTTCGCATAATGGGAGCAAATGCTGCCAGTCAGCAGCTAGAGAAAAGCACAGTCCTCATCAGCCTAGTGCCACAGGGTGTTAAATTTGATGATACTGCTGCCTTGTTAATCTACAAGAAATTTTGGCAGAGACAGGATTTCATAAAAGCATCCTTGTTTGGTGCCTATGAAGTATCATATGTTCACTATCCAGGTCAAATATTTATCCTCAGCTACTTGGATCTTGGAAACAATTTCAGTAGGAATGAAAAGTTACGGGTCATTTTAATTTCTTGGAGAAGTTGTTTGGGTGATTTTAGAGTTTGCACCTTAGAACTTTGATTTTAATTCTTACAAGTTAAACCCTGTGGGTCTTCCACCCTCTCCTCCATCACATTTGACTTTGAGCATTTCTACAGAAGGCGATGGACCATATGCTGGCTGTGACAACAAATGACAGACATTAAAACCATTAGGAGTTGATGTGCCAAGGAAGAAGAAAGGTGGGCTTAAAGGAAGCATGATTGCAGTAGTTGTTCTTCACCATTACAGCTTTAGCTTTATGTTTTGGGATAGCAATTTTGCTGCTGAAATGTAGATCTTTTCGTCAACCTGATTTGATATATGTAGAATCCAACTTGCATCCTCATTTGTCAAAAGTAAATTGTTACTTTTTGACAATGGTACAAACCACCAAACTTACTTTAGGTGGAAGATCTTATTTGTTGAATTTTTGGAGCAAAACTTTAAGTTTACTTTAGGTGCATTTATTAGTTTGTTGTAATAGTGAGTTTGAATTTCACTATAAATTGAGAGTTCATTTGAGAGCTCAAATTACCCCATCAACATTAAGCTTCAAGAGAAAAACTTAGAGAGTGTGTAGAAGTGAGATTTTTTTTGTAAAGTTTAAACACTTTGTAATTTCTATTCTTGTAAGTAATAGAATCGGTTTTTCCTCAAAACACTCTATAGTGATCAGAGAATCACAACAAGTGGTATCATTAGCTTTGGTTATACAATGGGGTCGTAAAACTGAAGAACGGAACTTGGTTCGGAAAATTTGGGTTTCGAGAAAGTTTTCAAAATTAATTTTGAGCATACCATCAGCTAGTTCTCGTCGAGACTAGCACGGTGGTATTTTTCGGCGGTCGAACGGAGGTCCAGGGAAGCAGCACACACCTACACGCGCCAACGAGTGAATCCCACCCCCACGCACGCGCCTCACGTGCAGTTAGAGGTTGAAGACGCTGACGTGTCATCCACGTCAGCTCACAGTCAGCATACGTTAGCGTACAGTCAGCGCCCAGTCAGCAGCCATGTCATCTTCACGTCAGCGCCACGCCAGCAAGCCGGTCCCACTTTGACACGTCAGCAGCCACGTGTCAGCCACGTCAGCAACCTTGATAAATTTCACTAAGTCCCCCTGAAGTATTTGAAATTTACATTGGAGCCCCAGAAGTTTTTAGAGATTTACAAATCGATCCCTGAGTCGGATTTAGACCAACGAAGTGTCTAGTCCACCATTTTCAACTGTTTCGGACGCAACAATGACCTCCGATTTGTGAAAATCAGCCCCGATTGTATCCTATTTTCATTTTAAACTGTAAATTTAAAATGGAAATGGAAGATTCCTCTTCTAGTGCGATGATCAAGCTGGCAAAAACCAATTACTCCCTCTGGAGGCCTCAGATGATAGATTATATGCACTGCAAAGATCTATTCGATGTGATCGAGGTGAAGGGAGTGAGACCAGATTTTGTCAAAGAGAGTGACTGGAATAAACTCAACAACAGAAATCTGGGTCAGATTAGGCAGTGGATCGTCCACAATGTCTTCCACCACATAGCACAAGATACAGATGCTTACGAAATATGGATAAAACTGGATGGCATGTTCCAGGCCAAGACAACTCGGAATAAAGCTCTGTTAATGAGGCGGTTGGTGAATTTGAAGCTACGGAGTGGAACTTCCGTTGTAGAACTTACCAATGAGTTCCAGTGCCTGGTGAATCAGCTGTCTGCAGTAGATATGCAGCTGGGAGATGAAGTACAAGCCCTCCTACTACTTAGTTCTCTTCCTGATAGTTGGGAGACATTGGTGGTTACTCTCAGCAATTCAGCTCCAGGAGGCAAACTTACCGTGCATATGTAAAATATGTCATGTCGAATGAAGAGTCTAGGAGAAAATATGTTGGCTCAGAACAGACAGAAGCCTTCGTCACAGAGACTCAAGGAAGATATCGAGGAAGAGAAAGAGGGGGAGGCGGAGCAAAACCAGAGGTAGATCCTCATATGGAAGGAAGTCTACCTATAAATGCTACCATTGTGGCATAGAAGGCCACTTAAAGAAGAATTACCGAAAACTGTAACGAGAGCAGGGCCAAGACAATCACCGGTCGAAGAATAATGAAGCAGAGACACTAGTTGTTGTCCAAGCAGATGTAGCTATATGCTCCATGCAGGAAGAAACATGCATTCACAATGCAACCCCAAGATATTGAGTGGGTGGTAGATACTGCAGTATCCTACCACTTCACTTCTCACAAAAAAAAATTCACAACCTACAAAGCAGAAGACTTTGGTTCAGTGAAGATGAGCAATATCAGTTTCTCTGGGATAGTAGGAATGGATGATATTCAGTTGCGGATAAATTTCAGGTGTACATTAACTTTGAAGGATGTCCTGATGTTCCAGAACCTCGGCTGAATGTAATCTCGGGGATAGCCCTTGACAAACAGGGTTATGACAGTCACTTCAGAAATGGCACATGGAGAATGACAAAAGTTGTCATGGTTGTCGCCTGAGGATATACTTGTGGCACACTATACAAAACTCATGTGAAGATTTGTGCAAACAATCTCAATGTAGCTGAAAAAGAGACTTCTCAAAATCTGTGGAACCAGAGACTCGGTCACATGAGTGATAAGTGGTTGTCTACCCTGACCAATAAGGAGCTTACCAAAGATGTTGCACTAGGTCCTTGTAACCACTACTTGTTTGGTAAGCAACACAGAGTCTCGTTTAAATTCTCTCTTCTACGAGAAGATCAGAGTTACTCACACTGGTATACTCTGATGTTAGTGGTCCCTTGGAGGTTGATTCACTGGGCGGTAATAAGTATTTTCTTACTTTTATTGATGATGTTTCTCGGAAAATCTGGGTGTATTTCCTGAAGACAAAGGATGAGATCCTAGATCAGTTCAAGTTGTTTCATGCCATGGTAGAACGTGAAACAGGGAAGAAGCTGAAATGCCTCCACACAAACGATGAAGGCGAGTACAGTTCCAAGGAATTCGATGCCCACTAAAGGAGACACGGCATTCGACATGAGAGAACTGTTCCACGTACCCCACAGCATAATGGTGTAGCTATAAGAATGAACCGCACCATTATGGAGAGAGTCAGAAGCATGATCAGTTTGGCTAAGCTGCCAAAACCAATATGGGGAGAAGTTGTTCGTACCGCCTGCTACCTGATCAACAGATCACCATCTGTACCGTTGAATTCCGAGATTCCAGAGAAAGTGTGGTCTGGTAAGAATCCCTTTCATTCTCACCCTAGAGTATTCGGTTGTTTAGCCGTTGCATATGTATCCAAGAAGCTCAGGCAGAAGCTCGATGCAAGGACAACTCCATGTATATTCCTAGGCTATAGAGATGAAGAATT
This sequence comes from Zanthoxylum bungeanum, assembly GCA_019454045.1. NCBI lineage: Eukaryota > Viridiplantae > Streptophyta > Magnoliopsida > Sapindales > Rutaceae > Zanthoxylum > Zanthoxylum bungeanum. The sequence continues at coordinate 257,934 of SKCR01036850.1, read as the reverse complement.
TGGATACATACTATGGGATCCGAAAGAAAAGATGGTCATCAGAAGCCAGGATGTAGAGTTTCTTGAAAACCATACAATTGAAGACATTGAAAAGCCCAAAATGTCTTCCAATTCTAGTGCTGACAGAAATCCAGACCCAGCACCAGCACAATTGGCCACAGATATAGTGCATGAAATTCCAGAAGCAGAACCAGAGGAGGCAGATGAGGATGTCGAGCAGGGGGAGACACAACCAGCTCCATCAGAAGCTACATAAGAAAGTGTTGAGCAAGGGGAACCGCAACCCGCTCCACTAGAAACTACAAGATCATCCACAGGGTTGGCTGATGACGGACCTCCTGAAACCAGTGGACCTTAGACAATAAGATCTGAGCAAGACAGGATTCCATTAATCAGATATTCGGGATCCGAATATATTCTGCTTACTGATGAGGGGGAGCCAGAGAGTTTTCCACAAGGTGAGAAGGCACTGAGGAACAAATGAGTGAAGAAACATGGCAGCGGAACTGTGCATAGACATAGCAGAAGAGTACTGTGTAGAGACACAATGAAATATACTATGCAGAGACATAACAGAAGAGTACTGTGCAGAGACGCAGTGAAAGTTGCTGTGCAGAGACACAACCGACATGTCAACAAAGGTGGTCAATCGGGACAAGCTAAAGCTGTGCAGAGACATAGCCAGGATAACAGTCAGAAGACAATCGTTTTGGATGCAGTTGGAAGAGGAGAATTGTAGAATCCAATTTGTATCCTCATTTGTCAAAAGTAGATTGTTAACTTTTGACAATGGTGCAAACCACCAAACTTACTTTAGGTGGAAGATATTCTTTGTTGAATTTTTGGAGCAAAACTTCAACTTTACTTTAGGTGTATTTATTAATTACTCAAATGAGCTCTCAATTTATAGTGAAATTCAAGCTCACTATTACAACAATATACACCCCTGCAAAACCATCAGGTACCACTGTGATTCAATCTCTTTGTCCTTTTGCTTATTATGTAACACATGGTATTAAGTTTATTAAACTTTGAATTTATCATGATTAGTTTAATGAAATGGTATAAACGCATATATTATGAAGACAAATTTGAACTGCTTTTTCTTTGAAAACAATTTCAGTATTAAATATTATTGTAAATTAAGCTCCCTACTCGGTCAATGTCTAGTCTACGGACTTATATTTGAATACCTAGCAAAATTTGTCTTGATTCTCAATTCCAGATTTTCTTCATTATATCTCCCGATTCAATTTTCCGGTCGTTCTATATTTTCTGAGTTGGTATTTGGGTTTTCTTGTTATTGCAAGTTCATCGTGGTATATAATGACATATAAATTCAGCAGGGGCTACCAGGACGATAATATATGGAAGCATGCTCAGTTCCTAGTCTAATTCTAGTGCAGTGACATATACAGGAATCGCTAAGACTTTCACTGTGAATGACATTGAGAGAGCTACTAATGATTTTGATAATTTGAGAATAATTGGTGGAGGAGGATTTGGGGTTGTCTAGAGAGGCATTTTAGATGATGGAAGACAGGTGGCCATGAAGTTCTTAAGAGAGCTGACCAGCATGGAGGTCGAGAATTCTTGGCAGAAGTTGAGATGCTTAGCCGTCTTCTCCACAGAAATTTAGTTAAACAGTTTGGTATTTGCATAGAGGACAATATCCGCTGCCTAGTCTATGAACTTATTCATAATGGAAGTCTAGAATCTCATTCACATGGTTGGTACAAGTTCAGGATGATTCTTCCACTTTCAGTTACTTTTATTTGTTAATTAAACCTTCTTTTTATTTATGGATTAATGTTAATTCTGAGAAGAGTTTTTTGTATGTTCTTCTTGTATGCTCTCAGGAGATGACAATGTAAATGGTCCTCTCGGTTGGGATTCCCGGATGAAGATTGCCTTTGGTGCAGCCCGAGGCTTAGCATATTTGCATGAAGACTCAAAACCCTCGAATTATACATCTGAGATTTCAAGTCCAGCAACATCTTGTTGGAACATGATTTTACACCAAAAGTTTCAGATTTTGGATTGGCCAAAACAGCCATGGAGGACGGGAACAAACATAACTCGATGGGAACATTTGGATGTGAAGTTCTTCACCATTATACTTGAAAATATTTTCTTCATCTATAAGTGCTATAATATTTAATGAGACCTGTAATTGCTAGATTTTCTTGATTTGCAGTAACCTAGCTCCTGAATATGCAATGACTGCTCATCTCTTAGTGAAAAGTGACGTTTATAGCTATGGAGTAGAAATTGCATTAATGCATCTTTTATATTTAATTTTCTCAGTTCTATCAAGAACCACAAGGAGAGAAAGTCAGGAGAAGTTGATTGATATGTCATTAAGAATACATAGAAACAGGAAATAGTTATTTCCTGAAGCATGCCAGTTTCTCCATACACAAAACTAATTAAATTTCATTCACAACTGCATCTAACACTAATATCTTCTTCGAGTGTTCTGGGCTTGTCACACTACACCAGCTGCTTTTCCTAGTCTCTCTCTCAAAATCTTCACTCCCATGTACCTGTACATCACAAAGAAATCGGATTTACATGTACACGATTTTTGCAACATGAAATGGAAGGTCGGAAGTATAATGTTTAGAAATTGCATTTCTATGTACAAAAATGTAAGAATGTTCTTTACCTGCCCATCATCAGGACAGTGGCTTGAGGATTAGTGCCAGGAGACTCATTGAATGTCGATCCATCAACGACACGGAGCCTATCAATTCCAAGAACCTTGTGTCCAGGGCTAACCACCTTGCCCACATGGCAGCCCCCATGGTAGTGCCAAATTGTGATCACAGTATCTTTACAGAACTGCTCCAGGGACTTGGTGTCATTTGTATGTTTTGGAACAAGGTTAACATTAGCCCTGACACTTGAATTAAGTATTGCCTCAACACTTTGCTTATCACATTGCGTGTAGTTCAAGAAATGTTGTGATTGCACTATCTTTGCAGCCATGCGAATCCCTTCAACGCAACGCTTGAGGTCATGCGGATGACTGAAGTAGTTAAAACTAACAGATGGATTATCATCAACATTTGTGTTGACCAAGGTAAGCTGGCCTGCTGAAATGGGGCTTGCAATCTTTTCTAATATGAAGCCTCCTTTGAATGCCTCGTGTGGTAGTTCTTTCTTCCTTCTGATGTAATCTTGAACTACTTCCCGTGTTCTTTGCTTCGGCGGAATGGTAGAGAGTTGCCCAATCTGATCAAATCACAAAAAAAAAACAGTTGGATTAATTGCTTTTTAGCCTTATAGAAGTAAATGGCTGCTTAATGTTACCTCTGCTGACATGATTCCATGGTGGCAATGAATGCTATCTCGCGACTGACCAAAACCGCTGCTAGCTTCAATGTACACACCTTGCTTGGTAATTCCCACAGTTTCTATCAAAGTCTGTTCAACCGGTCTATTAGAGGGAACAAAAATGGCGTTCATGGGGTTATCAGCCATGCCTTTTCCAACATGCTTATTATCAAGAACTACTGAAATGTTCAACTTTTCAAGCTCTGCTTTAGGTCCAACACCACTTAGCTTTAACATTTGAGGTGTCCCAATTGCTCCACATGACAAAATCACTTCACTTTTTGGGTTGCTTGCAAGAAATGCTTGATGTTGGTTTCCATTTTCATCTTTGAATATAACTCCCACTGCCTTTGGTTTCTTCCCTGCAATATGCAATGCAGCCAGCCAGCAACTCATTGACTTAATAGTTCAAATTAATAGAACCAAGACTGGCACTAAGCCTTATATGTTAGCATACCTGATGTGTCAAACACAATCTTTTGAACAGTTGCATGGATCAAGACAGTAATCTTTTGGGGATTTGCAGTAGCAAGAAGCTCGGCAGCAGTGTGACGGCGGCCAAACTTATCGAAAATTGTGCCACCAACCTTGGTACCATATATATGATCATAAGTGAATCCATTGAAAGGTGAGACACCAACATCCAAAAGACTGTCCCTTAATGCTTTCTGCCATCCACCACACTTAGGCTGGTGAACAATTTGTTTCTCCACCCATGGATATGACTCATTCACCAGCTTGGCATCCCACCCCACTCTCCCAATAAACCTGCAACCCAAGATGCTTCAACATTAACACAAGTTTGGTCCAGCCAGTCAATATGTATGTTGTCAAATCCAATTCATATTTCACCATGTACTTTTTCTTTTGGGTCAACTTTGGTACAACCTAAACCTATAACCTGTTGTATTGACACAAAGGAGCAAGCTAAATTTGCCCACAGTGGAAATAAGAAAAACTTTAGTACAGTCTTACAACGTCAACATGCCCAATTTAAATTAGATATTTATTTGACAGACTAATCAACTAAATTTAAATTTTAAGTGGTGGCTCTGACTTCTATTTAAAAATTGTCAATTTAGATTAGACCATATGACATGGTAGAACTGTACTACCTATTTCCAATGGGTAATTAAATTAACTTTTTATTCGCTATGCATTACTAACATCTGATAAAGGTTGGGTAGAACTCTATTTCATGAAGAGTGAGTGTTTGTATAGGTGTAATGGTGAATTAGGGGTGGATAAATTTCCCGGAAACTCTCGAACTCGTCTCGAAATTTCTAAGGCGAGACGGATACGAGAACATATTTTGAGACCGATCGGGTATAATTTGAGGACGAAAATTCATGGGTCGGGATCAGGAACTTGTATCCGTTGTTTTTTTTAAAAAAATTAACATATGAAACATCATTTTGTTTAAAAAGCAAAACTCGATGTGCGAACGGAAACCCATAACGAGTACCAATATCGGATCGGGTTCTTACTACTCGAAAGAGAAATTAACTCCCGATCGGGTACTCAATTCTCGATCCGTCTCGATCATATCGGGACGGGTTGGGAGTTGGCTGCCGGTTCGAGAGTTATTGGGAGCAAAATCTTAATATTTGAAATTTCTAATTTCCGATCGAGAATTCCCAAATCCGAAATTGCCCACCCCAATGGTGAATGGACCACACATGTCAGGGGAGGAAGCATTAATGCATTATGAAAAACTTTAATGTGTCATTTGCATTTAGATCCAAGAACATAAAAGCCCCCAACAACTGTCATTTAATAAAAAGAGAATAGCAATTAAAAAGGGGAGGTGGGGCTCATAAATATTGTGGAATACTTGTACTATATAGCTTGCATTGTAATATTAATGAATGTCATATGGTCACCTCCAACATCACAACTCTCATTACTCTTAAAAATTACAGCTGCCTGCCTCTGTGAAGTTCCATCACAAAGCATTAATTCATATAGAGAGAGAATTTTGTTAAGCTTAATTTCATGTTGGGGTCAACACATAGGTTTTGTTCTTGTTGGAGCCTTCACAAATCACAATGAGTGATCCACTGCCTCATTTGTTATTCATCACATAAACATTTTTGAAGAAAATTTAAGACCAAAACAGTGAGTGAGACATATTCATATGGTGATCAAATGAATGCCTTATTTATGCTAAGTGCTATGGAAATCACTATTAAATGTTTTGAAACTCTTTATCTTTTTTCATACAAATCTTTCATTTTCTCATCAAACTTATCTAAATTCTCAATCATATCATGAATGATTCTGTTTGCATTTATAATGTTAGTTGAGAAGATTTTTTTAAAAAAATTACAAAAAATAAAAAATTATCTAGTATTCATAATATTCTATTCTTCACCTGAAATTAAATCTTAAAGAATATAACAAAACCCTAGTTAAAAAATTCCTTGACAATGTATATTTTTTTCCTGAAACTAATATGCTCTATTCTTATATGGACTGTTATTAACATTCGGACGGAGTTAAATGATTAAAAAAATATGAATTATAATCCACTAAAAGACAAATAACAGTGTATTCCGCATATTATTAATATCCGAAACAAAATGAGAAAGAGAGAGAGAGTAGTGGGAACATACTGTGAACTTGCTCTAGTGTAAAAACCAGCATTAATGCTAGAACCACCACCCAAGACTCTAGCTCTAGCATTAAGGACACCATCAGTTGAAATGAAATATTGGGAAGCAGATTGTGGTGAAGTGTCAGCCAAAGTTATGTGAAAATTCTGAAGAAATGAGACATTGACATTGGTGAAAGGAACACCTCCTCTTTCAAGCAGCAACACTGTGAAATTCTGAGAGAGTGTGGCAGCTAAAGGACACCCAGCTGTGCCACCACCAACTACTATGTAGTCAAATGCATGATCACCATTCCTTGATGAGAATGATGAAGATGATGCTGTTGTGAATGAGCTTGCTTCTTTGATAAATGGGTATCTGTATTTGTTCCAATTCTTCTTTGTTCCTGCTGTTGCATTGACCAAAATTAATTGAAATGCAAAAATAATAAAAAATAGATTGAATAGTGTGATCACATTCATAAAGATGTATACAAACTCAATTTAATAGAAAAAATAATGAGGGGTGTCTTAATATTCCAAGTTTGGAGATTAAAAGCTGAAGACATATTTTCAAAGAATTTGCATTACATGATGAAGAAAATTAAGAAGCCATGCATGCATCATGCATGAATGAAGAGAAAATAAAGAAAAGAGAAACCTGATGTTGCTTGACAAGAAGAGAGCAAGCTGGTGGTGAGAGACAAAACAAGAAAACACAGAAGCAGCAGCTTCAGCTTGAGTGCTGTTGCAGCCCCAACAAAATCCATTGAAAGTCAGACTAAAAGACCACTGCAAAATTAACCACAACCACTCACTCAACACACACACAGAGAGAAGAGAGAAGCAGTTTCTTCAGGCTTCAGCCTCTATATGGCTCTCTTTGGTTGGCCTTGTTTTGTGTGTTCACTGCTCCTATATATAAACAAATTTAATTAACACACACATATATAATTTATATATAGATAAATAGAACAACATTTCCTTAAGAAGAAGAAAATTAATATAAAAAGAAAAGCCATGTAAATTAAAAGAAATGTAGCTCTCAACTATATTTAAGGTCACTGAAGCTGCTGGTGAAAATTCATTAATGGAGAAAAGAAGGCAACAGTTGGAGTAGGAAGTTTTGCCACATTTTTCTGTAAAAGACAGCTCATATAATTAATTTATACATACCAGCACCAGCAGCCTAGTTATATTTCCTGAATACTTTTTCAATATAAAATTTTTATCATGGTAAAATAATTTTTTAAAATTTCATGATCATTTATAACTACTTAAAAACCCCAGTTAGTATTAAACGAGAATTGTTGAAACTAATATATTAGCTAGCATTTTTTGAATGTGTTGTATTTTGGGTTTTAAAAAAATACAAAAATTCAAGATAGCACTAAGAGAGTTCAACTATTATTATTGCAGTTTTATTGAACTTGTTGATCACATAATGTCAATAGACTAAGTCTGCTTTTAGCACCACTTATAAAACCTAATTAATCACTTAGGTTGCTTAATTATTTGACTATTAATATATGCATATATAGCTAGATTAAGTCTGCTTTTAGCACCACATTTAAAACCTAATTAATTATTTAGGTTGTTTATTTATTTGACTATTAATATATGCATATATAGCTAGCAGGGGAGATTTAAGGGGTTTCAGATGAATTTTTAAAATATTACCCCTGCGGATATAAAAAAAAAATCTTTTTAGCTTTCTTATTTTAATGATTATTAAATTTTCTTTGACTTATAATCTTAATTTTGATTTTTAGTGATTTTATCATAAAGTGGCTCATGTATTGATAAAAAATCCTAGTTCATGTATATATTTTTCTGTTTTTATTTAATTTGGAGCTCGTCAAAATTTTGGGACCCCAGTCCACCGCTTGTGTGAGATGGCCTTGGGATCAGCCCTGATAGTTGGTGTTATCATGCAGAGGTAGCTAGATATAGCCTATAGGGATGATAATTGTCCAATTGGATATGGATAATTAACATTCATGTCTAGATCTATATATATCTAAGATGGATAAATACATATTCATATTCACTTTTTAAATATTAGATATGAATATGGATTTTATCCACATAAATATGGATATTTATAAATATCTAATTTTTACCATATACTTGAACATAAAATATTATAATTGAATCACTTATTAATTATATTAATGTTAACTAATTTATTATTATGATTAAAAAATATTTCAACTTATAAAATAATTATTTCCTAATTAAATTAATCAGTGCTGGCACAGGCCCCCAACCCGGCCTGGGTGCCGACACTAAGTTGGGCCCCACCGTCTAACACCAGGCCCGAGTCCCGAGCCAGACTCGATCCATACACCAAGCCCCGCCCAGTACCAGGCTCGGGTCTCGAGTCGACTTGTGTCTTGAGCATAGTCGGGGTCTCAAGCCAGGCGTCGATCCCAACACCGAGCCCAGCTCAAGTCCCTATCTCTCGAAATCCAAGCTCGGGTCAGGTCTTCAGCACAGCCTAGGTGCTGACATGAGCCTGGTCCCGCTTCTGATACCAAGCTCGGGTCTCAAGTAGAATCCGAGTCCCTGCACCAAGCCCAGCCCATCTCTTGGCACCGAGCCTAGCTTAGAGCCCTAACACGGCTTGGGTGCTGACAACGAGCCAGACTCGGCTCCCGAAACATGGCCCAGGTCCCGGCACAGAGCCTATCCCGGCTTGGGTACCGACAACGAGCTGGGCCTGGCTCCCAACACCAAGCCTCGTCTCGAGCCGGACCCGGGTCTCGGCACTTAGCTTGGTCTGGCTCTCGGTGTTGGAGTTGGTGTTTGGAGCGTCAATCCGAATAATGTATTGTACATTATTTTTTATTATTTATTAATAAAATAATGATATTTTCATTTAAGTTTATTAATGGTAACTATTGTGTCATTATCTCTTAGAATAGTCACGTAGTAATATTGGATACTGGATGATCCGTCATTGAGATATTATTATTATTATAAAATATTCTTAAAAGTATATATTCATAAACGTTGGTTTTGGAATACAGTCGAATTCCTATAACCTATAAGACTAACACTTATCGTATATTGGAATTGAAGTTTCAATGGTCTAACTCAATGGACTATGAGCAAGGGAATCTTGTATAAAAATGTGGGTATTCGTTGAAGTGATTATTGAATCACTCACATGTGTTCCTAATAATTGAAAGTACACATCACCGTTAATAGGAATCTACTCGAGTCAAATAGTATATATGATCATTTGATTTTATAGAGGTTGAAAATTCCACAATATGAAGTGTACTCGTTGAGCAATCGGATAGCCAATTATATTTGATGATAAATAATATTTGATATTATAATTATCAATCAAAGTGATTAAGTGTTATTGGATAACATTAAATATTTATCTGACCAATTGAGATTAATTAGATTAATCCAATTCTAATAAGGGATTTATTGTAATTTCGTAAATATCTCTACATTTTGAGGATATCTTGGTAATTATAAAATATGTAATAATAGATGCATTTGGCTTGATTTAATTGGATTAACCAAGTGGTTAGACTTTGACTTGATTCAATTAGATTAATCAAATAGTTAGACAAAGTTGATATGATTAAACCTAATATGCATATTTAGACAATTTGGATTAAACACACCTAAAAATTGATTAAAACTTTTATTAATTAAAAAATTCAAAGCTTGATAATAAAAGATAAGTTTATGTATTTTTATTGATAAGTTTCAACTAGGGGTGGGCATTATCGGATTCGGATCAGATCAAACCGAATCCGAATCTGATTCGATTTGATAAGAGTTGATTTGTTTGGTTCGATCAGATTTTGAGTCCTTATCAGATCGGATCGGATCAGATTTGATCCAATAATTATCGAATCAAATCGGATTTATTCGATTATATTTGATATCTTAACGAATCAGATAAATTCGATTTGATAACAGATTCGAATTCGATAGAGCATCCGATTTGATAATGAATCTGATAGTGGATTCGATTTGATAACAGATCTGATTTGATAAATTGATTTGAATTTTAAGTTATCTTATTCGATTCGATAAAATTGTTATGAATTTATAAATTTTCAGATCAATTTTTCGAATCGGATCCGCTATCGAATCAGATTTGTTATCAAATCGAATCTACTATCGGATTTATTATCAAATCGGATTCTCTATCGGAATCGAATCCGTTATCAAATCTGATTCTCTATCAGATTCAGATTTGTTATCAAATTGGATAAAATCTGATTCGATCCGATAGTTATCAAATTTATCTGATCCGATCCAATTTGAAATTCGACAAACCAACCAGATACGATTTGATCAGATTCGATCCGATCTGATTGGATATGATATTATCGGATTGAATCAGATCGGATCTGACCCGATCCGATCCTATGTCCAGTCCTAGTTTCATCCAAGAGAAAACAAGTGTGAAAGAAGCTTTGAAAGTTCTCTACATTTTCACTTAGAATATTTTATGTTTCATCCAAACTTGTCTGGTAAATTCTGATGTTCTCTAATAAGCTATGTTTTTATTACTGGTTTGAGATAATTAATAAAACATATGGTGATGTATTATGCATTCGTGCATAATACCATAGCTTAAAAAGGTTGAAACATGGTTAGAGATTTGTATATGTTGAACATAGAATACAAAATTGGATTTTAGAACTCTATATGAAAGCTTGGAATTATGGCTACCATTCTAAAATCACTTGACCACCTTTGAGTGACCTAGGATTATTCATGGGTTACTTCTTTATGAGATTTTTGTTTGGTTCATATTTTAGATTCAATGTTATGCATATATGTATTTTAAATACATTTATGTTTGTTCAATAACATGTGTTGATGATGGTTTTGATGTTAAAATTAGATTTTGGGTGTATATAAGTATTTGGAGAAAGTTGAAAGTGATTTTGATTGGATTCAAAATTGAAAGTGTTATATGGAAACATTTCCAGCAGAAGCGCGTCGCGACACTCAGCACTTGGAGGTTCGGACGTCGCGACGCCCCAGCCCACGCATTGCGACGCTGACCTCACGTACTTGGGAGTCGTGATGCCCAAGTGTCTACGGTACGATGAGCCGAGAGCTGATGCTCTCGTACTTGTGTGTCGCAAGGCGCGCACAACATGCGTCGTGACGTCTACGGCGTTGAAACTTATTTTTCTCCGTTTTAGAGTTTTCGAACACCGATTAGTCCCAGATTTTTTCCTATAGACGTGTAAAGGAATATAGTATTTCATTAAATTATTTTAAAATACACTTATGCTCTATGTCCATGGATTAGACTTATTTCCACTACGCGAGGGCACCAATCCGAACATAAGGGTTTTATATCTGATATAACACTCAATACCTGAGCCCTACCTAGGTGCTGACAATAAGTCGGGCTTGGATCCCAACACTAGTTATGGATCTCGGCATCGACTTATCCCAAGTCCCGAAACCAATCTTGATCTTACTCCCGGCACCCGAGCAAAACTCAGATCCCGACATCGCCCCACCGGACTCCTAGTACCCGAGCCCAATTCCGATCTGGCATCGAGCCCGGCCGAGCTAGGCCTGGGTCCTAGAACCTAGTCTGGCTCGACTCTCGATATCTGAGCCCGACCTTAGTGCCGACAACCAACCGGGCCTAAGAGCCGTCCGGCTTTGATAAACCCGGCCCGAGCCCGGTAAGCATTTTTTTAGCCCGAGTCCGGGAAAAGCCCAGCCCGGCCTAACTCGGGCCCGGGAAAAGCCTAGCCCGATGTTTATTAATAAAAAATTAAAAAAATATATATTTTATTATATAAATATTTATATAAATATAAATAATATTTTTTAAGCCCGGGCCGAGCCGGGCCCGGGCTTAATATGCTAGGCTCGAGCCTGAGCGGGGCCTCTCCTTAGCAGGCCCGGCCCATGATTTTTTACCCTTGGACTGGGATCAGACTTTTTTGTCATCCTTAACTGGGTCCGAGTCCCGAACCGAGCTCACTCTGACTCCTGGCACTCAAGCCAGGCTCGGCTCCGGGCAACTAAGCTTGGCCCGGGTCTTGGCACTAAGCCCGACCTTACTCCGAGTACCCGAGCCTGACCTGGGTCCCGACATCTAGCCCATCTCGGGTCCCAACATCGAGCCCGGCCCGGGTCCTGAAATAGAGCCGAGCCCGGGTCTTGACCCGAGTCCTCGAATTGAGGCAGGCCCAAACGCTGAAATAAGCTCATCTTAGGTCCCGAAATATAGCTCTGCTCATGTCCTGGCACTGAGCCCGCTCGAGTCCCAACACCCGGGCTTAGGTTTGAACTTGAGCTGTATACCATCATATTTATTTTTGTAATTTTATTATAAATGTATTTTTTTTTTAATTAATAAAACCTTCTATTTTCATAATTTTAGTTGGATATTTGGATATCGAATTAATATCCTTATTCATCCATTGTTCACCTAATATCTAATATGATATTTTAAAAAATTATTCAACTCTATATTCAGTAAATATTGGATGAATATTATTTAAATCCAATTAGATGGACGGTTGGATATTTAATGCAGATGGATTTTTTTGCTCAATCTGCAGAAAGTGTCAATGTTGCAAATGATAATTATGAATGTGATAGGTAAAAGTTAACAACCTTCTATTTATATTTTGTTTTACAGTGAACACTTGTTCAAGTTGCTTTTGTTAATGGATTTTGTGATATTGTTAGTATGACGGCGGATTTTAGTCTCATGGCAATATGGGAATATTACTCCCGAGACAATCCTCCCTCAATAGTGAATTTGTTTGATTATGGGGGACCAAAAGCAAATTTAGCAAAATACAGATAAATGCACCAATCAACAAGGAGATTTAACGTGGTTCGGCGGATCTTGGTTCGGCCTACGTCCACGGGCGCAAAAATGATGATACTTTTATTACTCAAACACGCTTCTCAGCTCTGCTTCTTGTTTTTACAAGTTTGATCTTAATGATTCTCCCCATTTACACACACTCTACCCTCCTATTTATAATAACAGAGAAATCAGATTTCTTCTAGCATAAGGATTCCCAGTTGAAATAATCTCATTTTCCTATGAGGATTCCTAATCCGAAACTGACTTCACTTTATTTATCTTATCAGGACACTGACTTATTAGTTTCCGTGTGAAAGTAGGATAATTTTATCCATTTTCCCCGTAGAAATAGGATGTCTTATCTCCTGGGCATGCATCGTCATCTGGTCGGTCTAGACATGGTTGGTCATCATGGGCTTCTGAGCTGAGAATGTTGTCGCCGAACTAATAGTGCCTGGTCGCCCGGTCTCAAGTGGTCGGTGCCTATCGTCAAGTGATCGGTCTCTTACTCATGTGGTCGGGTCGGCACTTAATGATTTCGACCAAGATAGGAATTACCCATATTACCCATGTCGTGCTGCTTAACTGTCATAGGGCCTTTTTACACCGTCAATATTTGTCCCCTACTTCTTGGTTCCAACGAGTATGCGAGTTGGTGCCGGGAACTATAAAAAGAGTAGTTTTACTGGCGTGCTACCATAATGTCCTCTGTTATGAATGTAGTGCTCGACTTTGATTCCTTTCTCTTGTCAAAACAAAACATTTCACCGCCTTTTCGGACACTTCTTTCTCGAGACCCGCAGTCGTCACATCTGCTTTAAATGCCCATCAAATCACTTTTTAGGGTTTTACCCCCAACCAGACACTTGTCGAGCATCTGTCTGTTTCCCGCCAAAAGCAAACAAAGTTAGTCGTTCGCTGCTATTACCAAAATGATTTCGATCTCAACCGTTCATTCATCTTTTTGGAATTGTTCCTAAAGTCGACACCTGGCGCACATCCGAGACTCTATTATGATCCGACGGTCAGAATTTATTCTGACGTTGTAATGAGAAGGTGAATCGATATCTTTGCATCTGTTTGGCAAAAAATCAACTTCAAAAACTCTTCTTCCCTTCGGCTACGAAACGTCTGATTCAGTTTTACCCAAAGCTTCTCAACGTATTCGCCATTTTCCGAGCAGAGATCAAGTAAGTTTCCCGAACGACCTTCTTCCTCTCCCTTTTTTTCTTGCTTGCTGTGTTTTTCGTTGTAGATTTCATGGTTTTTGTCGGATGTTGCTAGGGCACTTAGAACTTCATAGATTTAGTTTTCCTGGAAACTTAGGATAGCTTGCGAACCCTTGGTCGTTTTCAAAAATATGGTTGTAGACTGACGTTCCCCTTTTATTTTTCGGATGCCAAGGATGTCTGACGACCGGTCTCCTTCTGAAAACCATGTTAAACCCTTGACTCTCCTTGCTGAAGAGCTCTCCTCGGGCTCGGGAGCACCCAGTGTAGAAGACCTCGACACTACCCCCACCCCTTCTGAAATCGAACATGATACGTACCATCAGAGGGTTCCTCGGAAGGATCTGGAGCCCGGTGACTTTGAAAGCTCGGCTCTGGACATGGATCGGCCTTCCAAGATAACCGAGGATGATTTAGCACTGCTTCGGCAACGGTACGACATCCCGATAGACATTGCTCTTGAGGTCCCTCTCCTATGCGACCGTGCCAGTCAGCCCGACGAAGGTTCCGTGGCCCTTCTTCCAGCTTTCTTCGAGTGTGGGCTCCGGCTGCCAATTCAACCCTACTTCGCCTGGATGCTGGCCGAGATGGAGATTTCCCCCTGTCAATTGAGTCTAAACAGCTGGAGGATCTTGGCCGGGTTGTATGTAGCTTGGCATCGGGCGGGGCTCGGCGAACCTTCTTTTGAAGAAGTGAAGAGGTTATACCGGTTGAAGGCCAACCCAAAGACTTACCATGGTTGGTACTACCTTTCTGCCTATGCCGACTCGTCAAACGTTGTCCGCAAACTCCCTGACTCCAACAAGAATTTCAAAGATCTTTGGTTCTGGGACACTGGAGATTGGGGACGGGCCCTGAGATCGTATGAAGAGGAGATCTTGGTCCCGGACATCTTCAGAGCGGGAGGTCAGGAGTTTAACCTTTAGTTTTCCTGCCCTTAGTTTTTATGTTTGGATTCACACCCTTTTTTTTCTATTCCTCCTAGCTTGTTGGAGGGATGCTCCCAAGGTCTCCCGCTAGGTCCGGAAGCGGGTAGGCTAGGCTCGGCGATATGCCGCCCATTGGAGGGAGTTGGTAAATTATACGGCATTTGCTGAATCGGGACTTGTTCGGGCCGTTCCTCCCAAGGTCCCGGGTCGGATAGGTAGATTCCTATTGATCTTCTAGCCAACTCCCACGTTTATTTAGCATGTTAATGTTGTCTCTTCTCTCTTTTTTCTCTTTTTTTTTTGTATGCTCAGGTCTCGTACCCTTCTTTTGCCTTTGCTTTTGCAGGTATGTCGAAGAGACCAAAATACCTTGATCGGTTGACCGGTGCTGCGAAGAAAACCAATCATGGTGGAGCCGGGGCCTCTCGGAACGGCCAGAAACTTCCGAGACCAGGAAAGTGGTCGAAGAGGTAGAACAGCCGACTTCTCAGGGCTTTTCTTCGTCTTCTGGGGCGCCACTGGTTGATGCTACCCGCCCTGATAGCCTCCCAAGACCTTCCAGGAGGAGGAAATGTCCTTTTGGTATTGAGGAAACCGAGCTTAGACGGGAGATAGAGGAAGAACAGGTCCTGAGCGGGAGGCAGAGTGCCCGGTAGGAGAAGAGGACGTCTGAGGGTTCCTCTAAAAAACGGAAGGGCGCCGTGATCCTTGGTGTAGAGGACCTTGGTAAGGACATCCGGGAGGCCACCTCTCATCTGGTGCCGGCTATCAATGAACTGGCCGAGGCGATTCCTCCGGAGGAGATTCCGAGGTATGAGGATATCTCTCCCGGGGTCTTGGTAACAGAATTGTGCTCTCAAATGGCCAAGGTAGTTTCTTTTTCTCTATGTCCATTATGAGTCTTCGTCCTAGTTCGCATCATGACTTCCCTGTTTTTATTTGGCAGGTGAACTACCTTACGGCCAAGAATAATGACCTCCTTCTGAGTCTTTTGGCTGAGGGCGGTCAAGCCCAGAGGCTCCAAAACCGTCTCACGGAAGTGGAGGCCAGACTGGCTGATAGGGAAGAGGCGATAAAGAATCATGAGATAGCCGCGGCCGAGGCCATCAGTACTAACAAAGCTTTTAGGGCCGCTGCTTCTTTGGAGAGGAAAAATGTCGACGCTGCTAAAGAGGATTTGAAAGCTGCCCAGGCCGAGATTAGGGTCTTACAGGTGGAGGTGTGCAGTGAACAATCTAAAGTGCGGGCCAAGGATGAAGAATTGGCGAGGCTTCGTGACGAGCTTAAGAGGAAAGAGGCTGAGTTGGAGGCCGAGAGGGATGCAATTCGTCTTGAAGAGGTCGGCGACTGTGCTGAGATTATTCCAACGGTGTTGCCCGACCTAGACATGGGGTCAATCCATGCAGCCATTCGTTTTTGCAAAGGGGAAATGTCCGAGGAGGAGTTTCAGAAGTGGATGCCCCTTCCCCCGATGAGGTGATGGATCCCGACCCAATTTTGATTGCCCCGGTCCTCTCAGCTCCTCAAGAAGACCGACCTGATGCCCATGCCACATGAGAGATCCGGCATGAGGTTCTTCCTGTTGAAGAGGTCCGACCTGAGTTCCCCCCGACCATTGATATTGTATTAGTCGAGGCCTCTCGGGTGTCGATGTGGGAGCTGTTGTTCCTCCTCCTGAGGTCGAGCCAAGCCAACCGTCCTCTGGTCCTGCTGAATGAGAGTTATCTGCCCCTGCGCGGGCTGACTGAACAAAAAAAGGGTAACCCGAATGGGGCCCCGTGTAGACTTTGACAAACATTTCTCTTCTTGTGATAGACTTCTCTTGTCTGTAATTGAATATGTACGTTATGTGTTTCTTCTGTCTTTTATAATCTTGTTCTGAATGTTTTCCTTCACATGCATATTCGAGGCCTTCCTGTGAGCTGACCCCGAGCCGGAGGAAGCTTTTGGGAGCGGGGGGGTTCCGTCCCAGTCCAGAGGGTTTGACTCGGTGGGACGTAACCCGACCCCGAGCTAAAAAAGGCATTTGGATCTGGGGGAATGACGCCTCTCCAGTCCAAAAGTGCTGACTCGGTGGGACGTAATCCGACCTCGAGCCAGTAGTACACAGAGGTCTCGGTGGAATGAAATACAGCCCTGAGCCGAGTGACCAAGCGGTCTCGGCGGAATGAAATCCAGCCCCGAGTCGAGTAACCAAGCGGCCTCGGCGGAACGAAATCCAGCCCCGAGCCGAGTAATCTTTGGGATTTGCTAGGAATGAAGTGAATCAACCTATGCAGTCTACCCAATCTGGCACGGGCGTCCCCTTTGCCAGACCGGCGAAAAAAAAAACTTTGGAAAATAAGATAAAAAATGTGGGGGTGACTCAACACTTGTCCCAAAAAAAAAACTTTTTTACAAATGTAAACAACAGCACGGATGCCTCAAAACAGCGTCCTGTCCGAGGCCTCCAAAACAAAATTCTGAATCTTTTAATTCAGTGTCCCGGCGAACCAGGATTTGGATCAGAGAGCGTTTGAAATGGTAAGGGCACATCCTCTATACATCGGGTCACTGTGGAGCCTGTGTATTTGTGCGAGGGCTCCTCCTTAC
Organism: Zanthoxylum bungeanum; assembly: GCA_019454045.1. Classification (NCBI taxonomy): domain Eukaryota; kingdom Viridiplantae; phylum Streptophyta; class Magnoliopsida; order Sapindales; family Rutaceae; genus Zanthoxylum; species Zanthoxylum bungeanum. The sequence goes on along the minus strand of SKCR01036850.1, from coordinate 240,417 downwards.
CGCGCTGGAGTAGGCACACGCCACAAGGGCACAATGCATCCCCGTGCTACGCCTCTCTTGGATCCAAATGATGAATGGATCAAAGAATGTCCGGGATACTAAGGTCACATTCCTCCTTAGGTCCGATATCACTGGAGCTAGCAATCGTCACGGGGGGCATCATCACTCCTCGTGCTATGCTTTCTCACGAAATCGGGTAAGTGAGGATCATAGAGTGTTCGACACATTAAGGGCATATTCCTCCTTATGTTCGGTAACACTGGAGCAAGCAATCGCCACGGGGGTATCATCCATCCCTGTGTTATGCTTCTCACGTATCCAAATGATCAAATAGGTAAGGATCAAAGAGTGCCCGAGACATTAAGGGCATATTCCTCCATATGTTCGGTAACACTGGACCAAGCAATCGCCACGGGGGTATATTCCTCGTGCTATGCTTCTCAAGGATCCTATGCATCGAATATGTCCCTGAATATTCTGAAGACCCCGAGCTTGAGAGACATTTGGTTCTGGGGGAATGGTCCTCAGGCTAATAAGCATGACTCGGTGGGACGTAACCCGACCCCGAGCCGAATAGTCAAGTGGCCTCGGCGGAATAAGATCCAGCCCCGAGCCGATTATCGCAGCGGCCTCGGCGGAACGTAATCAAGCCCCGAGCCGAATAATGAAGAGGCCTCGGCGGAACGAAATCCAGCACCGAGCCGATTAATGAAGTGGCCTTGGTGCCAACTATATTTTGTAGTGGGCGTCGAGTATGTCCCTCGTTCGAAGATGTCTGGATACTCTTTCAGACATTCTAGTAGGCTTTGTCTCAGGGTCTTGTCAAAGCCTCCCCCTATCTTTATGTTTTTTCCCGGTCCGAAGAGTTCTATCCCTTCTAATTCCTCAGCCGCCGCTAACCGGGCAATTCTGTTTGGCCGAGGACTATGATCTCCACTGGCTTTTCCTCCGTCTTCATTCCTTTGCCGTTTTTTGGTACCCTCCTCAATGTAGAGGGTTTCTCGTGAGAGAGTTGCAAAGCAGCTGCGGGCTGCCTTCTGACTTCCGCATACGATCCCGATCCCTTCCCGGGTGGGGAATTTCAGTTTCAAGTGATAGCAAGACATTGCGGCCTTTGTCTTCATCATGAAAGGCCGACCAACGATGACTTGGTAGCTGTTCATGCAGTCCACTACGGTGAAATTTATCAAGATTTTCCGAGTTCGGGATGAGTCCCGATTGTTACTGCTAACTGTATCCTCCCTAATGGGACGACCGTTGAGCCCCCGAAGCCATATAAGGGGGTGTTATCGTTGGTCAGAGCCGCATACTATACTTCAAGGCTGTCCAGGGCCTCTTTGGAGATTATGTCTACCGCACCCGGGGTCCACCAGGATTCTGTTTACCTCGGAGCCGCCGATTATTGTCTTGATAATTAACGCATCGTCGTGGGGGAAGCTTACCCATTGGGTGTCCTCGTCGGTGAATATTATTGGTACCGACCGCCCACCTTGTAATCCTGGGGCCTGTTTTGTTTCTAGCACGTCTGACCCCCGAGCTCTGCTATAGTTTTTTCTCGACCGATTAGAATCTCCGGCCAGGGTTTTCCCTTCTGCGATGATATTTATATGTCGGTCATTTTCCCTCTGCCTAGCCGTCATGACTTCATTGTCAATAAATTTATTTAAATATCCATTCCTCGCCAGGTCTTCCATCTGTTCCCGCAAATCTTTGCACCTATCTGTCGCGTGTCCTTTCAGATTATGATGTACGTAATAGGCTTTTTGATTTCTCTTATCAGGGGGGAATCTCCTGAGGTCAGGTTCTATTAAGAGGCCTTTTCCTTGGATATCCATGACGATTTGCCCCAGTGGCTTTTTCAGAGGAATGTACGCATCTTCCCTGAAGACATGGTTTACTTGGGTCGGGGATCCTCTTTCCTGGTTGTTCCGAGGTATCGGCTTGAATTCCTTGTGTTTTGGGGGTGGTTTTTTGGGCTATCTGTCTGCTCGTCGGGGGGTCTCTGCCCTTATCGTCCTCTCTCTGATGGTCGTCCCTCTCTGGGAGATTTTTTCCTCATTTTCTAACGAGACAAACTTCCGGGCTACCTCCAGAGCGGTTGCATAGTCCGGGGTGCCTTGGATCCTTAGGTGAGTCCATAGTCTTCCGACTTTTAAGGCTCCCTTCAGGCTTTCCAAGGCCTCGGGAGACTCATACCCCCCGACTTCGAGCACCATGTTATGATACCTCTCAATAAAGGTTTTTAGGGGCTCGTCGTCTCCCTGCTTCATGAGTCTTAACTCTCCAATTATCTTTTTAGGGACGCATGCCCCTTTGAAGTGTTGTACGAACGACTTTCTAAGTTTTGCAAAGCTACCGATGCTCATTGGGGCTAGACTTCTATACCATATAATGAGGGATCCACCCAAGGTTAGGGGGAATACCTTGCATACTGCGTCCCATGTCACTCCTTGGACCTTCATCGATAGTACAAAACTCTCAATATGGGATTTTGGATCGGTATGGCCTTTGTAGGGCGTCATGGTCGGCATGTTGAATCGTTTCGGGAATTTTGCTGATTTTATTTCTTCTGTGAGGGGGGATTCCTCTTTGTCATCCCGGGCGTCTCCTGTATCTGTTTTGAGGATTGTCCCCCACTTGGACATCTCTTTCTTTAACCAAGATTTTACCTCGCTATTTGGGCCGCCATGTCGCCTTCTGCGCTCTTCTTCATGTCTGTTGCCACGGGTGCGGTGTTCCTCACGCCTTGGGATCTCCCGAACAGTCTTGTCGTACTCTGTGCCTCCTCTTCCAGTGTAGCAGAGACTATCATAAGAGGAATCTGTCGAACGTCTCTCTTCTTCTTCTTCCCATGTGTCCTCTGTTTGTGAATCTTTTTCCACAACTATGGATTTTATCCCGTAAGGCCCCCTCCTCCTAGGTCCATCGTCCTCACTTGTATCCACAACCCTCTTTCCATCTACTATCTCTCCTCTTCTTTGATTAGCTCTGGTTTCAGGCTTCTCGATGTTCCCCCCTTCCATTCTCTCCAGTCGGTCCATCATGATTTTTATGAGGGCCTGATTATCCTACATGTCATTCCTTATGCTTTCTTCTATCTTCTTCATCCAATCTGTAGCCGGATTCCCCGACGATTGGTGATTTCTGCCTTCTGCCATCGTCTTACTACGCGAACCGCTTTTTGTTGAGTTCCCCCACAGACGACGCCAACTGTTGACGGTGGATTTTAGTCTCAGGGAAATATGTGAATATTACTCCCGAGACAATCATCCCTCAATAGTGAATTTGTTTGGTTATGGGGGACCAAAAGCAAATTTAGCAAAAGACAGATAAATGCACCAATCAACAAGGAGATTTAACGTGGTTCGGCGGATCTTGGTCCGGCCTACGTCCACGGGCGCAAAAAGGATGATACTTTTATTACTCAAACACGCTTCTCAGCTCTGCTTCTTGTTTTTACAAGTCTGATCTTAATGATTCTCCTCATTTACACACACTCTACCTTCCTATTTATAATAACAGAGAAATCATATTCCTTCTAGCATAAGGATTCCCAGTTGAAACAATCTCATTTTCCTAAGAGGATTCCTAATCTGAAACTGACTTCACTTTATTTATCCTATCAGGACACTGACTTATCAGTTTCCGTGTGAAAGTATGATAATTTTATCCCTTTTCCCCGTAGAAATAGGATGTCTTATCTTCTGGGCATGCTTCGCCATCTGTCGGTCTAGACATGGTCGGTCATCATGGGTTTCTGAGCTGAGAATGCTGTCGCCGAACTGATAGTGCCCGGTCGCCCGGTCTCAAGTGGTCGGTCGCATATCGTCAAGTGTTCGGTCTCTTACTCATGTGGTCGGATCGGCACTTAATGATTTCGACCAAAATAGGAATTACTCATTTTACCTCTGTCGTGCTGCTTAACTGTCATAAGGCCTTTTTACACCGTCAACATTATTATTTTGGTTTTTGAGGATATATTATGTGGTAATTGCTTTTGCTAAATGTCTAGGTTTTTAATATATTATGCAATTAAAAAGGTGATGCTTTTTTTTTTAATTATTTTATTTATAAATTATAATTATAAACTAATAAATGAATCGAATAGAATATAATTAATTATTAAACGAATTGAATCAATTATTAAACGAATAGTTACAAATCAAATCAATTCGCTACATACATTACACAGATTAAAAGAATCGAATCGAATATTTGGTTAATAAACGAATCGAATTCGAATTCTGATATTATGGTTCGAATAATAAACGAATCGAATTCGAATCCATATAAATTTGGCTCGATTCGTTTAAGATTCGATTCGAATTCGAATTCGATCCGTGAATTCGAATTACCACCCCTATTCTTAGTTAATAAATATTAAAAACAAAAAACAAAACAAAACTTAGATGATAGAGTAGACCGACCACCTAAAGGATTTAGTTTGGATTTATCAATCAAATCGTTTTTTCCAGTACACTAAGTCTAATTAATTATGCATTATCAATGTTCCAACTTCCAAACTGCATACGTGTCATCATGAAGTTGAATGATGATCCAATTTTCAATGCATTGATTAAGATTAGTTGAAAACACAAATTATATATACAAATAATTTTGGTATGTACAATTCTGAAGACTTTCACAAACAGTCTTTCAGAAACTATACAAAGAAAAATAATGTATATAGTAAGAGATAAGTTTTTTTTTCCTCTTTTTTAAATTTAATTTAAATATGATTCTTTGGGTTGCATGTGAAATATTATTATAAATTATCGTGACTGTGTGTGAGTTTCATAAATGGGATTTGAATATTTTTGAATTGTGCTCCAGATGGACTATATTAAAAATAAAAAAGAAAACAATAAACCTAACAAAATGTGTAATAAATTTTCGGGAATTACAAGCTGGAAATATTTTTGACTAACTGTGGCATTAAATGTAGGTAGATATGTTTTTATACATTTTACTTGGTGAATTTAAACTATACAACAACTGAAACAACTAATAAAATGAATTTGTGTACCATTTAAAATAAATATAATGGGATTTTCAAAAAAATAAAAATAAATAAATATAATGGGGTTGGAGTAAAAGGCTGGCAGGCAGGTGCCAGCTCTTCAGTTTGCCATTAACGTTTTAAATTTTACTATTTTCCTTTTTATTCTCTTAAAAAATTATTATTATTATTTTGTGGACAGAGCATTTTTCTGGGTATAAGAATAAAACTGCATTTAGGAAGTGGGGTATGCATTGGACTAGAAAATTAAATATGAATGTGACAAGTCATTTTACTATGTGGATTGGTAATTTCAACCCAGCATCTTACATTAAAGTGTGTGGATTAAGAAGAATCTAGATGAACAATTTTTTGGGAAATATATATATATATATATATATGGAAATTCTAACAAGTGTTATAAGGGCACTTATTAAGAATCTATTTTAGGAAAGTTTTGATGCGAAAAAGAAAAAAATCATTAATGTTTTGACAATTTTCCATAAAAATAATGTAAAAACTTTCCTTAAATGAATTCTTAAGAAATGCCCCTATGATACTCGTAGTCGTAGGAATGCCATGTTAGTGGCGTTTTCAATGAGATCTTTCCACTCAAATCAAGTAACAAAATTTAGGAACTAGGATAGAAACCGCAGTCTTCCTAAATACAATACAAGCATTTGGGTCCCTAACATTTCAATTTCAAGTCCTTTCTTCTTGATTGCCATACATGTCAATTCCAGGAGAATAATAATAATAATTATTATTATAATAATAATACATCAATAATTGTGTTATTTCATTTAATTTAAGTTCTTCCTACTTTTGGTCTGAAAAGGACTCAATATCCATGAGGGAGGCAGAGCCAATTTATTTCATGCACAGAACCAACACAAATCAAATATAGAATGCACCAAACATTTGGATGAAACCCTACCTGTATCTAACAACACATGCACGTGTAAAAAGCTATGAATCCAGCTGTTTAAAAAGATTCAAATTTACGAGGCAATAATAATTTCAAACTACTAACCCAGCTGTTCTAGTTCTTCCATCAACTGCTTTATAATATTTTTTTTTCGGAATCGTTAGAAATCCGACAGTTAAATCATCTCTTCCGGACTTAAGCGAAGTAAATAAAACCTTTGATTGTCTCAGACTCTTACAAGAAACGCATTCCCTGAATTCGAACTCACCCTACACTACCAAAACCACTCCCCTCATAGACAATTGCTTTATAACCTGCTAAAGCGCTATAACAATAATATGATGATAAAATCATTTGTTATGTAAAACTCAAATTAACAAAAATATCGTTTTCAAATAAAATATAACTACCAAAAGATAAGAAAAGAGAGAAATTAGAGATACCACACATTTGAGTGACGATCAAACACAGCATTCCATTATTCACGAGATAAAATTTTGGGGGTGCAGAACAGACTAAACAAAAGGCATTAAGGTAGAATATGTATAAAGATGAGCTCCTTTAGATTCTTTTGACAAACAATAAAGAATCAAAACCTAGACTTAAATATAGTAACAACTATTTAACGGGGGCTTTTTCTGTTTTTTTCACAACAAACCTTGGCCCCCGGTCTGTGGCACTTGAACTAAAAAAAACAATGCCTTCAGGATAAATAACCACCACGAATTAAAAGTTAGATTCGTGGATGAAAGACGCGAAACACCCCGCATGAGTGAGAAGAACTGCGGCATCTTCAAACACAGAAAAGGCTGCTTTCTGTTCGGCAACTTTCACCTACTCTTCCTTTTTGGGACTTGAGTATTCAGTCCCATTGCTTGATGAAGTTACATCAGATGAGGCAGTTGATGACATTTCACTAGTGCTTACACCATTTTGATAGTTCTTTGATGCTCCAACAGGGTTTCCCTGGTGAGCATTATTTGCTGCAGGTATTTTCCCTTCCTCGGCTAGTTTCTTGAGAAGGTTCATGACAGTTGGAAGGAACTTGGTAGACAGGGATAAAAGACCAGGAAGCTGTAAGGATGCACGCACAACATGCCCGTTAAACTTTTAACAAGAAATGAAGTGTCAAAGATCTAAATTTTTTTATAGGGTCAAAACTTGAAATTTTTTTAAGACGAACAACTCTTTAAGTTGTCGTCTAACAGTTTGGTTCCAATGTCAGCTTCGCTTGTATGGTCCATTAACTGTCAAAAAAACTTGCGCAACATTTAAAGATGTTATTCTGAACAAAACAAAACTGGATTTGCTTTGGCATTCCAAGTTCCAATCATGAGGATCTACTGCTTCAGCTTTTACAATAGAAGCATTCTATGATATTTTATCTAAATTGAAAAATCAACTAGGCACATATTAACTTCCGTAAAAGCCAACTTAAATTAAGAAGCTGATGAGTCACAAACTGCAACTCAAAAGATGAATTGAGATTGAATGCAAAACTTCAATTCCAAGGGTGTTAAAATCAAATTCCTCAAATCTTTATCATATACATTAGGGTCAAGCTATTTTAACTAAAATTTGTGACTAAAAATTTTGACACAAAATCTCATATCCATTGATTTCATGAAATCCAATGGTAAAAAGTGGCATTATTATTCTCATTTCTAAATCAACCAATGAGATTTTGTGTCAAAACTTTTAAGACACAAATTTAAATTGAAATAGCCTCACTCTATAAAATAAAGTAAAACACTTACAGCGCCGTTGCGGAATTCACCAGAAATGTCCAATTGCACCCATAGGGCTTTAATGAGCAGATAACCAATAAAGATGAAGCCAAGATACAGAGGATTTCTGCAATGAGAAGTACCAGTACAAGTCATAGTGGTATGAGTATAACCTAATTCTTAAACACCATATCTCAATTCCAACAAGAAGGAAGATTACCTTAAAAGAGTCATAAATTCATTAAATCCAAGGACAATCAAGGCAACAATTGCCCATGGAGGTGGTAACCAGTTGTTGTTGCGCTTGTTGGCTTCCTGAAAATATTAAAAGAAGAAAGGATAATCAATAAGCCACTACCAGTGACAATGCAGTGAGTTATTATCAATTAAATCAATAAGCTACAACCAGTGACAATGCAGTGAGTTATTATCAATTAAATCAATATTAATCTAGTTCTAGCCCTTGATACCTTGAACAGAATCAACCAACAATTACAACTTAATTTCCCTTACAACCATTACACTAACTAGTCCACCAAAGCCATTTAGTCATTTAGTTTAATCTCACTTCAAATATCTCTTAACCAGCCGTCATTTTCCAGCTTTCAGTTTACAGTCACACCAAGTAGCCATCTATACTCCCATAACACGCAAGGTTAACACTTAACACTAGCAATTTTTCGACCCATCACAATAAGGTCATATAGAACCCAACATCCAGTCAATGCTGGTTTGCAAATTAAGAGATCCTATCAGACATGTATGTATAAAATGAGAGAACTGAAGTTGACTAATGAGAAATTATATCATGCCTGTGCAGAAATAGCCTGTGTGACACTGTACTCTGTTTCTGACTTGAATTGCCTCCACAAAGATTTGCACTGAACAGGTGTGATCAATGTTTTTGAGGATGGAACCTGTAATCAAAATATCAGCAGCAGCAATAACTTTTCGGGAAACATGAAGCATTAAAACCCATGTGAAATAAAGTTTGCAAAACTGCACTCTCCACACTGGTAACATGCATTCGGGGAATAATGATAGGCCAGATCAAAAGCCATTTACCAGCATAATCAATAGTAATAGACACATATGAAGCTCAAAGAGCAAACAATCAAGGGAATTTGCAGGTTTTAGAACATTTTTGATATCATAACTTGTAGTTTTCCTTTTCCTTATTTTGGCTTTTGCTTCATGCATTACATGGTAAATTTCATAACAAAGCATCAGCAATAAAAGTGACCTGTTCCCAAGTGCTTGAGGCCAAAGGGTCATGTTTTGCAATGCTCTTATTCGCAGCAGCATTGCTTGTGGAATCCACCAAAGCAAGGGAAAGCGTACTCTCTATGTTATCAGTCTCATCATCCAAACGGATCGCAGCCATAACTGAAAGCAATTTTAAGGACTGGAAAGCAACAAAAACAATAAGACTAAAAAGAAACCATAGGAGCTAAAAAGATTAAGATTCAACACTTTAATGTTTCATAAATTAACATACTGCAGAGCGAGCTAGTTTGGTGATAGCTCGAATATCTTCATTCCCAGTCCAAACCCGTGGCATTGAATCAGAATCATGACTAAATAATGATGTAAACCTGTTTGCAATTTCACAGTAAATCACCATATGACAAACTGAAAGAAATCAAACTATTTAAATAATTATTGCAAGGAGATGCCACCTGTCCTTCATACGCATGAGCACCCTTCCAGCTTCTTCCCGAGCTTTCGCTTCAACCACGCCCTTTGCGTAGTTCTCCAGACTTGCAAGCATTTTCTCCTTCGCTTCTTCATCCATGTCAAAACCAGAAAGTGCATCAGAGAGACCAGAGATAGCTGATTCTGTCTCACGCTGAAGAAGTTTCCTTATTGCGGGCCAGGTCTCATTATTAGCTCCATCTAAGAGAGCTTCCACGGGTCCTGACAATGATTCGTTCAGTTTTGCCTGCAAAGACAATATTACCATCAGTAAGGTCTCAGGGACATTGGCCAACTATAAAACTTTAGGCAGAGTACTGTTGGGGAAATCTTTGGATGTAACAAAGAGGCCCAACTACAGAAATAGTCAAAGTGTCAACCAGTTATAAGTCAGAAAAATTAGACTATGGTAATATGTACATTATTTAATCATTTAGCCTCAATCGAACACCTGAAACAATACTACCATCAAAAGATGCAGAAAAATGATGTAAATATTTATTATACCTCAAACAAAGCAGTTAGTTCGCCCAGCTTGGCGGCACGAACAGATGCAATATGCGCATCTATGTCACGCTGGAATTTATCTCTTGCTTTAGCAGTGTCCCAGTTTGCTTGTTCAATTACAGCATCTGCAATCAATCAAATAACATATTATACTTGATAAGCACATGTTAGACGACCATAGTTCTTAAGCCCATCCGCTGGCCTAAAATGTCAAGTTTCAGGATTACAAACAGTAAAATGACATTGAACAAACTGATCTGACTCAAGTCTTCTTGACTGTAGAAAAATTCATTTCGTTCACATCCTTAGATTTTCAGTTATAAAAATTCCATCTTTCAGTCTGTTTCTTGATGTGGGTTTTCTGCTTGACTAACAAAATTTCATTACTGAAATTAAACATACCTGCACATGCTTCATCAAATAGAGCCATATAAAACTTAAAGCACTGATGAGCAGCTGAAGAAAACCCTTCCCCTCCATTCAAAGCCTTATCAAATGCATCCTTGAATTTATCGAGGGTCCCAGACCTTATATGTCCCAACATTGATTGGAATGCCGGTTGGACAAGCTAACAAATCAAAACAAGACGAGCAATTGGAAAAGAAAGTTAAATGAAATGAATAAAACACACTCAAAACCAATTATCCTGTGGAGAGGCAATCCAGTGGGCCAAATGAACCTCCTTACTGAAAGAAAGATGTATTACCTGCAGTAACTTGTCCTCAAGCTGCTTTCGCTTTGCAGATCTGACACCTTCATCAAAATACAAAACTTCTGTGTCGTATCTGAAGAAACCAAAAAGATCTTAATTCTTGATCAATTAAGAAATCGACAGCTCTAAAAAACTCGCAGAATCGTGCAAAAAACATGTACAAACAAAAGTATAATCCAAAATGATGTCATCTCAAAGTACAGTGGATGATTTAAATATTGCATTGGAAGCTGTTGCAACTAGCAATAATACTTGGTGACAAGAGCCATTCTCTATCTCTCTCTACCATTTTTTCCCCTTGACTAGTGTTGCCACTAAAATTGAGAAGAAAACAAGATAATGCAACCCATACATCATTGCACAAAACACTTTTCACGCAGTTTACATATTTTACTTAATTTCATCCTAAACTTCCAAGTACTTGACCATAAAGCTTCTTATCATACAGTCAATTCATTTATTGAAGTAGAGCAAATAGGATAGATACTAAATGAAATGAATTATCCTTACCCTGATAGAGAATTTTCAAGAATTAAACTGAGTTTCTTTCCAAAACCAGAAATTGGACCAGATTGTACAGCCTCCTCCAATTCACACCACTCCTGTGTCAATATCAAACCAATTCAGCCGGTACCGACAGGTCGAAAACATTAATTGGATTCAAAAATATTTTCAAAGAAAAAGAATGAAAACCAGGTACCTCATTTCCAGCAAAACTGGAATACTTTTCATTTGCAATTTCTTCACAGCGTACAGTAGCCACCATGACCTAGAAATAAAATGGATCATCGTCAGCTCCAACATCAGCACCATAAATAGTTAATAAAATACATCATAAGAAAGACATCCAAAGTAACCTTGTGGGCGGGAAGGTCAAGGTCCTTGTTCTCCTTAATGACTTTCCAGATTTCATGTGCGCTAAAAGAAAAGCCTGAAGCTGGAACTACACCACGTCGATCCCCAGCAAGCCCTCCAGGTGCAATAGAATGGTAGAATCTTTGCCTCAAATTAGCAACCTTCATTTATAGCAAGCAAAAGAGAACACACACATATATATGTTAACTGTTAACATAGTTCATTAGGTCAAAAGAGAATTTAGCTTTCTTTCATATTACAAGAAAAATGTAACAATAGGCAACATAAAATTGCATATGATAAACCTTATTAACTTGGAAGCTGACAGAGAACAGACGAAAAACTTTGATTTTCAATAAAACATAGAATGATTGCAACAAGTGATGCAAAAACAGAAGTCTTGAATATAATACTAATTAAATTCTTGCTAATAGAGCATTGTTGTGAATTGTCGCATCCTATTTATTTTGTTTAGAACAAATATCAAGAAAATACAAGTGGGCTGCTTTATACATCTGAACAACAAAACACAATTATTTCAATTCATATAGAGTTCAAAAATCCCTTAGGAGATGCTAGGGATGCGTCTGGTACCTGCTCTTTGAATAACTCTTCCTTCTCTTCATAACTAGAAAGAGCAACAACTTCAACCTGTCCGTATATAACCAGAAACAGCACTATCAAACACATAACTATTCCGCTTTACAAACGAAGACATGCCTAAAAATTTATTGAAGCATGGCATCTTACGTTAAAAAATTCGCTTAGAGGGGTTTCCACGTGGGCTTGTGGCTTAGGAACAGAATCCCATATCTACGATTAAAGAAAAAATTGCAAAGATCAGAGGGCAACATTAACAAAGTCAATTTTGAAAATGGATATAAATGTAGCACTAAATCCTTATACCTTCTGAATATCTTCTCTTAGAACAGGTTCCAAATTTTCCAATGGTGTCTATAACCAAATAAGACCCAATCAAAATATCAGCTCAGCTAAGAAAGTAAAATAACATTGAACAAAATGATAACAAAAACAATAAAAAATCTTCAACGAAATAATCCAACTTTGATCTCTCAAGCTACCCTAAAAGAAATACACAAAGGAACACACCCGAGTTTTATCACGTATGACAAACATCAATGTTGTTTTGCGTGGACTGAACAACCGCATCATGACCTGTAAGTATATTCCACCAAAACTTATAAACACGAACTATTTTGTGAGAATCCTAGTCGCATAAAGGTAGGCACATGTAGATTACCTGGAATACAGTCTTTAAAAGAGGTTTATTTGCAGCTTGCTCACGGCCAATGTCATGACACCACCTTAATAGAAAATATTTTAGAGGGTTATTACAAGACAATGGAAGGAAACCCTAAAAACATTTTAGTTTTAAAGGGGTGAAAAATTGTGCAGAATCCAACTAATTCTCTTCTGTTGCTAGCAAATAACATACATATTTATAAGAACTATATCTGAAACAGCAAGGGCAAAGAGAGCACTTTGCTTCTCAAAGGCAGTATCATCCTGAGAGTAAGAAAGAAACCAGGTAAGAGTCAGCAACCAACATGTCTATCCTTCTCTTTTTACAACAATATCAGTTGTACATCCCAAAAGACAGAATCAAATAACTCCAAAATTACGTGCCTAAATTCCACAGGGCAAAAATAAATGAGGATATATGAAGGTATATTGGAAATTTGGAAGTAATACGTGATAAACTGAACCACAAAAAAGTACAGAAGAGGAAAGGTGATGAAGATAAAATCAATTGATGATCATTTTTACTACAATTGAATGAAATAAATAAATCAAATCACAGACAAGTACAAAAGAGTACCTCTCCTCGTTCTCTACCATCAGTACCCTCCAAGTCCATTACAAGAGTACAGGGCTCAATGCCAGCACATCTTGCTATCCAAATACCTTTTGTGGTTTGAGACCTGAAGAGAAGCACATTATGTCAGTCATTTGACTATCCAGTTAACAGAAAAATTAAGTTCATAAGAGTAGTAAAAGATCGTGCCTTCCTCTAAAAGCATCCATTTCCCTGAAGTTGGTACGAAACAAATGATTCAACAGTGTGCTCTTCCCTGTCATAATAACGAAAAATATGTGGAACCATTTAAATGTGAACTATCACTGATACAAGCTGTAATATCCCAGATAAATGGAAAAGGAATGGACAACAGACTGACAGAGAGAGACAAATGAAGTACTCTCAGAAAAGTATAAATTGCAATAAAAAAACACAGCCCAGTAGAACACTAATATCATGCAAAAAAGAACTTCACATTTCAAATCACCAAAACAACAATGTTTTTTGGAAAAATGAACACAACTTTAACCATCAGCATGCTTCAACAATGAAGCATGAAGTCTTGATTCAATAACTTATTTTGTCTAATTCACAAAAGCAAGTGATACCATCCTAAGTTCCAAACATGCCATGTTCATTTGATTTAATTGAGTACAAACTGGAAAGCCTTTTCTAAAATGTGTTATTTCCAACATTCCATAGAGAAAAGACTGCATACCGCTACTTTGTGGTCCCATAATGGAGACAACGGCGTATGACAGCCCACAGTCGCTCAATTTTACCTCCTTGATAAAATGCTCAATTCCAGAAACATTGAATGTACCATCCCCATCAATTACCTGAGTTGAGCAAGATTCTTCGCTACTTGCTGTAGAACCAAACATGTGCCCATGTTAGCAACTAAAAGAAATTCAAGCTTCCAACTTCAAATGCTCTTCAAGAAGGCAAGTCAAAAGAGAGGAGAAAAAACAAACAAACTAACTAACATTAACATAAACTCTATTAAATTTGAACAAAATGACAATCATTCTAATCAAATAAATTGTTGATAAATACAATACCTTTTCGTTATCAATTCCAATGTAGAATTTTGACACTATGAAGTTTTTCTATATTTAATGAACTACCATCATTTTAATGTGTAATTACTCAATACTCCAAGATTCACAATTTTAACCTTATGTTTTCTTTGCCTCTTCTTTCCTCCATTTTCAAAGGAGCCAAACAAACAAAAATTCCATTTAAAAAACCTCAAAAAAAAACATAAAACACATCTCATTCCCGATCCAATCCCGATCCAAACTGCCTAATATTAATATATTCACGCTCATAATCCCCAGAGTTATAAACAGCTCAAAACCCAAAGGTCAACATCCAAGCAAATCAATAAATCACAACACATCACATTAAATTCACTCAATTACTACACATTAATTATACAAAATATAAAAGAGAATTAATAAATTAACCGACGAAAAACCAAAACGCATGTAACGTATTATAAGTCGTAACTCTATATGAAATTTGATCAAAACCAGATTAATAACTAATGCATTAACGGATCAACTAGAAAACGGCAACGTTTCGAAAGAGATCATTCTTAATTAGCGAATTAAGATGCGGATTAGAATCAGAGATTACTATTAAATTGAGATTTAAGAGAACGGATCACGCACCCATTTTGATCGGCGTTTCGATAAGCTGTGAGATTGAAGACAAAAGAGAATTGATCGATCTGATTCTGAGTTCAACTATCGTTGTTTAAAAAGTTGGCTTGACTGGTCTTTAAAAAAAAAAAGAGAGAGAATTTTTCCAATAATTATAAAATTACAAAAATTTAAAACAAAAAAAAATGTTTGCTTTTGTTTGTTTTTCTATTTGTTTATTAAAATTTCGGGGAAGATGAATCAGTGTAAGAGAAAGCGGAATTAGATTGAGTTTGTGTCCGGCGATATTTCTCCGGTTTTTACTTAATGACCAATGAGGTTTTGCCAAGTCAGCATTGGTGAATAAAAATTAATTGCCCACCCATGACACACACTTGTATTTAAAATCCGAGCATATGGAGAATAAAATCTTTCTAAAAATTTACATGAATTTTTTTTATTGAAATTTATTGGACTCAATCAAAGTTTTTCACAAATAATTGAACAATTTAAATGTATGTTAAGACACCGTTATAGACTGATCAAACTAAAAAAAATGGAGAGTTTTTATAGAATTTGTTATGAGATAATTTTAGGATCCAATTATGAACCGACATTTGTCCCCTCAATATGGATGGTCCACAAAAGGGAAGCGAGGATGTACGGAAAGAATAGGTGCCCCCTACAAGGCCCCTGAAAGCCTTATGTTGATGGTGATTTTTTCACCCTGAAAAAAATCGAATACTATGAGGGATAAAATGAGATTTTGTACTTGACCGGAGGAGAATGATGAGGACCGGGGGAATTTTCCCGATGGAAAAACCTGCTATTGATGAAGTCGACCCGAGGCGGTCCACGATTTCCGACTCGAACAGGTTGAAGAAGTCGGGAAGTTTTGAACAAGCACCATACACATCGGCATGCCAACCCGAGGAATAGAGCTGATGTCACTATATTTTATACTTACAGGCATATGACGTATGCCCTACTTGCAAGTTTGAACTTTTAGAAGGCTGATGTGATAGGAGTAAGTCAACGACTCTCTTTGGGCATAGACTCTACCAGACGGAACAGTATTGGAGTGGTTAAACTGCGGTGTGTCACGTCAACATAGTGTGTAGTAGTGGCCAAGAGGTTGGAATGATGAGTTTCTGCTGATAGAGGGTAGTTGAGTTAGATATAGAGCGACTATTTATTGAGTGGTTGGGGAAAATGAGCATGAGACAATGATGACACGGTGACATGAGCTGACGTCATTGGTTGGTGGAATGATAGATTTTGAAGTCTATATAAAGAGAATTGAAACCACATATTCAAGGGTTATCAGTTTTTCATATCTCAATACTTCTAAAAAGGCGAGAGCTTCCAAACTAGTGATAGAGAGAAAGTTGATCGGTACCCCGGATCCGATTCCGGTTTCGGAATCGAAATCGATTGGAACATGAACTGGCCAGTTCCTACCGGTTCGGTTTCGATTCCAAACCGAAACTGTGACCGGGTCTAAGTACCCGATCACTCGAGAGATTTGTAACGAGCTAGTTTAAGACCCAATGTGTTTTACACTCTTTGTAAGCCCACCACCACTCGTATTATAGGTTGGTCTTGACCTCGAGTAGTAATAATATAAACACCCATCTTACTCTTGTGGATGTAGATGAGCCACTCTCCACCGAACCACGTAAATCTTTGTGATTTTCTTGTTCGCTTGTCAAATTTATTTTGAATTCCCTACTAATCAAACAAATTTATTCAAGAGATTGA
This sequence comes from Zanthoxylum bungeanum, assembly GCA_019454045.1. Taxonomy (NCBI): domain Eukaryota; kingdom Viridiplantae; phylum Streptophyta; class Magnoliopsida; order Sapindales; family Rutaceae; genus Zanthoxylum; species Zanthoxylum bungeanum. The sequence goes on along the minus strand of SKCR01036850.1, from coordinate 223,768 downwards.
TTACCCAAATGAAAACAGCTTTCAACACATTATTTCTTTAAAAGGATCCAATAGCCCAAAATAAATTGTTTTTTAAGAGTGTGAACCGCATCGATCAATCACATCAAATCACAAGGCCCGTGTAAGGAATATTTACCTAGGAGAAGCGCACATCTATTGAAATATAGCCCACAACGTCGAACATGTACACACATGAAAGTAATTGTGGAAGGGAAGTAGGGTACCAAAGATCCCAACTAGCTCATGACAAGTAGAAAGCGTCTAACCTAATTAGTTCTCATCGCCGCCCAAGTAAAATCGATTTCGATTCCGATTCTACGTGAAATTGGAATATATCATAAAAAAATGGTTTCAAATTAAGTGCAATCGAAACCTACTCAATTAAATAGGGTACCATATTAATCGGTTCCAATTCGATTCCGTGTGGAACTGGAACCTATCCGGAAAAAATCGATTCCAATTCGGTTCCGGTCCGGTTCCGATTTATTATATTTATTTATTATTGTCAAACTTTGAAAATACAATTATTTCTCACACTTGAATATTACATAATATTCTTGGCAATTGTCCATACATAAATAAAATAATAAATAAAACTGCATATTGCATAATAGTTTTGACTCAATGTATAATATTCTTGTAGGAAATGTCTGAGTTTAAATTTGATTTTAATTGGGTTATGAAATTGGATTTTAATTGAGTTATGAAATTGAGTTTTAATTGAGTTATGAAATTGAGTTTTAATTTGGGTTATGAAATTGAGTTTTAATTTGGGTTATGAAATTGAGTTTAAATTGAGTTTTAATTTGGGTTATGAAATTGGATTTTAAAATTAATTATGAAATTTGGTTTTAAAACTGGTTATGAAATTGAGTTTTAAAACTGATTATGAAATTGAGTTTAAATTGATTTTAATTTAATTCTGAAATTAATTCAAATCCAAAAAATCAATCTAATTCCAACCGATTTCGGATAAAACCGGAACCGATGCTCATGAAAAAATTTGGCTGACACAGGGTGAGGACTACTCCAAACAAATCACCTTATGTCAGTGCCAACTTCAAGCACTTCATACATTCCTTTCATATCAGGATGCCTATTGCCTAATAATCAAGCGCCACGTTAAGGAAGAATAATTGCCCCATTAATTAACTAAAAGGGTTATCTGACAACCATAATTTATGTGGCTTAAAGCCAAAAACCCATGGATTACCGATCCCTTTGGTCCTATAATGCTCTTATTCGAGGGCTACCAGTCCTGTTGGACCAAAAAGACGTCGTCATAGGTACTCTATTATTAAAGGGGTGATATAAAAATAATGTAAATAGATTTATATTAATTTAATTAAATTGAATGAGATTTATTTTAATTATATTATTTTAATATATAAATAATTATTAACTACTTTTATCACCAATAATATAACAAATTGAAGAAATATAAAATATTATATAATAATATTTGGAGAGATAATTTTTTTATGAAATCAGCCATATGACAAAACATGCACTTATTTGTTGGAAATTCCTATAATATTCGGGGGTATTTTTATCCTTTTGGCTTTAAGGGGTGCAAGGGAATGACACAATCCTTAGGAGGGTTGTATCCCACCCCAAGGGGTGCCCTATTGGCACCCCTCCATGCCTTATATAAGAAGGCTTTTATTCCAAATGGAAGGATAGAAAAAATACAACCATTTTTCAGAGATTAAATAGAGGCACTGTTGTTTTCTTTGTTTTGAGAGAGATCCATCATTTTATCCTAGTTCAAATACTTGTTAAAGAGTGCACCTTGAACAAGAAGAATCCAAGTAATCCTGGGAGAACGTTGGCAAAACGAATCCGTAAAGCACCTGTGACGGAGCCAATAAGTTCTTAAGGACAGAGATTATCTCGACTTGGACAATTTAATCAGGTTTTTCTGGTACTTATTGGTTTAGGGTTTAATAGCATCTAGATTTATTTTCCTGGTGTTGATCTGTTTGTATGCATGTTATATTATTGTTTAATGACACTAATTTTAACAACATTCTTAAGAACTTATTGATATCGTGTTATTAAATAGTAATTTGCATGTTAGGGTTTGAATATTTTCTGGAAAATACGAACTGTGCATGAAAAACCCGTAAGGCGTTCGAACGCCCAACGCACGCGAAGGCTAAAAATTTGAATTCTCGTAAGAACGTTCGAACGCGTCTTCAAACACACCTCGAACGCAAGCCTTCTACCTTAGAACGTTCGAACGCGTACTAAACGCAAACTCTCTGGAATCATTCCGTTCGAACGCGTTATCAAACGCTACTCGAACGTGAACTCTCTGGAAACACATCGTTCGAACGCGTTATCAAACGCAACACGAACGCACACACACTGGACAGTCTCGTTCGAACGTAGATACGAACGCGACACTAACGAAATAGTCCTGTAATTCTTAGAAACTGCAAACTTAAATAATATTAACTTGGTTAGTCATATACTGTTAACACATTAATCTTGGTAGTATAGATTTAAGTTATTATTAGGTTGTTCAATTATCACAAGCATACACATAGTGATAAAGTTGAAATTGTTTGGTTGTTGCATAATTGGTTGAGAATTTAAAGTGTAATAATACACAAGTAATTCCATCCAATCTTGATTGACAAATATATCTACATCTATCGTATATCACTTTGTACCAGATCATTCGTTGATCGTTGTGCAATTTTTCTTTCGTAGACTAATTGACCCTGTTGATTTTCCAGTTACATATGGCTAGCGGAAATATCACGGTACCGGTCTCTCATGGAGAAAAACCGGAGAAATTTGGTGGGGCAAATTTCAAACAATGGCAGAGCAAGATGCTGTTCTACCTGACAACTCTTCAGTTGGCAAAATTCATCAAAGATCCTCCGGGTCCTGTGGAGGGTGAATCCGAATTGGCCAAGGAAGAGCGAGAACAGACTTGGATGTCTGGAGACTTCTTATGCAAGAACTACCTGTTGGGTGGTCTTGACAATACCCTGTACAATGTGTTGTGGACGCTGGTTTTCGCCCGAGGTCCACAATCAGAATTTGTAGATAGGGGGCATTAGCGATCCTGCAAGACAAAAGTAGAGTGAGCGGGAGCAGACTACCCACCGGTGTGGTGGGTGCCGGGGGCACTCCGACGCCCAAGTCAGTAGTATGAAATGAGTAGTAAATAAGTAAAATGTGAAAGTAAGGTTTGATGTTACCTTAAACTTTGGGTGGCCGCGAGGGCGGTGGTAAGTGTATAAGGGGATGGAGAGCTCTGAGAGTGCTAATGTCAGAGAGCAGGGGATTGTAAGAAAGAAGTCAAGCCCCCCTCAAAGTTGAGAAGCCCCTCCATTTTATAGATTGAAGGAAGTCAATTTACAGTTGTAACAAAAGCTGTAAAAGAGACCCACAACGTGCTGTGATTTCTGGCAATGGGGCCTCGCACATGTTTGATGTTTCTACTTTCGGCGGGGAGGATAAAGTGCATGTGGAAATATATTCGTTGTTTGGAAAAGAGAGAAACGATCGGTAAATAATTAAGGGGATTTGTCTTTAAACTATTGGATTTGTTTTTATAAATGATTTAACGTTTAATGGGCTGGGTTATTGCTTTGGGCCTCACCCGGTATTGGGTTCGAAGTGAAAGACGTTTTTGCCCTCGTGCCCAAATTTGGCACGTACAGTTTGTTCCCTACTCTTTAAGTCAAAGAGCATTTGACTTGAAGAGTAATATGTCGAGTGTATCATCGGAGATTTGATCCTGATACTAGATGTCTTTTATGTCTTTGAAGTAGCTGAAGTTTAAAACTTCAACTTAACTATACAAGAAACATAGAATGCTCATAGTCGACTGAACCTGATGAAGGTCTAGATAATCCCCATACTACGGGTCCAAAGACCAGATGAGCCTTTTAATGTCGTCTTGACCAGATGAAGGCCATGTCTTCTACTTGACTCTACATGAGCTAATGGGGAATGTTCCCAATTGATTGATCTTGAAGAAAGCCAGGATAATCCCCATACTACAGGTCAAAGGACCCGGGGAGTCTACAATGTCTTCTAAACCAGATGAAGGTCAGGTCTTCAACTTGACTCTACTTGAGCCAATGGGGAATGTTCCCAGTCGACTGAACCAGATGAAGTTCAGGATAATCTCCATACTACTAGTCAAGGACCAGTGGAGTCTTCAAATTTTTATTGACCAGAAGAAGGTCATATATTGACTCTACATGAGCCATGGGGAATGTTCCCGGTCGACTGAACCAGACGAAGGTTCAGGATAATCCCCATACTACGGGTCAAAAGACCAGGGGAATCTACAATGTCGTCTGACCAGATGAAGGTCAGGTCTTCAACTTGACTCTACTTGAGCCAATGGGGAATGTTCCCAGTCGACTGAACCAGATGAAGTTCAGGATAATCTCCATACTACTAGTCAAGGACCAGTGGAGTCTTCAAATTTTTATTGACCAGATGAAGGTCATATATTGACTCTACATGAGCCATAGGGGATGTTCCCAGTCGACTGAACCAGATGAAGGTTCAGGTCTTCCATTTGACTCTACATGAGCCATGGGGAGTGTTCCCAGTCGACTGAACCAGATGAAGGTTCAGGTCTTCCATTTGACTCTACATGAGCCATGGGGAGTGTTCCCAGTCGACTGAACCAGATGAAGGTTCAGGTCTTCCATTTGACTCTACATGAGCCATGGGGAGTGTTCCCAGTCGACTGAACCAGATGAAGGCCAGGACAATCTCCATACTACTGGTCAAAGACCAGGGGAGTTTTCAAAATGTTCTAGACCAGATGAAGGTCGTATGTTGACTCTACATGAGCCAAGGGGAATGTTCCCGGTCGACTGAACCCGATGAAGGTCAGGATAAGAGTATATTGTTGAATGGGTTCAACAAGTTCCAAGCTATATGCGTGTAGATGTCGATTGAGATGTTCATCAAGTTTCAAGTCATATATGTGGTTTCTTTAACAATTCCCAAACTATATACTAGATGATGTCGGCTGGGATTCATTTCATGCCTCAAGATATGCAAGTGTACTAACTATAATAATCCCCAAACTACAGACTAGATGATGTCGGCTGGGATCATCAATAAGTCCCAAACTACAGACGTGTAGTGTCGATTGGGATCAATGTCACGCCCCAAGCTACACGTTGAGATGTTAACTAAGTAATTCTTAATTTGTCTCAAGTCAATGAGGTGTTATGTCGACTGGGTTTTTCTTTAAGCCCCGAGCTACACATGTAGATGTCAAATAAGACACATATCAAGCATCAAGTCATACACGCATAAGATCCATAACAAGTCCCAAGCTACACTTGTAGATGTCGAATGAGACAAACATCAAGCATCAAGCCATCCACGCATGGGATTCACCATAAGTCCCAAGCTACACTTATGTAGATGTCGATTGGAAAGACATCAAATATCAATATATACATGCATGAAATCCACAATAAATTCCAAGCTACTCTTATGTAGATGTCGATTGGGAAAGACATCAAATATCAATCTATACATGCATGAAATCCACAATAAATCCCAAGCTACATTTATGTAGATGTCGATTGGGAAAGACATCAAATATCAATCTATACATGCATGAAATCCACAATAAATCCCAAGCTACATTTATGTAGATGTCGATTGGGAAAGACATCAAATATCAATCTATACATGCATGAAATCCACAATAAATCCCAAGCTACATTTATGTAGATGTCGATTGGGAAAGACATCAAATATCAATCTATACATGCATGAAATCCACAATAAATCCCAAGCTACATTTATGTAGATGTCGATTGGGAAAGACATCAAATATCAATCTATACATGCATGAAATCCACAATAAATCCCAAGCTACATTTATGTAGATGTCGATTGGGAAAGACATCAAATATCAATCTATACATGCATGAAATCCACAATAAATCCCAAGCTACATTTATGTATATGTCGATTGGGAAAGACATCAAATATCAATCTATACATGCATGAAATCCACAATAATCCCAAGCTACATTTATGTAGATGTCGATTGGGAAAGACATCAAATATCAATCTATACATGCATGAAATCCACAATAAATCCCAAGCTACATTTATGTAGATGTCGATTGGGAAAGACATCAAATATCAATCTATACATGCATGAAATCCACAATAAATCCCAAGCTACATTTATGTAGATGTCGATTGGGAAAGACATCAAATATCAATCTATACATGCATGAAATCCACAATAAATCCCAAGCTACATTTATGTAGATGTCGATTGGGAAAGACATCAAATATCAATCTATACATGCATGAAATCCACAATAAATCCCAAGCTACATTTATGTAGATGTCGATTGGGAAAGACATCAAATATCAATCTATACATGCATGAAATCCACAATAAATCCCAAGCTACATTTATGTAGATGTCGATTGGGAAAGACATCAAATATCAATCTATACATGCATGAAATCCACAATAAATCCCAAGCTACATTTATGTATATGTCGATTGGGAAAGACATCAAATATCAATCTATACATGCATGAAATCCACAATAAATCCCAAGCTACATTTATGTAGATGTCGATTGGGAAACATCAAATATCAATCTATACATGCATGAAATCCACAATAAATCCCAAGCTACATTTATGTAGATGTCGATTGGGAAAGACATCAAATATCAATCTATACATGCATGAAATCCACAATAAATCCCAAGCTACATTTATGTAGATGTCGATTGGGACAAATTGACTTGACGAAAGTCCAAAAGAATTTTCATACTACCTAACTTGATAAAGGTTGGTAGATTACAGTTGAATGAACCTGAAAGGTCCATGGAGGCTAGAGCAATGGTCGAATGAACCTGATGAAGGTCCATGGGTTTTTTCCACTGCTTCTTAGAGTTTATGGAAATCCATTCATATATTCTATAGTGGATGATAATCTCTATACGTAGTGTGGAGATGATTATCTTCATATGTAGTATGGAAGAGATGGATGCCTATCAAGGTCATTACTAATTATACAAGACCTGACTAAGGTCAATGATACTACAATAGAATGAACTTTGACGAAAGTCATATAGAATTTCCATACTACCTAAAGGTTGGTCGATTAGACTTAAAGGAGATCCAAGGGAGGTTCTTTATTATACTAAGCAAATCAAAGATTCCTTATGTAGTATAGAGTTGTCAATATTAAATCAATGTAGCATGAAGATGATGACTAACCTTTGACTTAGTCTGGAGGAGTTGATAATCATTCCAAGTAGTGTAGGAGAGGTGAGAGTTTCTGAAGTTGATAGCTACCCACCTTGTAGTATGGATAATAGTATGAACCAGATGTTTTATCATCGTACATATATCGTGTAGGATGATAAATCAATGAAAAACCTTCATGTGTCGTATATAGTGGTATCACTGCATAGCTGTAGAATGGAGGTTTCGTTGAATGAGATAGTTTGATCAATTGATTGGGCTAGATGTTGGTCATTCTATTGATGTTGAATAGAACCGTATGACAAGATAACATATATGTCTATTGCTTGGAACAAAGGACGAACTTCATTCGACAAAGTATGAATTGTATCAACTGGGCCCAAGACACGTGAATCTTCTCGTCTTGACTTGTCATGTTGAACGAAACCCTTTCGGCTTAGGCTAAATCTTGGATACATGCTGGAGGCACACATGTCGGCTGGACGCAAATGGGATTCTTTCACCAAAACAAAAAATATGGTCCACCACATGCTAAGAAGTCGTACCCTAAAACCTTTTATAGGCTACCATCGTCATGCATGCCAACCACACACTGCCACTTCGAAAAAATCAACCTACATGTATAAAGCCAGCTTTTGCGCAAATGACCATGGAACCCACGAAAAATGTCACTCTAAGAAGGGGAATAAATCAAAAGCCACCATGTAGCAAAGAAGCCATACACAAGCTGACAAGCATCAGCCTTCACGTGCAAGTGGCCAAGAGAGGCTAAGACCATTGTGACCTCATGAAGTACTTTATGAGCAAGAACCAGGCTAATTTGCACATAAGGACAAATGTAAAAAATCTCAAAGCATGGTCACCATCAACTTTCTCTCCCCATACTATATGGACTCCTCTTTTTCATGCGACCATATTTCATGCAATATGGAGAATTGCGTCAGCCTTAATACCAAGAACCTCATGGAGAAAAAGTAAATTAACATGTGGAAGAATCCACCTGTCGAATGGGCCACTTTGCATGTAGGGTGGGGCTCTATTTTTTTTTTTTTTTTTTTAAATGAGAGGCTATGGGTTTTGTAGTGTGGTAGTATGGGGAAAGGTAGTGTCTGACAATTTATGCCTGCTACTTGTTGGCTTTTAATGAACTAATATATGATTTGTACATGGCCCACTCTCTATTTTTGTTTAGTCAAAATTATGGGGCTGTTTTCTCCTTATTATTTTTATTTTGGTAAAAGCCCCTTTTTTTTTTTATCACGTCAATGTCCTATTCTTTAGTCAAACAACAAAGAAAATTTGGACCCCACCTTGCTTTCCTCTTTTTCTTCTTCTGGGCAAAGGTTTTTTTTTTTTCTTTTTTTTTTATGGGAATCACTTGCTTGATTTAGCTCGTTTGGGTTTCCATCCACCGGCAAATTAAGAAATTGATAGGCGGGACACACTCATTCGACTCATCCGGCTTGCAGAGAAGCTTCATCAAACCAGAATCAAGTTCATGACAATGAACGCATTTTGATAGTAAAAGCATGTGAGTATGCTTCTTCTCTACACATGGGGTCGCCTTTTCACAAGTATTATCTTGGCAATTTCCATGCGACAGTTGCACATAAAACTTTATCGAGTGGGCCATTCTTTCTTTTCATGTCGAGTGGTACATTCAGCTCATGCTGAGTGTAATGTCGAATGGAGCATCTGCCTATGCCAAACATTCTGAGCTCCATGTCGAAAGAAATATCCATCCAATGCTAGAGACATGTGTATGTAGTGTCAAATGGAGCTTTGGTGAGTGGACTGCTATATTGGGTTGTGTGCATGTTTGAGGAGATTCCTCTTTTGCATGTGATGTAGTGTGGCTTATCTTTGAGATGTTGAAGAAGTCTGCTCCAATTGCTTCAGGATTAATACTGGAGCCTCATATGGTGATATTTTCCTCTTCCAATGATCGTAATTGCTTTGGCAGAGTGGTTAATTATGTGGCCATGTGATATGGAATTTGCTTGTTGATTGAAGCCATGAGTAGTTGCGTTTTAGGAATCGTAGACTGAGATATTTTTGCATGCTATGAATCGCTAAGGCCCCACGGTGGGCGCCAAATTGTGGACGCTGGTTTTCGCCCGAGGTCCACAATCAGAATTTGTAGATAGGGGGCATTAGCGATCCTGCAAGACAAAAGTAGAGTGAGCGGGAGCAGACTACCCACCGGTGTGGTGGGTGCCGGGGGCACTCCGACGCCCAAGTCAGTAGTATGAAATGAGTAGTAAATAAGTAAAATGTGAAAGTAAGGTTTGATGTTACCTTAAACTTTGGGTGGCCGCGAGGGCGGTGGTAAGTGTATAAGGGGATGGAGAGCTCTGAGAGTGCTAATGTCAGAGAGCAGGGGATTGTAAGAAAGAAGTCAAGCCCCCCTCAAAGTTGAGAAGCCCCTCCATTTTATAGATTGAAGGAAGTCACTTTACAGTTGTAACAAAAGCTGTAAAAGAGACCCACAACGTGCTGTGATTTCTGGCAATGGGGCCTCGCACATGTTTGATGTTTCTACTTTCGGCGGGGAGGATAAAGTGCATGTGGAAATATATTCGTTGTTTGGAAAAGAGAGAAACGATCGGTAAATAATTAAGGGGATTTGTCTTTAAACTATTGGATTTGTTTTTATAAATGATTTAACGTTTAATGGGCTGGGTTATTGCTTTGGGCCTCACCCGGTATTGGGTTCGAAGTGAAAGACGTTTTTGCCCTCGTGCCCAAATTTGGCACGTACATGTGTACCAAGGCATGACTTCTGCGAAGATTCTCTGGGAATCTCTCGAGAAGAAGTATAAAACTGAAGATGCCGGACAAAAGAAATTTGTTGTGGGTAGGTTCTTGGACTACAAAATGGTAGATTCAAGGACGGTGATGTCTCAGTTGGGTGAATTGCAATTAATCATTCATGAAATACTAGATGATGGAATGAAACTTTGTGAGACGTTTCAAGTTGCCGCCATAATTGAAAAGTTGCCTCCATCATGGAAGGACTTCAGGAGCTATCTGAAACACAAAAAGAAGCAGATGAGCCTTGAAGACCTCAGTGTTCGATTAAGAATCGAGGAGGACAACATGATGTCCGAGAAGGCCAGCTACAAGACTCTGGAGTCTAAGGCCAACATCATTGAAGGTGTAAAGGGTAGCAAAAAGAGAAAGAACAGTGGAGCTGACTCTGGGAACAAGAAGTTAAGGGAAAATGCTACAACTGTGGAAAGAGCGGTCATATGTCAAAGGACTGCAGAAACAAGAAGTCTCAGGACAAGGGCAAGAAAAAAGAAAAATGAGGCCCATGTCACTGAAGGCGAGCAGCTAACTGATGATATCTCAGAGATGGAACTATCAGCAGTGGTAACTGAAGCCAACATAGTTGGGAATCCGAGAGAATGATGGGTAGACACTGGGGCTACTCGTCACATCTGTGCAGACAGTAAGATGTTTTCCATGTACCAGAAGGTCGATGGCGGCGATCATCTAACAATGGGAAACTCGTCTACCTCTCAGATGGTTGGACAAGGCACAGTGGTTCTGAAGATGACATCCGGAAAGGAGCTAACATTGAAAAATGTACTGCACATTCCAGATATTCGGAAGAACTTGGTCTCGGGCTCTCTTCTTAGTAAGGCTGGTTTTAAGCTTGTATTTGTTTCTGATAAGTTTGTAATGACAAAGAATGATATGTATGTAGGAAAAGATTACCTGACTGAGGGCCTTTTTAAGCTAAATGTAATGACTGTTAACCGTGCTATTAATAAAGCTAGTTCGTCTGCTTATATTATTGTGTCACAAAATGTATGGCATGGGAGGTTAGGACATGTTAATTATGATACTATGCGTAAATTAATTAACATGGACCTTATACCTAAATGTGCAATTGATGGCCAACATAAGTGTGAAGCATGTGTGAAGCAAAAATGCATCGAACATCATTTCATTCTATAGAACGTAGTTCTGAACCGCTGGAACTTGTACATACCGATGTATGTGACATGAATATTGTGCAAACAAGAGGCGGTAAAAAGTACTTTGTCACTTTTATCGATGACAGCACAAGATTCTGTTATGTGTACTTGCTGAGAAGCAAAGCTGAAACAATTGAGAGCTTCGTACACTATAAGAACGAAGTTGAAAACCAACTTGGCAAGAAAATCAAAAGAATCAGGAGTGATAGAGCGGTGAATACGTTTCACCATTCGGTGAATATTGTTCTGTGCACGGAATTATTCACGAAACCACTGCTCCTTATTCTCCTCAACAGAACGGAATTGCAGAACGCAAAAACCGAACGTTGAAGGAAATGATGAACGCCATGTTGACAAGTTCGGGACTACCCCAGAACTTGGGGGGGAAGTTTTGCTTTCCGCGAACTACGTTCTTAACAAACTTCCTCACAGAAGGTTGGACAAGACACCATATGAGTTGTGGAAAGGTTTCGTACCTTCCTACAAATACCTCAAAGTGTGGGGGTGTCTTGCCAAAGTAATGGTTCATAAACCTAAGAAGGTTAAAATAGGACCAAAAACTGTTGACTGTATATTCATTGGATATGCTCGCAACAGTAGTGCGTATCGATTCTTGGTACACAAGTCGGAGATTCATGACATCAATCCGGAAATGATAATTGAGTCAAGGAATGCGACATTTTTTGAAGAGACGTTTCCTTGTAAGGAAAGACAGCGCACAGTGTCTCTCAAAAGAACGACTGACGCTGTCAAGGACAGTGATCAGGTTGACCTAGAATCAGATAAACGTGTTAATACTGAGACAATCGAGCCTAGACGTAGCAAAAGAGCTAGAACATCTAAGTCGTTTGGTCCCGATTTTCTGACATACCTGTTAGAAAATGAGCCTCAAAGCTATAAAGAAGTTATGTCTTCTCCTGAGGCACCTCTTTGGAAAGAGGCGATAAATAGTGAGATTGATTCAATCCTACAGAACCATACTTGGGAGTTGGTTGATCTTCCACCAGGTTGTAAGCCATTGGGCTACAAATGGATATTCAAAAGGAAGATGAAAACGGATGGATCAATAGATAAGTACAAGGTAAGACTTGTCATAAAAGGTTATAGACAATAGGAAGGCCTTGATTACTTTGACACCTATTCACCAGTGACTTGTATCACATCGATAAGAATGCTCATAGCCATAGCAGCTATATTTGGTCTTAAAATACATCAAATGGATGTAAAGACGGCATTCTTGAATGGTGAATTGGATGGAGAAATTTACATGGAACAACCAGAAGGGTTTTGTGTTCCTGGACAAGAACAAAAGGTGTGCAAACTTGTAAAATCCTTGTATGGATTAAAACAAGCACCGAAACAATGGCATGAGAAATTTGACAAAGAAATGTTGTCAAATGGGTTCAAAACCAATGAGTGTGATAAGTGTGTGTACACTAAATCAACTCAAAAAGGATATGTCATTGTGTGTCTCTATGTAGACGATATGCTGATAATTGGTAGTAATCATGAAATGATTTAGTCTACAAAAAACGTGTTATCCAGCAGATTTGATATGAAAGATATGGGGATAGCTGATGTGATCATAGGGATTAAGATTTCTAGGACATCAGACGGATATATATTATCACAGACTCATTATATTGAGAAGATACTCGATAAATATATCAGAGGGGATCTTAATGTAGCTAGAACCCCAGTAGACCTAACTCTTCATTTATCAAAGAATACTGGTTCAAGCATATCGCAATTGGAGTATTTGAGAATCATCGGAAGTCTGATGTATCTCACGAATTGCACGCGACCTGATATCGCTCAAGCTGTGAATCGGCTTAGCAGATATACGAGCAATCCAGGACACAATCGCTGGAAAGCCATAGTAAGAGTTTTGAGGTATCTGCGAGAAACTTCAAAATATGGGCTACATTACGAGAGATATCCTGCTGTACTAGAGGGTTACAGCGATGCTAACTGGATATCTGATACGGTGGATTCCAAATCCACGAGTGGCTTTGTTTTCACACTTGGTAATGCAGCCGTGTCATGGAAATCCTCGAGGCAAACGTGTATTGCCCGGTCTACTATGGAATCAGAATTCATAGCGTTAGACAAAACAGCGGAAGAAGCAGAATGGCTTAGAAACTTCCTGGAGGATATTCCTAGTTGGCCCAAACCGGTGCCAGCGATTAGCATACATTGTGATAGCCAATCGGCAATTGGGAGAGCCCAAAATACAATGTATAATAGTAAGTCTCGACACATACGTCGGAGACATAATACCATACGTCAACTGCTCTCAAGTGGCATAATAACGATCGATTATGTCCGGTCGAAGGAAAACCTAGCGGATCCACTAACTAAAGGTTTACCTCGAGAGCAAGTTGAGAAGTCATCGAGGGGAATGGGCTTGAAGCCTATAATCTAAGAATTGTCACTGTGTAATCCCAACCTAGTTGACTAGAGATCCCAAGATCTAGGTTCAAAAGGGACAACAGAAACTTTGTACAATTCAAAACAAGCACTGAAGAGTTTCGTACTCTTTCCCATTCCGATAATGACGCTGAGTGTTGTCTGTCATTGGTTAGGATAAGCTAAGGCTTTTAATGATCACTATATTAGGAGATGAGTCATAATGGGGGTAAAGACAGATTACCTCTTCATAGCAGATCACCTATTTCAAGTAAGAAGTGAGGCCGCTTCCATGGGAACCTTTAAAGGCGGGTTACCCTAAAGTACTTGATGAATCCATGACCGTTGTTCAGGGCCAAAATGAACACAACCGTAGAACGGGAAAATGGTCGAATTAAAGCTGTGTGTTGGCAATTGTCTTGGTTTACACCAACGGCAGAACAGTTCAAGACTATGGGTCACTGGTTTGCCAAGTAAATCCGATTGTCACTCACTAGGAAAGGTTCAAGGCGAAAGCTACCTATTTCGATGCAGCTTTAGCTCACGGTATCTCTCTCAAGTGTCATCTTGAATATTATAAGAATTGTGAGAGATTGTTGGAAATTCCTATAATATTCGGGGGTATTTTTGTCCTTTTGGCTTTAAGGGGTGCAAGGGAAGGACACAATCCTTAGGAGGGTTGTATCCCACCCCAAGGGGTGCCCTATTGGCACCCCTCCATGCCTTATATAAGAAGGCTTTTATTCCAAATGGAAGGATAGAAAAAATACAACCATTTTTCAGAGATTAAATAGAGGCACTGTTGTTTTCTTTGTTTTGAGAGAGATCCACCATTTTATCCTAGTTCAAATACTTGTTAAAGAGTGCACCTTGAACAAGAAGAATCCAAGTAATCCTGAGAGAACGTTGGCAAAACGAATCCGTAAAGCACCTGTGACGGAGCCAATAAGTTCTTAAGGACAGAGATTATCTCGACTTGGACAATTTAATCAGGTTTTTCTGGTACTTATTGGTTTAGGGTTTAATAGCATCTAGATTTATTTTTCTGGTGTTGATCTGTTTGTATGCATGTTATATTATTGTTTAATGACACTAATTTTAACAACATTATTTTTTCTCAAAATTAGGTTGACAGGTTAAAAGAAGCTTTCTTTTATTTATGGGAACCTATAATCCTACCAACCATATATTCTCCTCCAACAGATTTATTATGTGGATCAGAAAATGACATTTAGAGAAATGATATTCACACTGATGAATCTACAAACAATCTTCCAGAACCACAGCAGAGACTGTGTTTTGCTTTAAAAAATTTATCTCAAGATTTGTTAAACCTGTTTGCCAAACACCAGTTCAAAATTCTCAGCAACAACATCAGTAAACAAGAAACCACATGCTTCCAATAATAAGAACAGTTTCTAAATATAGCGAACATGACATAATAATTATTGAGTACATTCTCCAATCAACTAATACATGCCACTAACCATTGAATCAAAAATCTAAAACATTGCAAATACCCAAATTCATGAACTTGTTGAATGTCAAAGTTGAACCTTATAGATAAAGGATTTGCAAATTAACTAATTCCAATTAATTGACGCTTCTTGCAGGACCAGATGCAAAAATGTTTTGACCGTCAGATTGGGACGCCTTCAATTCCTATAAAGCTGCAGTTATTAAACATTAAATCTAAATAAAGTCCAAATTCGTCAGATCTAATCAGGATCCAAAGAGACTTTCAATCAACCAACAAGAAACCCTTAAATTCATCAGATCTACTTGTTCGCCGGTGATGGACTGGATGGCCGTAGACTTGTTTGCTGGAGACTTGTTCGCCGGCGATGGACTGCAACGTGGATGGTCGTGGACTTGTTCTTGCTTGCTTGCTTGCCGACGAACTG
This sequence comes from Zanthoxylum bungeanum, assembly GCA_019454045.1. NCBI lineage: Eukaryota > Viridiplantae > Streptophyta > Magnoliopsida > Sapindales > Rutaceae > Zanthoxylum > Zanthoxylum bungeanum. The sequence goes on along the minus strand of SKCR01036850.1, from coordinate 208,224 downwards.
AATGCCCATAATTGAATTTGGTTTAGGAGAAATGAAGAAAAATGAAAATTATGGCATGTTGATTGTAGAATGTTTGGCAAACGAGATTAACAAATCTTGGGTTAAATTTTTTAAAGCAAAACGCAGCGTTTGCTGTCGTTTTGGAGGATTGTTTGTAGATTCGTTAGTGTGAATATCATTTCTCATTTATTAATTAATTAATTAATTAATTAATATATATATATATATTAATTAAATTCATTTGACTAACAAAATGATAATCTAAAAAATAATAATATTTAATTAATGAGTTGACAATTTTGATTTATGTATATTATATATTTTATTCATCTTAAATATAAGAAATATGATAATCATACGTTGATGTATGATAAATATATGATGGATATATTATTGAAGAGAAAAATCTTATTTCACACCATATTTTCTAATTTCTTTCTTTTTTTTCTTTCCCTTCAATTATTGTTAGGAGTTTCTTCTGAATTCTTACGTTTTAATGTTTTATCACCTTTTCAATGTCGTATACTACACAAGTCAACAATAAATAAGTGTTACACTTTAATTATTGTGGTAGTGGTTTGTTATTATGAAGTGGTTAGAGTACTGAATGATAATAAATCAATAGCCGATCTGATAAAATTATGTTTTGGTCAAAAATATAATTTTTAAGTACTGGTTAATGATAAAAAAAATTTCGAACACTGATCATGATTTTTTTTATAAAAAAATCGAGTTTTATAAAATTTAAAATTTTTAACTTTTCTCTACCATCAAAATATTATAAAACCGCATTGCAATTATTTTTTTAACATAAAATAAAATTACATAATAATTATTTACGAACCATCATTTATTAACTATAATTTTTTAATTCGCAACACCAAAGAAAGCCTATGTGGACTAATCTTAAAAAATGCTTTTATAATATAAAAGGAAAACAACAATTTCAAATATTGGAGGAAAAAAATAGATAACTCATGAAAATTCATTTTTGATTTTTGTTATGTATTGAGAAATTTTTTTCTTAAAATCCCCAAATCAAAAACCTAACCCTAGCGCGCTGCTCATCATTCCATCGAGGTCCTATTGAAACTCTGCGTTTTATAGCGGTTGGCATGAGAAAGGTACTGTCTGTGGCTCTCTTTCATAATTGTTTCACAACTTCTTACTAATTTGCGAAGCTGATAGATTTTTTGTACATTAATATATACGTGTTTCAAAATTTTATCGAGAGAAAATGAAGAGTGGAAGTGAAGGGAAAAAGAAGTAAAATTTTGTTCGTTTTGTTCTTGTAAATTTGGCTGAAAATTACACTTTCTGAGGTCAGGTGCTTTTGGAAAAATCAGCTTATGGATATTCTTTCTGAAAAAAAAAATGTAGTTCAAATGGTTCCACAGTAAAATAGATTTGAGAAATTTATAATTGATGCTCATTTCAAGTTGTAAATCCTGACCATCTTGGATGATTGTCAGTTAGGAGAAATGACTGTAAATCCTGAGCTTCATCAGCAGTTATTGTTTGTCTCGTCTCGCGATGACCATCTTGGATGACTGTTACTGTTTTTTATTTTTTTTCCCTTATGTAATATATGTGTGCCATTAAGTGTTATTGGCACTCGTCACGAGGGATCATTGACATTGACAGCTATCATTCTTTTCTTATATCATGTTTGTATGAGAAAAATAGATTTTTTTTTATTGTGTTAATATTCCATTGAAACTGTTTTAATTGTGGGGAAAATAATTGTCTGCAAAACAAACAGACTTTAGTTTGCTACGATATGTCATCGTCATCAGTCAAGGTCTAGTCTTTTTTCATGCTGTTTTGAAGTGGAATTCTTAATGTGTGTTGTCTTGGCTTTAACTCACATTTATCATGAAACTAAAACTGTTTGGGATTTACATTTTGTGATTTTGACTTTGTTTAAATAGGTTCTTCTGACTTAAGTGTTAGAAATGAGTGTTCAGAATCCTCCAACAAATTTTCCAGGACCAATTGATCCATCGGTGCTATATGAGCAAGAGCAACATATATCCTCGGCTATATGGGAAGGACAGGACCGTGGTACACTGAGGTGTCATGAACACACCTCTAAAATTGATGGATGGAAGCTCACAAAGAAACAGATTGATTTGGTGGGAAAAGCAGGCTTTGGACACTTTAGATTGATTGGACAAGTCAGCTTGAACAATCCACTTATCACTGCACTGGTTGAGAGGTGGAGGAGGGAAACTAACACTTTTCATTTACCAAACGGGGAAATTACCATTACTCTTGATGAGGTAACCCGCATTCTTGGACTACGGGTTGATGGAGAAGCTGTAGTAAGAGATAACACTTTCTTGGGTACTAACACAGAAGGTTGTGAAATTTTGTTAGGGAAAGCACCAAATTCAGATGCCAAGGAGATAAAGGGTGGAATGGTGAAGCTTAGTTGGTTGAAGGAAAATTTTTCCGAGTGTCCTAAAGATGCTTCAAATGAAGAGGTTGAACAACGGACACGTGCTTTTCTACTGTACTTGGTAGGAAGCACGATATTTGCCACAACGTCTGGCAATCTTGTTCCTCTTTTGTACCTCCCATTGTTCAAGGACTTTGACAAAGCTGGGAATTATGCATGGGGTGCGGCAGCACTGGCATTCTTGTATAGACAGCTTGGCAAAGCTTCTATGAAATCTCAAGGTACCATAAGTGGCTCGTTGACACTATTGCAGGTAATTAACATTTGTTTATGTCAATTTTTAAATTCTACATCTTCTTTAGTAGAAAGGGCTAATGTGTAAAACATTTGACATTACTGTCTTGATTTTATAGCTTTTTGATGGAAAGTTGGGAGTAATTCTATAAAACACTTTTTTCAGTGCTGGAGTTACTTTCATCTTAACATTGGCCGACCAGAGCTTAAGCAAGAGTTATCCCATCGCTTTCCACTTGCTCTCCATTGGAAAGGGAGACTAAATAATCAAACTAAATCTGACGTAGTTATGTACCGCCAGAAACTGGACTCTTTGGAGTCAACTGACGTAAGTTTTCCAACTTTGTTATTCAAATTAGAGGTTGATACACAGACTTTTACTGCCTGACAGCTGATACCCCAGATTGGTGATACAAACAGATTGATTGGACTCCTTACAAAGATTTGGATAGCAGCATACCAGAGAACATTAGAGGTGATTTAATTCTGGGGAAGTCTAGGACAATCTTGCTTTGTATGGATAAAGCTGAATGGCATTTGCCAGACCGTTGTTTGAGGCAGTTTGGCTTGCCTCAATCAATTCCAAAAGATGTTCAGCGACGTGAGGCTAAGATTAATGAAGTTGACAATGAGGTGGATGCATCAAAAAGAATGGATATAGAGTTGCAAGAATGGTCTAACCGCATGCAAAATATTGTGGATGGTGGTGTGGAAGATGGGAATGGTATAGATGAAAGTGAATACACAAAATGGTACTCCAACATTACCCGGAAAAAAGTTCATAGGCAAGCATTTGCTCCATCTCAGTTTCAAGAATCAGTAAGGATTTTCTTTCATTTCGTACATTTCCTAATCTACGTGTTTGGTTATCATTTTCATATTGAATGTAATATATCTTATTATGTGTGTCTTTTACAGGTCGCAGAAATGATGAAAATCCAAGAAATAGCATATGCAGCTTCAACAGAAGACTTGAATATAAAAAACAAGGTAGCATTGGATAAGATTAAAGCGTTGGTGGATCGATATCTGGCAAATCAAGTTGAGGGTTTCAAGGTGCTGGAGAAAAGGAAGAGAAGTAATGAAGATGGTCAGAACGATGAGGAACCACTAAATTAAACTGAATTTATTTGTAGTGTATCAGTTTGATGCTCTTATATATGTAATTATCATAAACGACTATGTCGTTTATACTTTTGAATTGTAGTCGATGAACTCCTATTTTGCATTTAAATATGACGCTGACACATCACAACTGATTCGTCAAATTATCCCTTATGACGATTGAAAGCGACACGTCGTCCTGATTTTAGAGTTATATACGACAACACGTTCACAAATGATATTGTCGAATGTAACGTCGTATAATTAATTTCTGCTACGGACTCCTATAAACGATCAGAAATATCCCGTCGTCAAATTCCGAGAACAAATGCGTAATCGTACATGCACACCGGGTTGTAGACGGCGAGCGACTGGGCACTGGCCGTCGAAGCCCGTGTACGTAAAGTTCTTATAAACTGATAAGACAACGACGATGATCTCTTCTGTCACCGGCGAAGGAGTAATTAATTTCCTGACGGCAAGGGTTCGTCTCTTATAAACTTTCAAACTGTAGAGAGGGGTTATTGACGAAATTTTAAAAGATGGTAGTCAATTGTATTTACACTAAAATTGAGGGCTTGTTTTGAAAATTTCTTCGATAGTAAAACGACAATGTCGTTTATCTGAAAACCAATAAACGACAACCAAAAGCCTTGGAAAACCCCAGATCAGATCGTTTCGCTCCCATCCAAACACTTCGCAACCCAATTTCCTCGACTGCGACGGCGGTTTCTCCGTCACCGGTGAGTTTTTCTTTTTCTTTCAATTTTTCATAATTTTGTGGTCAGATTCAGCTGTTATGGAAAAGCTGTAGTCGTAATTATATTTATTTATTTGTTCAGGCGGTATTTTTGTTTTTTAAACTCTATTGCTTTCTTAAAGAAATAATTATATTTTTATTTTGTCATTTTTTGAAGCATGTTATATCACTGGAAGTAATTATGAATTGTTTCTATAGTTTTTTTCCTTTTAATATGAAGCAAATTTAATAAACTATATATTAGTTTTTGAACACATTTTCAAAAATTAATATGATCAAATTATCAGTGAAAATTAAACTTTTTTAATTGGGAAACTTGCAGTTATTTTGTTGAGTACAAAATGGAACTCCTGCCCTTGCAAGAGGAACTTGATGAATTCAAGGAGATTATGAGAATCATCAATAAAGAAATGGATTTTGTTAGTCTAAGTGATGATAATCTTCGCCGTATATTTATGATTTTCGAAATAGCAGGTGGGGTGGTCAATGGCCGAACAAAACCGGTAAGAGAGAGACTGATAGAATGACATTATTGATATTATCATTTTATCATTTGCTTACTGCTGTTTGAACTATATATATGAATTTATAGATTACGGAAGCTGATGCGGAACAGTTATGGTGCTCTAGTGTTGATGGAGTGGTGAGTGTTTTTTTTTTGGTGTTTTCTGGTTGCTTTAATGCCTTTGCTTGTTTGAATTGAGAGAAGTTGAGAGAAATAATTTGGTAGTTACATTCAAATACGTTGCAGGCTAAAAATATTTTTATAGGGATATTGTTACTTGTCTCAACTTATAAATGAGAAATTGTCTTATCACGCAATGTTGCTTACATCAAGCAATAATGTTATGCAACAATTCTTTTTACCGAGTGAGATGCAATTTTGGTCAGGTGGCTGTGGCCAAGCAGGTCATTGATTATGCACGTGAGATGACTTTTCAGGACTTAGATGGACTGCAAAAACAAGCAATGCTAGAGATGTTAAGAAGTTCTTGTAATATCGTAAGTAAACAATATGTACTTGACTCAAGTCTACGAGGTCTACTTGAAGAACTTCAACTGGAAGTTAGTTCAATAACTAGAGAGAGACTTGTTGGTGGTGAAACAGAGAACCGGGGTAATGAACAGGATGCTTTACCCCTAGCATCCAGTATGTCCTCTCTTTCATGGCCTCGAAATGGACGTATAAGCCTGGAGTGGATTCAGGTTCTTATTTCAACCTTCAAGTGGTCTTCATGGAAAGATCCTAAAGAATTTCGAAATGTAATGCCTGTCACTGTGGTGAAAAAGTTGATTAATGCTGCTTCAAAAATCATGAGAGATGAAAGGAACTGTGTGAAAATTCGTGTTAGAGAGGATTCAGAGGTTATTGTTGTTGGTGATATTTATGGACAGTTTCATGACCTGATCACACTTTTTGAAGAAAATGCTGGATTTCCATCCGATCATCGATACTTCGTTTTCAACGGTAACTACGTTGATAAAGGTTCATGGGGTTTGGAAGTGCTTTTAGTGTTGTTGGCCTGGAAGGTATGATGAAGATGTCAAATTCATTTTGGTTTATTTTACTTCTGCCATTTTACGTATATCTGTGACTTGAACGAAAGAGAAAAAGATAGGTGGAGAATATATTGACTTTTTGTTATTTTTGTGTGTGCACGCACTTGCTTGTTTTGTGGTGGATAGCTTTCTTTGTTGGTTTGTTACAGTAGTTTCATGCTTGCTTCTGCATTGTTTTCTCATGGATTAATTTTATTTTCTTGTATAACCACCTTCATAATTTATTGGGAGAATTTCAATCCATAAAATTTTGCTAGATGATTCTCATGCTTTGCATATAATTGAGATAGTGGTGTTATTTTTGTTTTGAAATTTTAATCACTTGGAATGTTTTTTTAATTTAATATTGATTAGGTCTTGATGCCTCAAAGAGTATATTTACTCCGTGGAAATCATGAAACAAAGGATTGCACATTGGCATATGGATTCTGGGCAGAATTATGCACCAAGTTTGGCAAAAAAGATTGCAAAGTTGTCTATGATAAATGCTTGGAGTGTTTTAGAACATTTCCCTTGGCCTCAATCATTGCCCACAGTGTTTACACAACACATGGGGGACTATTTCGTAGCACATGCAGTGTCAGTACACACTGTTCTACTGGAGGAAAGAGACAGAAGCTGGATAATTTGTCTTTGGGTTCTTTAAAGGAGTTAGCTAAAGTAAATAGATTTCTTGAAGATGTGCCAGAAAATGGTTTATTGAGTGATGCTCTATGGTCTGACCCGTCTCTGGAAGCTGGGCTCAGAGAAAACACTAAAAAGATTGGTCTGCTGTGGGGTCCAGATTACACTGAGGAGTTCTTAAGTGAAAACCGTTTAAAGGTTATAATCCTTCAATTGAATGAGCTTTATTGTTAACCATTTAAACCGTTTACAATAAGAATTGCTATGCTAAAGATTGGATGACTTTGTGGTTGTTGCTGCAGTTAATTATAAGATCACATGAGGGTCCTGATGCAAGGACTGATCAAGATGATGCTAGAAATATGTTAAATGGTTACAGCAAAGATCATGACGTAGTCTCTGGGAAAATGTATACTCTGTTCACTGCTCCAAGTTACCCTCAGGTTCAGAGTTTTTAGCTGTACATTCTTTTATTTTCTAGTATTAAATCTATTATCCCCTGTGAATTTTCTTTACAACCTGCCGAGCTGCAATGGCTTTGACCTTTTGTCAACCTCTCCACAGTTCTCTTGGAATTGATCCATGTGAACGGATGGCTTGATGTTAAGTCATTTGATTCTCCTATCATGGATACGTGTCTAAAGGTAGAGTTGTGATTTGGGGATATCATGACAGAATTTATTCCTGCCTGAAAGTGAAAACTTGTATGGCTTGTAATAATATCTATTCTCCTATAAAATAAAGAAAAAACTATAATATCTATTTTCTGGGAAAGGAAAATTTGAGAAAGTTTGGTCCTTGTCTTTGTTTCTAGCTAGCTAAGATGCACTTTTTTGCTTTCATTGCCTTTTCTGCTTCCCTTTTTCCCCTTTTGTGTACCATTTACAACTTCAATTGCAACCTGCCCTAGTAGTTTTCATTTTCAAATTTGTTAGGAAGAAACTGAATCTTATACTGGCATTTGGTATTTATACAGGTAGGTGGGTTTGATAATATAGGAGCATACGCTGTACTGAAGCCTCCTCAGTTTGATTCTCCTTTGTTCCTCCAACTGAAAGCTGCAAAAAGGCCAGAGGTGTGGAATTTGAATGCTTTTTTTTTTCCTTTCGAGGGGAAATCGGAAAAACATGAATGACAATAAGTAAACGAAGTAGGACTAGAGGGTGAAACATATATGATTCAGTTGATGTTGTTTGTTTATTAGGTACCTCCTTGTGAAGTTTTCATTTACGAAGATATGGATTCAGATGAAGGAGAAGATGCTAGAATGACAGATTCAGAGGAGGAGATGGACTTGGTGTCAAGGGATGCTTTTGAAGAGCAAGACTTGAGTTTGATGGTAAGTTGGTATCATTGCCTTTAAAAAAATGAAACCACTTGTTTCCCCTTATCCATAGGCTCAAAAGCTGAGTGGCAAGTGCAATGGGAAGCAGGCCAAGACATCATTCACTTTGTCACTTTACAGTTAATCTTGTATAATTAACGAATCTTGGAATGATTAGGTGACCAACATAGAACTCAACAAAAAGTTACAAGACCAAGCTGAAAAAATAAAGCAGCTGGAGAGCACGGTTGAGGTGTTCCTGAAAGAGCGCGGTGATCACTCAAAGAGGATGGAAGAGATGCTGAGCACTCTTTTACAGCAATCATCACGCAAAAAACGCGGGAGAGGTAACACCTGAAAACCTATCTTCTTCCCTGAACACCACTTTTCTCACAACCCTGCACATGCACATGCTCGTGGATACGCGGACAGGTTCATGAGTACAGGCAGCGGGAACACCAGAATGCAGGCCTCAGGAGTCGAGGATATCATATCAGCTTCATATATCTAACAGAATATACCTTCAAGGTATGGCTTGCTTGGTTAGCAAGGGTTCAATTCTCTGACTGGTTACCCAGTTATTAAGATCTTGATTTACAAATACGTATCATTTGGGAAAAAAAAATGTGACATGTTGTCACAGGAATATAATTTTTAGGTGTATGTAATGATGTAAAGTTATTTGAAGATTAGTTGAAGAGTTTTAATTCTGTGAACTAATTTTACTATTCACGATCTGACTTTCAAATAAGATTGGGGACAGCAAATATAAGAAAAAAGAGGGGAATTAATTTGTTGTATTTTTTTGTATTTAAAAATTATAATTTAATATTTCACATTTTTCAAATAATACAATTTTTAAAGATAAAAAATTTATTCTATTTTATTCCTCTTTGTTCACTTATGACCTTGATTAATTTAATGCTCCAGAAATGTGTCCAATGACGAGCCACCACGTCTGATTATGAAGCAAAAGGACGGTGAGTAAACGACGACGTGTCTCATTGAGTAGGGACATATGACACGTGGGGCAAGACTATTGCGCTTCACGTCTTATTAATATTTTGTCACAAGATTACTCGACACAAAAAATAAAAAAAAGAATCAAATCAAGATTAATGACAAGCTTTTCAAGGAAATAAAAGGTAGGTAAAAATGTAAAAGTGACTCTTCAACTTTCATGTTTTTTTATTTAAGTCTTTTAATTTTTAGTTTTGTCAATTCAGTCATCTAACTTTCAATTTTTTTCAATTCAAAGCTCCGTTATAAATTATCACTGTTGTCGTTACAGTAAAGTAAACGTACTTTGCATGTTATTTAATTAATACCCTCAATTAGAAAATATAGGTAGACAGAGGAAGCTAAAGCAAAGTAAAAGTACTCTGCTTGTATCTTCGAGCTATTTTTTTGACAAAAACATATATCTCAAGTTCAATATGACTTTTTGTCAAAAAATTATAAAAATTATAACTAGTGCTAATAACGAAGAAATGTATTTATTATAAGAGATTAAGATAATCAAATGTTTTACCTACTATATTTAGACTCGAATCGAATGATAAATACATATCTTCGTTATTAGCACTAGTTATAATTTTTATAATTTTTTTGACAAAAAGTCATATTGAACTTCGGATATGTATTTTTGTCAAAAAATAGCTCGAATATGCAAGTAGAGTACATTTACTTTGCTTTAACTTCCTCTGTCTTAAATAACAAGCAAAATACGTTACTTTAATGTTGCCGTTATACAGTGATAAATTTATAACGGAGCATTGAATTGACAAAAATTGAAAGTTAGAGGACTGAATTGACAAAACTGAAAGTTAAAGGACTGAATGAAAAAAAGTGAAAATTAGATGGTCACTTTTGCATTTTTGCCTAAAAGTTATCTAATCCCCAATAAAACATATTATGATTAAATATGTTTTCCGAACTCGATTCATTAAAAATTATTGATATCGATCTCTCCTTAAAAAAAAAAATTTGTGATCGATCTCGATTTAAATTCGATTATTAAATTAGTGGAGTTTGAATTTAAAAAATTAATTTTTTTGATTTATCTTTTTAAATTTAAATAAATTATCTATAAAATTTAAATGCTTATAACACACATATATTATAATATTGAATAGAGTTGTGTTTATATGATTTGAGTCGAGTATATTTTGAATATTATTCACGAGTAAAAAAATAAATAGAATCAAATTTTTATGAGTTGATCTCATTTAATAATTATGTTATTATTTTCAAATTTGAATAATTTATTTATTAAAATAAATCGATCTCAAATCAAGTTGAATACAAGTTTGATTCACATCGTTACATTCATGGAGACTCACACATTGTGTATCAATCATGAGGAAGAGAAGGCGCCTCTATGGATTTATAGATGTAATTAATATTTATATATTTATCTAAAAAAAATATTATCCAAAAATCTCTTTTTAAGTTTTAATACAGCACCTAAAAAATAGAATTATGATTTTTTTTTGAATCATTGTAAACCCCACCGCCAAATCACCCCTTGCGGGTTTAAGCGGAAAAATTCTCGGCTATCCTACGCTCTTACAAAAAACGCACTCTCTGAATTCGAACCCAAGATTTCAAGATGAGATCCTAAATTCTACGCCATAAAATCACGCTCATTGGGAACGAATTATAATCCTTTCTTAATTTTAAACCTACTTTTTTTTTTATATGTCACATATTGATATTATGATAATATAATAAAAATAAAGAGCGATAAAAATAGAGAGAAGATTTTTGTCTAAAGAAATAATGCCGAAATTAGAACATGTAATAATGTGATGACTAGAAATCCAACCAAAGTTGTAGTTGTTGTATTAACTTCTTAAAAGCAATTATCAAATCAAAAACTGTTGCCTCCTTCTTCCCCTCTCAATCAATCCAAAATTTCAACCTCCAATCACCAATCTCTATATATATATATATATATATATCTAAATTCTAAAGTAATCAATCCCTTTAGACCCGGTCCATTTTTTTCTCTTTCTCCCTTGAGGGTTTTGTTTTGTTCAAATTAATCTGCTCACAAAAGCACTTTAATTTGGAAAAAAGAAGAAGAAGACGAAGGAAATGACTTCTGTGAGAAACAACTTAATGCCACCGGGTCTTGTATCCAACTTGGAACAAGTGCTTTTGAGCAAGAAGAAGAAGAATAAGGACACTGAAGATGGTGATGATGGTAATACTAAGCAATCAAATGATGAGGGGGCCAATGAATCAACACAACCTTCCACTTCTGATTCTGCGGAGAATGTTGATAGTTCAAAGCCTATTGTTTTGGTCACAAATGGGGATGGAATTGAGTCACCTGGGCTTGTTTATCTTGTGCAAGCTTTGCTTCGTGAAGGGCTCTACAATGTCCACGTCTGCGCTCCTCAATCGTGGGTTTTCTTTCTTTTTCTTTGTTAATATCCTTTTTTTTATATATAAACATTTGCATTTTGGTATCTGTCTGTCTGTGTTATAGTTTTGGTTTTTTTGGTGGGTTTTGTTTCTTTTCTTTTTTTGTTAATTACCATTTAATTATTGGAGTTTTGATTTTTGGTGTCTGGGTGTTTTTTTTTTTTTTTTTTTAAGTTTGATTTTTTTGTGGGTTGTTTGTTTGTTTTTGTCTGTCTGGGTTCTCTTTATTTATGTATTTATTTAATCTCTTGGTTTGCTATTTGGGTTTGTGGGTGTTTAATTTTTTTCCCCTTTGTTTGTTTTGAATTTTCTTATATGGGGCAACATTTGTATTTAGACTTGTTCTTGTATTACCATATGAGTTGTCTTTAGTTGATTACATGTGAATAATGATGTTTTTTCTCACAATTTTGGGATCAATTTTCTTATCTGGGTATTTTGTGTTTCTGAATTAATTTTGAGATGTACTGATGTAGTACTGAACTTGGGAATATTTTGGGATTTGTTCCTTTGTGAATGAATTGCTTTAGGGACAAATCAGTGTCAGGTCATTCTGTGACGCTCCAAGAAACTATTGCTGTTTGTTCTGCTGAAATTAATGGTGCCACAGCTTATGAAGTTTCAGGTATGGCTGCAAATTTGTACCTGTTTGCATTGGCCTTTTCCTTGATTGCTGTCTTTATTTTATTCAATTTGGATGGGAAATGATCTTAATTATCATACATGATGAAGAAAGAAACAAACTGCATCTAGTAGTTATTTCCAGGTGAAGCACTTTGTATTTCTGCAATTCTTGTAAGGTTCTGTAAGAGTGATGTGGCTTACATGTTTTCCTAGAAAATAATGAATTTTAGCCTTTCTGTTTTTTGTCATTGAATGTTATCTCATTTCGTTTATACTTCTATTGTTTTGTCATTTGATGGATAAATCTAATGTTTTAGTTGTGCTTGTTGATAGTAATATGACCTTTACCGATGCCCGATGGTTCTTGCTACGCAGGGACTCCCGTGGATTGTGTGTCATTAGCACTATCTGGGGCATTATTTTCTTGGTCAAAGCCTGTGCTGGTTAGTGTTGATCTGCTGTCGTTGTTGATAATACATTTAGAATTCAGTTCTAAGCATTTTTCATAGTTTCCTTGGAATATGATTTTCAGGTAATTAGTGGAATCAACCGAGGTTCAAGCTGTGGTCATCACATGTAAATTGTTTCCATATGCCTATGTCTCTGTTTCATCTATAACATTCAATTCAATATTGCCCTTTCAAATCACTTTTTGGTGTGCATAATTTATTCTTTTATTGAATATTTATCAGTGATAATCTATTCTTTTCTTGAATAGGTATTACTCGTGATGCCTGCTCAAACCTGAGCGGCTGTTCCTGTTTTTCTATTGCTTCTAGTTAATCCCTCTGGCCCTTGTTTGTAGTCTGAAGTTGTTCTTAATCTTATAACTTAAAAATTCATCAGGTTCTACTCAGGTGTCGTGGCTGGAGCAAGGGAGGCATTAATTTGTGGTGTACCTTCTCTGTCAATATCCCTAAACTGGTGAGTTGACCTACGATGTTTAATGTAAGTATTTATGTTTTTCGTTAATCATCGACAAATGAATATTTGGTTTTTTATCTGTTATAGGAAGAAGGAAGAAAGCCAAGAGAGTGATTTCAAGGATGCAGTCAGTGTCTGTTTACCCTTGATAAATGCAGCTATTAGAGACATTGAAAATGGAGTTTTTCCCAAGAGTTGCTCTCTCAATATAGAAATCCCCACATCCCCATTAAACAACAAGGTTTTCCATCCAAAGTATTTTATGAAAAATATTGGCTTTGCAATTTAATATTCTTGTGATGCATGGTTGAAGCACTTTTGGCAATAGTTTCCGTTAGTATCTTTTACATAAATGGAGAGGATGATAGGCAGATGTATAATTAACATTGGTTGCTTAATCTCATCATTGTCAAGCTGTTCATTAAATTAAAAGCTCATCAAACTTTGGGGCTAAAGCACAGCTTATTTATTCCTTTAATAAGCCCCACTTTTTATCTTTCTTTTTTCCTTTTAATTTTATTTAAACTTCATCTTTTTGCAATGTTTAAACTTTAAAGCAATATTACTGCTAGCCTTTGAGAGAATAGTTGATTTTTTTTCTGTTTCTTATCATGCTTTTATGCAACCAATTTTCATTTTTGCTTAAAATGGTTAGTTACCATGAACGATTTCCTCTTTTATTGGCCCAGTGCCAGTTGTTTTTGCTATGCGATGAGATATCCTGCATGTGGGATAAAGTGACATGCATAAGTACCCAACTTTTTATGTCAGCTTACTTGATATCATAACAAAGTTATATTCTTTACTTTTTCTGCTTTCATATATTTTCCGATTTCTCTTTATACCAGTTTTTTTACCTCTCTGTAATATGCATATTTTTTTTAATCTTTTGGATGATAGGGTTTCAAATTTACGAAACAAAGTAGGTGGAGATCCACTCCTAATTGGCTGGCTGTTTCTGCAAACCGGTATCCTGCTGGACATTTTATGTCTAATCAACAAAGTCTGGGCCTCCAGCTTGCTCAGCTTGGTCGAGATGCCTCTGCTGCTGTGAGTAGCTTATCTCATTTGTTTTTTTGCCTTAGTTGCATTTTGTCTAATGTCCAATCTTGGGATTATGCCTTCTTTTACTTGTTTTCAGGGTGCAGCTCGTCGTTTGATCACACAAAAGAAGAGTATGGTGGAGATTGAGTCAGTTGGAGCCGCAGGAAAATCCGATACTGGCCGTGTCAAGAAGTACTTTAGACTTGAGGTAAATAAGATTTCTACAGAGGTTGCATTGGTATTTGCATGTCTTAATCTACTACTTTGGTTCTATGTATGCTCAGCTATTTCTTAAGTTACTACTGCCTTTGTTTATTTTTACAAAACAGTCGTAGTATTATACTGCCATTGACTAATTTAGCCAACGGTCATTTGCAGTTTCTAGATAAGGAGCAGGAAGATAACGATGAGGAGCTGGATTTCAGAGCCTTGGAAAATGGATTTGTAAGTCAAACGGCGTAAAGCTGCTTTTTCCAGCTGATCTTGTCATCAGTTGATTCAACACAAAGTGTGACAATGGTTTTGTTAGTGACTAAACTATTTGTTCCATTTTCTTCTGTATTTTTTAGGTGGCCATTACTCCTCTATCACTTCATTCTCGGACCGAGTCAGAAACACAAGCAGCTGCTTCAGAATGGATTTCTGCTGCACTTCTTGGTGATCAAGAAAGCTCATCACAGTCATAACTCAAGTGACTTTGTACACATTTACTGGAGCATATCTCTTAATTTATTATCAAAATTGTTGAGTTTTTTTTTTTCTTTTGTATTTTTACCATTTCCTTTTTCCCCGTTGGTTTCAAATATTGGTGGCATTGGGTGGTGGGTTTGTTTCTCTTAGTTATGTCTTGTTGATACCAAATGTAATTGCAGGGTCTAAATTTGTATGACCTGGTGATTTTATCCTGTATTTTCTCATTGTGTTGTTTATTTATTTTTGCTCATTTTTTTTATTGATCTAAATAGTTAATCAAGCACACACAAAAACCAAGTATTTTTTAATCTTTTGTGAATTATTGGCTTCCATCTTATTATGTTGATTTTCTAATGATCCCACTTTTGTGGGAATGTTGGAACATTTGACAATATTTTGATAACTCTTCTGTAACACCCAATTTATTTTACACATACCCAATTTATTTTACCCATATTTTAATTTATTAATTTTAGTGTGTTGGAAATTCAGGGACTAAATTGTTTGATTTGCAAAAGTTTTATTAAAATTCATATAAGAGATTAGTTAAGGGAGGCAAATGATATTTGCCATGATTATATAATAAATTGCAATCACTTTTTCACTTTCCAGCAGCCCTTTTGCGTGAATAACGGGGTGAGTAAAACCAGTTTCGGTTCCGGTTCCGCATGGAACCGAAACCTACCCGGAAAAATTCGGTTTCGCACTAAGTGGAACCGGAACATACCCAATTAAACAGGGTATCATATTATTCGGTTTCAATCCGGTTCCGGTCCCATTCCGAATTACCCTATTTTAAAATATTTTAATGAAAACTACATTCCAATACGAGTTCGTAGGAAAAAACAAGGACCAAATCGGAGTGTGGAAGCTCAAGAACGAACAAAATGAAGTTTTAGACTTTTAATATTTGTCAGCCTCATTACCCTTTCTGTTTTCATTTACAATTAGGCAAGTTATCAGTGCATTGAGTTGCCTAGTTGTGAAATCATCAAAGTAAATTAAAAAATAAATGGACAATCAACGGGAAGAATGATACCGTTTCATTTAATCTCTCTACATCATCCGTCAGCTCCTCCATCAGTTTAAAGAGTCCTGCAAACAACAGCATAAAAATGATCAAAATGAATCAAATAGATGATATATTACAACAAAAAATTTGTGCCACTAACCTTCAAATTCATTTCTAAGTTCTGCAATTTGAGATTTTTGCAAAGCAAGTTTCAATGACAATTGAAGCGTCTGCAGACCAACATTCAGAAACAGCAGTAAAAGAAACAACAGCTATATTTTCCTCCAGTTCCTTTACTTTTTTGTCCTTCTCCTCAACCAAATTATAGTATTGTGGAATCAAATAGACCATTAACATGATGAACAAATGTCAAATAGCAGACAAAAGCAAGCACACAGAGGTTCAAATTTTTTGAATGCAGCTACCACTCAAATAGTAGTGAAACCGGTTCTATATTCGATTCCAAAAACCGGTTCCATGGTCCGGTTCCGGTTCCGATCATTTTGGAACCGGAACCTACCCGGATAAAATCGGTTCCTTCATCTTTGGAACCGGAACCTATCCGATTACAACCGGTTCCAGTTCCAAACCCGGAAAACCAGTCTGGTTCCAACCGGTTCCGGATAGACCCGGAACTGTTGCTCACCTCTAAATAACAGGCGAGAGAGAACAAAGATAAAAGAAAACAAAAAAAAAAGATTTGGCCCCGATCTGTCCAATCCGGAGCCGATCTCAACTAAATCTTTTAAGGAAAATATATATCTCGATGAGAGGAATATTTTGACGGTGGTTTCATCTCGAGAAACATTATATTTTTGTAGAAATCCCGGCAAGAAAATTTTAATGGTTTTTCTTGATTTCTCGTTTATCTGGAACTTCGATTGACAAACCGTCAGCGACATTGGAACCAGGAGGGGGAGACGAAGATTCGGCCACTGGAAAATCCAAATTTCGGCAGGTGCGTGGCACTCACGCGCGCCTTGCGTAGTGGCGTGTGAGGCCCATACGCGGCCATGGAGAGAGGCGCGTGGCCCACACACGCCGGACATAATGTGGCCACTAACTTCCCGAGTCTTCCTCTGTGATTTACCGACCATTCTGAGTAGTAACGGACCTCCGAGTCTTAATTTTCGTATAATTTATCGTTATGTTCGGTTTATGCATATTATGTGTTTCGAAATGTAAATAGCTTTAAAATACAATTAGTTTTCATGCTTAGACCATTTAAATGATTGTCTTGTGGTTGGAAGTGAATGACAAATTTAATCGGAGAATATGATCGAGTAAGATTGTGTTTGGAAATTATTGTGAGCCCGGGATTTGGGTTAGTGATGTTGAATTGAATTGTTGATGTGTATGTTGGGAATAGAATTTGAATGTAAGTCGATGATTATGGATTGTATAATGGAAGCCCGTATTAACTTTGCCGAAATTCCGTTAGGATTACGAGAGCGACCGAGTCGCGTTTCTTGCATATTCTTTCATTTATTCTAGTTAGGATTATGTTTCTTATCATAAATTCTTCTGTCTCTTTAGGTGATCGTGATATCGTTGGCATGGACAGTTATGCTACATAGTATCTTTTCTCTATAGTCAGCTCACAAGGTGCGTGGATAAGCTTGTAACATCGATGTTTTCAAAAGTATATAGTATGTATGTTTTCTCAAATGAATTTTTAAGGTAATGCATTAAATGATTTGTTTTTAGAAAGATTATATTTTGCTATGAAAGTATGGATCGAATATTAGATATGTTGAAATCATTATTTGTGATGTATGAGAAATTTGCATGATTTGAGATATATGAACATGTATTTTAGAAATGATTTTTATGTTAGGATGCACTTCGTGTACTTATATGTGCTAGATGATTTTCCATGAGACGAGGTCTCATGTTGCCAGTTTTTGCTCCGGATGTCAGTTATTGTCGTGGTGGGGATGCCCCATGTTGTCAGCTTTGTCGTATTGTCACGGGAGTGTGCATATAGATGAATGAACAACTTTATTTTTACAGAGTATTCTTGAGCAGAATGAGATTTATGATTTATAGTAAATGTTTGATATATCGATTTACAGATTTATGTATTTATTATATTATGAAAGACTTATTCGATCCACCTTATTACTTGTTTATCCACGATACTAAGCTGTGATTAATTGCACTAAACGTGAACTTATCTATTTCTTAATTTTACAGGTTAAGCAGATTAGTAGATCATTTTTTTGTTGTCATCTGTTATTCCTTCATCAATTTCATGCCAGTAGAGAAATGTTGTGCCAACAATAGAGTGTCGTTTGTTATATTTTTTAGATTAAGGTTTTAGACATCTTCCTTGTGTGGATTATTACTTGGTTATAGGCACTGAGCCTACTTTTGATACATGTAATATTTACATTTCATTATGGATATTCTTTTGAGTTGGATCATGAAGATCCTATTTATATGATGACATTATTCAGTTTAGATTTTTCTATTGTATTTGGAGGATTAGTCCATTTTACAGAGGAAACTATGTTCGTTTCAAATCTCCGTCTCACCCCTAACCCTACATAAGGGGATGGGTGTGACATCTTCCATCAAGGTTAAAATGAGAAATTCACATCATTTTTTTTTTTTTTTTTTTATATTTGAAACTTCGAATCTTCGAAGTTTTTACTTCGGAGATCCAAAGTAGTATTAAAGAATATTTTTTTAAAATTATATATATAGTTAATTTATGATATGTTTTTTGGATTAATTTTACTATTTTTTTTTGGAGTTATATATATATAACTATACATCAAAACAATTAAATATACAACAAAATGAAAATATATAAAAATATTAAAAAAACTGCACATCATCGGGCCTAGTATCTCTCTTAGCTGACATTCTCCTCATAAGTTCTAACGCCTCATGTAATGACCACTTCATATATTTATGCCTATCCTCCATTCTCTTATGTCGCTCATCGATTCTCGTCGGACACTCCTCTATCGCAATCACGCGATCACGTAATAAAGTGACTAATGGATCACTTGTATGATGAAAAGCGTAAGATGGGCCAGCACTATCGGTAGGGGTGGGCAAAAAAACCGACCGAACCGAACCAAACCGCAAACCGAACCAAACCGGACCGAATTTACGGTTTTTTTTTCTAACGGTTCGGTTTGTGGTTCGAATTGGCCCACCCCAAACGGTTTACGGTTCGGTTTAGGAGCTAATCCGAACCGCACCTGTTAAACCGAACCGAACCGTTATTAAAAAAAATTAAATATTTTTATAAAAAAATAGTATTTTTCTTTTGATTTATTCCATGTTTTCTTTCTATTAATATGTTAATACTTTTATTCTTAATTTTTTTTGTTAATATATTTATTTGTTAATACTTTTATTCTTCAATTTATTTGTTAATACTTTTATTCTTAATTTTTTGTTTTATGGTAGCATCATTATTCTTGAAAGTAAGATGTTAGATTTGTCTCTTAATTAGAATATTGACATCATTATTCGAGGTAATTTTTTAAAAATACAAGAATTAATTTTGCCTCATTTTTCAATCCTTTATGGAGTGCATGTGTTCCCTAGAGTCACAGCTTACACCCTAGCACTTCATACTATTTGTTGGATAGACTAGTTTTTTTTTTTTTTTTTGTCTTCATTAAGTGGATGAAAATTTGTTTAAAATATAATAATCCGTAAACCAAACCGAACCAATCCGTAAACCGCTGGTTTAAAAAATTTTCAATCCGAACCAAACCGTTATTTAATGGTTTGATTTGAGAGGTAAAAAATCCGAACCGTAAAATATGGTTTGGTTGGATTTTTAACAAAAACCGAACCAAACCGAACCGTGCCCACCCCTAACTATCGGAGCCTACTGGAGGATGGCCAACGCCATCGGAGCTACTGGAAGATCACCAACAACAGAGGCTCCTAGGTTCCAAGAATCTCTGGTTAATGATAACCGAAGACTCAAATGAGACCACCTTGTCATCCAAATTCATTTGGAAATACTGCACGAGCCGGGTGATGACCATGCCATGGGGAATGGTCGCCCTACCATGGGCATGAACCTGAAACCAATGCCCTATAATAAGGGCTCATATGTCCACCCTCAACCCTGCAAGGAAATATATATATTTTTAAGATTTGTCTATAATACAAAATAAAAAATTAATTAATATGTATAATAAAAAAAAATAACATGTAGAATGCAGTCCATCAGGACTATGTCTAAATTACTGACTTCATCATGGTGATCGATACGCAGCACGATGATTAACTTAATGATATCCTATGTAGGCTGAATGTCTAGTTTGATGTGTCTCCACCTTAGAGCGTGCAATCCGGCATCATAATACGAGGCGCGCTCACTCACCGTAAGCTTCGGTCCTAATACCCTATCCATGACAGCTCTCTGATCAAGCCATGCTTTGTACCGCCAACCATCATGTGGCCCAAACTGCATATCCTCCAAAATCGTACATCCCAATACCTCACATATCAAGTCATTGGTAATATCCAACCTCATCCCGAACAATCAAGTAGAAAAGCGAAAAGCGAAAAGGGTGCTTCTGAATCGTTTTCGGATTAATGTTACTGATGAACATCCGACATAATCGAGCATACACTGTGATGTCTAAAGTATAAAGACTATATCATCTCATCTTGCGCAGTAAATCGAGTTGTCTATATCTTTTATATATACTGCATATGCCCCCAACAATAGGGCGTGCAATTCATACATTTTGGTATCGAGCGAACACCTCATTGTTTGGGTAATTATAATTAACAACATCAGCCATAACTTCGGAATCAAGTTCGGATTTTGGTCCAAGTTTGGAGACAACTTCAGATTTCCTAAGAAATTTCGGAGAAAAATTTGATGGATAATTCATATATTTTTTGTAGTGTTATGTTCACTTCGGATACCTCGGTAAAAATTTCGGATCCTCGAAGTTTCAAATAAAAATAAAAAAAATTACAAAACTCAAACGTTATGACTCATTTTGACAAATAATAATTTTTTTTTATCTAGTTTTGTTAAATTCCCAATTTTTAATCATTCAAATCTCAATTTAAATTATGCATCGCAAAAATACAACAAAAAGAGTTTAATAAATTTCATTAAAATAATCACAATGAAAAAGCATAGTTATTCATTGAATTTAACTTATCAGCATAGATATTATTTATTTGAATAAAATTTTGTACAATAATTTTTATGTTAACATAAAGTTTCATTAATTTTCTAGAATTATATTCTATATGAAATTAGAATTCTCTGATATATATATTTTTAAATTTTTTTTTTTTTTAAAAAAGGTCCTGCAAATGCGCAGAAAAGTGTGAACTGACTTTAATAGGGTTTATACTCACCATTTCTGCAGCAAAAGTACATGGCGACCAAAACCCTAATTCGAACCGGAGCGTCCCTGCTAAACCGGCTTGTAGCATCAAAGCCAAACCCATTTCTTGTTCATCAAAATAACCCGATCCGTCACCACCAATTCCCTTCTCCCTCCAAAATTCAAACTTCCCTTTACCTTCCCTCCCACAACGACGCCGTTTCGGCCACAAGAGTTGCCTCTCATGGATTCTTGTACCCATCTGGCCTTCCTTCTCTCGAATTCTTCCTGCCCGATGGTATTTCTCTCTCTAACTTCTCTGTTTATTTATTGGGTTTTTTGAAGTTCTGAAATTTTTTTTTCCAAAAATCAATTTTTTGGGATGTTTAGATTGAGACAAGAAAGGGGTATTATGTAATTTTTTCAAATGATCATTTTGTGTTGATTAAATAATATACTAGTATTTTTTTTCCCAAGTGGTTCTTTTGGCTTCAACCTGAAAGTTTCTTCTGCATATGTTTGATTCTTGAGATGATCATGCTTGCATTTGAATGCAATCACGGTTAATGGTTCTATTTGCTGGTCTCTAATGATTGGGATTTGGCTTCGTGTTTCTGTTGATCTGTTTCTTAGAAATTCAGCACTAGCTTCCTTGTTCATCCAGTCAGATTTTGTTGATGGTTTTGGAAGGAGCTAAAAGCCAAATGGTAGATGAATGTAATCTAGGCAGATATTGTTCTTTAATAGGTATGCTTTGTAATGCCCTAGGACTTGGTTGATTTATAATTGTAATGAAGTTTATGTATGTGGTTAAAGATGATGACTATATATGAGATTCTAGTCTGACTAATTTCTCATAATATGATCTATTTCTTAGCCTTGAAATCCTTCGATCTTGTGATTTGATGGTACCTTCATTTTAGATTTGCTTTCCACCAATTCTGTGGATGAACATTTAATGGCTTATTGGAAACATCAAGAGAGAAGTCTTATTATTTTGCCTAAAGCAATTGCAACTCACTCACTATCTCCAGTCACTACTAGTTGATGTTGCCAGAGATATGCCATTTGCCTTATGCCAGCAAAAGTAGCACCTTACCTTTTATGAGCTTCACCCTTTCACTATTTTTTTCTGTAAGGTTGGAGAGGATTGGTCAACAGTGTTACCGTGGATTCCATTAGCTCGTGTTCTCTTTTATGTATGCATTATCACTATTTACTGGTCTGTGTTGTTTTTTTTGGCAGGAAATTCATCAGATGAGCCAATGCTCTTATTTCCCAAAAGGACATTCCAGCCTAGCACCATCAGGCGAAAGAGGAATCATGGATTCTTTGCTCGGTACGTCTTTCTCTCCCTTATTTTATATTCAATGACATCTTAAGAACTTTTGAGTACAACCCAAACTTTTTTCCCCCTTTCACGTGTTATGGTGCTTATGAGAATGCATTTGATTTATGAAATTTGGATTTCTTTGTCATTGAAGTCTAAAATTGCATGTAGTTTTAGGGAGCAATTTTTATTTTACCTTTCCAGGATGCATATATTGAATTAACAGGTGATTGCAATTCAGCTATCTAGGAAATAGGATGGTGTCCTGTTCCTTGCTGGATGCCCTTGCTAAGGATTTTGTCCTTTTGTTTTTGCATTTTGGATGAACATGAGATTTGGGTGATTAACTTTACTTTTCTACGTGAACAGCAAAGCAACCAAGGGTGGACGGAGAGTCATTGCTCGAAGAATAGCAAAGGGTCGGTCAAGAATTACCGCATGACAACTCCATTTATGTCAAAGTTTAATCGGAACCGAGACTAGAACCTGCCTGGGATGATGGTGTATGGTTAAGTGATATGGAGACACATTTGCAGCTATCCGAATGCGTCAAATGATAATGAAATGCGGTTGGAATGACTGAGATTTTGGACATTGATTTGCACACTTGAGGGAAATCGCTTTTCATACATATTATGCATGCTGGAATGTCTCTTATTACTTGGATGAAAGTGTGCTTTTTTGTAGTTTGATCAAGTATGAAATTTAGTTGTATTTCATGATTTGCTTCAGTCCAATAGTATAAAACAGATGCTCAAAACTAGGGGTGACAAAACGAATTGACGAATTGAATTTGTATCGAATCCTAAACTAATCGAATCAAAATGTGATGGATTTATATTCGATTCGTTTATTAAACGAATCATAATATCATGATTCGTATTCGATTCGTTTAATAAACCAATCAAATATGACTATTCGTCTACTCATGATATTAGTCAATAACATAAATAAATTATCATAATTTATTTACATTAATTCTTCATAAATAAATACATATATGAAATATGTAATTAATATATTTACTAAAAATGACTCATCAAATATTGATAATGTTATTTTTATATGATAATTAGTGATAATTTCTCGAATTTTAATTGAAAAATAACAATAACTAATAAAAGAAAATAATAAAAAGAATCAATAACTAACTGAATTGAGCTATTTATTAAATGAATTTATTTTTTCAAATCTTTATTCGCTTTAAAACGAATTGAACGAATAAACGAATCTTAACTCAAATTGCTATCCATACTCAAACCGGGTTCAATAGCCTAGACTTGCCAATTTGCCATTCTGGCGTGCCAATTTCCCCAACATGTATATATTAGGGCATCGAAATGGATTTTTGGGCCGACGGCATTTCTAACAGACAATTGAATCATAAGGCCCCCAAAAGCCCAAGACTTTGAACCTCTACATCACTAATTTTGTTACTTATATTCGGTATTCAGTGGTACGTCAAGTTTCATTTTGTATTTTGAGTAATGATACACTTTTTTTTTTTTAAATCATTCGAAATCTCACCGCCAAACCACTCATTATGCGCTTAAGCGGAGCAGGTAAAACCATCGGATTTCTAAGGCTTTACAAGAAACACACTCTCTATATTCGAACACAATACCTCAAGGTGAGATCTTGAACCGTACACCACTAAACCACGCCCATTGGGGACGAGTAATGATACACATATGCCCCTAAGACACCATGCCTATTTTTTAAATTTTTCTTTAATTTTCCTTTTTATCTTCAATATTTTAACAAATACCCAAATCATCCACCCAATACACATGGGAGTGTCTTGGGGTGTGTAATTTGAGTGTATGTTTAGCATTCTTCTTGTATTTTTTTTTAAATTATCATTAAATAAAATTTTATATGTAACTCAATTTTTATCAATCATTGTTATTCATACATGATGACATATAAGCTTATAAAACTTCAACACAAAGAAAGTGATAGATATATTTATACTTTTACATAAAATAATTATACCACTCTCACTGTAGTTGTCTATCATTGTTGTTCCTAAAATTGATACAAATAAAAAAAAAAAGTCAAAAAATAATTGAAAATTTCAAGAATATGGTGGTTGGTAGAGAGATCTCAGAGATTGAAACCGGTACATGTCATGGTCGAAGCTAAAAAAGTAGAAAAGTAAAGATAGCTAGCCTTTCATTCATTTGCAAAATTGAAAGCAAATGAAAAAAACAAGACCACAAAATTTGTTTGATCTTTTTCGTATGAAATATCTGTCCCCTTTTTTCTTTTTTCCTTATTTACATAATAACAATCCCAAATTAAGCTATCCATAATCATGCAATAACGGCCAATTGGCGGCATTTGCAAGTAAAGTGTGACTCTGGTTTCAAGAAAAGGCATTATGAGGATTAAGCTAGGCATTATCAATTTTTTTTTAAAAAAAAAAATATAAGTCAATGATTATGAAAGATTATTTTACTCATGAAGGGTGTAAACTGTAAAATGACACGTGCATGTATGAGTTAACTAGCTCTTCAAACGTAGGTGGTTTGATTGTATAGGGTTAGGAATTTTATTTTGAGATTTTGGGTTCGAATTCAGGAAGTAAATTTCTTGTAAGAGTCTGAAACAATTAGAAATTTTATCTGTTCCGCTTAAGCCCCGAAAAGATGATTTGAAGAACGGGTTTTCAACGATTTAAAAAAAAAAAATTAGCTCTTCAACAACGTATGACAATATTATTATTTGTAGTATAAATAGGATTTTGACTACTATATATTCATTAAAAAAAATTGCCTATAAAAACCAGTTAATGATAAGAAAGTGGATTTTAAATCATTTAACTTCATTTTTGCGTAGTCATTAAGGAGTCATCTTTGCCCCATACAAGGCCAACAAAAGTTTATACTCATTCAAAGTCTCTCTCTACATGTACTGGCTTACATAATTGTTCCAAAGGAAGAGACATAAGCTATTAATTTAACTACAGAAATATTACTGTAGAGTACTTCATCACTACATATTAATATATTTATATATTTAGTTTTAAGAGACATGTGAAAGAATTAAGAACCTACACACATTATTATTATTATTATTATTATATTTATGGAACATTAAAAAGCCTTACTCACTGAAGCACCTGAACTAGAAAGCTCATAGGTTTTCCAATAAGAGTTGCACTTACCATCTTATATATATTTATATGCATAGTTCAAGAAATAAATGCTCTGTATTGACTGAAACTGAATAAATACAGTACCTAAGATTTTCAATTAAAAAAGCACCACTCATATCTTTAAGGACCCCAGCAGCTGGTTGAAGGAAAATTAGGGTTTGTAGTACTAGTATTAGCAGCATATTTCCCTCTTGATAATGGTGACAATGATGATGTAGACGACGACGGGGAAGATGATGGTGGTGGCTGCATTGTTGACGTGATCACATGATCAGTGCACTCCACTGGATAAGATTCAGATGGGAAAGTTTTGGCAATTGGGTCATGAACTTCTATGGGAGCAGATGAATAATATGGCATGGTGGTACAAACAGTTCCTTCAAGAATCTCACAAAGTTTAGGCATTGTGGGCACCATTAATAATGGATTTTGATTATCATAACAAGGCATTGTTACAATACTTGGGTCAATAATATTATTATAATGTGGAGGAGCTGTACTTTCAATAATGTTGTTGAAAATTTGATGATTCTCTAATGGGTTTGGATCAAGGTGTTGAGTGTGCTGAAGATCATAAGGCAATGACCAATGATCAAATGAAGATGAAGAAGTTGATGGTGGTGGTGGTGGGATTAGAGGAGGTGATGGGAAATGAACAGAAGCAACATTGTAATTGCTTAGATTCAATTTGAAATGATCAGTTTGATCAAAATTATTATTATGTAACATTGGTGATATTGGAGAAGGTTGAAGGTAGAATTGATGATGAATATCTTGTTGATGAGAAGTTAAGATCAAATAAGGGTTTGAGTTTATTGAAGAGAAGAAACCAGAAGCTTCTTCAGGACAAGTAGGGTTATGAAAATGATCAAATGGGAGGTTGGCTAAAGCTGGAACAACTTCATGTGTCATGAGCTTCTTCTTTATGCTTGAATTCCAAAAATTCTTCACTTCATTATCTGTTCTCCCTGGCAAATGCTTAGCTATCTGTGCCCATCTGTCCAAAAGAAGAAAAAAAAAAAACTCATTTTCATGAATCTATATGTATTAATATTGTAGTTCTCGCTTAAACACGCTATTATATATAATCATCACCTGTTGCCTAGAATGCTATGGAGCTCGATGATGAGAGCAGATTCTTGAGGAGAAAAGCTCCCACGTTTTAAATCAGGTCTCAGATAATTTATCCATCTGAGTCTGCAACTCTTTCCACATCTCTGCAACCCTGCACCAATAAATATATAATTATATAATTCTAAAAATATTTCAGTACGTACTCTCAACTGTAAATAACACAAATAAAACTTATAAGAAAAGTGTAACAAGAAACAACAAACCAGCAAGTCTAGGAACAGAGCTCCAGCAACCATGGCCATAAGTTGTCATGTAGTTGATGAGTTTCTCATCTTCCTCAGGTGACCACAATCCTCTCTTCACCTTCTGTTTATTACAACAAGAGTGATGCCCCATCTATCAAAGCAGAAATTGCAGCCAATCACACAAAACAAAGAGAAACCAACAAAAGATAAACCAAACAAATCAGAAATTCTTCTCTTAGATTAAAAATGACTGTGAAATGAGAGACTGAGAGTACAATGAGACATTGAATTTAATGTAAAGGGCAGTACTACCAATGGTATCAGTGTGGCCCCTGCAGCTAGGTTTTATTTTTTATTTTTTATTTTTTTTGGACAATATGTTAAAAGCTGCAGCTCTTCTCTGTGAGAATTTGCATGACCTTATTATATGGGGATCCCTTCTTCGTTTTGTTCAGATATGGGTTGGCATGCCTTTGTACACGTGTTCTTCATGCACAGAGGTAGGTCCCACTTTGGCCTTATCGATCGAACGATCCAAACGTGATGATGTAATGTAAGATCAAACACCTTTTCACTAGTTTTGCATAGAGAAGGAAATCGAAACTTTGTGTCCAGTATCGATCTCGTCCTGTTATTATTATAATTTAAGATGAAAAAATTATCTCGAAATCTGATCGAATGATTGATGATATTTTAGACTAAATCCGAGATTCTATATGAAAAAAGTCTAAAATTTTAATTATAAATTTTATTCAAAATGATTTTTATTTTTAACTCATACCAATCGATATAAAATCTCAAATATAAAATCAAAATTTGAAATTTTCTACCTATCTTACATTAATTTTACATGCTTCATGTCATCAACAATCACCATCACTTTTCAGACATTTTGAAGATTATGTACGTATTATCTTACAATGAATTTAATATTGAGGTAAGCTGATCAAACGGTTGGGACTTGGGATTAATGCATCTAATTAAGATGCTAATTGTCACATGACTAAATTTCAACCCCAAGTTTTCTTAGCCAAGTGCGTCACTAAATTCGCCCAACTTAATCAGCATTTTCCCGCAAGCATACACAAGTCACAAGCAGTCACTCTACAATGTTCACGCACCCTCACAGTAAACACACAAGCAACCAACGCATCAAGTAAATACAAGACACAAAGCTTTATAGGACAATGCCCAACCTTTTCTATTACTCACTCAAGTAATTACAAGGAATCGTTCTTAGAACATACAAAGGCTCTCAATGAACATTCACTCTTGTACACTCATGTATTATGCTCTCTCTCTCATATGTTCTTCACAGACACAATATACAATAGCGGCAGTTACACCCCAACTGCCATAGGGTGTGCTGGCCCAATAGACACTAGCGAAATAATCACATAGCAGTTACATTCCAGCTGCTCTAGGAATTTCACACACACACACACACACAAAAGTACCAATCGAATTTCCCCACATATTTCCCAACTCGCCAGTTGCTAGCAGTTTTCCTCGCAACTGCTCCATGTGTTCTGCATGTGAATAGGGGTGTGCATTAATCGGTTTTAACCGATTAACCGAACCGTTCCGACCCATTTTTTTATTACGGTTCGGTTAATTTGGTTAAATCGGTTATTGCGGTTAAAAATTTTAACTTTTTCGGTTATTCGGTTCGGTTACGGTCATGAGATTCGTATAACCAAACCGACCGACTAACCGAAATTAAACCATATATATATATATATTAGCACGTGCGAATCCTTTAATTTTTTAGA
This sequence comes from Zanthoxylum bungeanum, assembly GCA_019454045.1. Taxonomy (NCBI): domain Eukaryota; kingdom Viridiplantae; phylum Streptophyta; class Magnoliopsida; order Sapindales; family Rutaceae; genus Zanthoxylum; species Zanthoxylum bungeanum. The sequence continues at coordinate 179,517 of SKCR01036850.1, read as the reverse complement.
GTAAGATAGTCTGCATGTAAACTCTCAATTGGTTGTAGTTATATTGATTTGATAATGCTACCCGAAAATAAAATTGATAAAATTCAAATGACAAGATGCATTCATAACATGTTGGTTTTGACTCTTTTTAATCTCTCAAGAATTTAAAGGTCAAAATTCATAAAATTTCAAATGTGTAGATTTTGCATCGTGGTGGATTTGTGACCCTTAAAATTTCTAACATGGCAGGTTTGGAAGGAAATCTGAGGTCGTGACAATCATCGAGGGTTTAAAAAATATTTCTCTCGCATGTAATTAAAATAGATATATTTAATCAATGTTAGTTAAAATCGGTATTTTTAGAATCGGATATGTGATCGAATTAGTGATCCAAAAAAATTTAATACGTCAGTGGTTCGACTGGTTGAAACGTTCCGAAAAAATCGGTAGAACCGACCTACATCATATATAATTTTACTAATTAAAAATTATAAAAAAAATATTAAATTTTAATTTATTCGATTGGTTAATAACCGAATTAACCATAACCGACCGAAATATAATGGTTAATGGTTGTGTGTCATAAATTTTTTAAATCGGTCACACTTTTATTTAACCGAAAATTTTGGTTACGGTTAAAAAATCAAGGATTAACCGACCGAACCGACCGATGCACACCCCTACATGTGAAGCCAACTCCATTGCATGTGCACGCCAACTGCCATGCAAGTGCGCACCAACTTCCTCTCGCAACTGTCCCGCATATATGCTGCATGTGAAGCCCTCTCCCATGCACAACTGTCTTGCATATGCACGCAATTGCCTTGTCAAAGACAACATCAACTCCCTACGGACAACACCAACCGCCCAATATCTTAGCAACACTCCGTTAGGACAGCACCAACTGCCCATTTTGTTAGCAACACTTCCTTAAGACAGCACCAATTGCGCGCACATACACAACCCACCCAAATCATGCGCTTCTTGCGAGTGCTTGGCTGCCACCAACGTCACTCGTTCCTCATTTATTTTAGCAACCAGTCTAAGGGGCTAACAAACCACCCCCACCTGAACTAGGTGACGCCCTCATCGAAACTGAATCAAGATACGCCTCGACTACCCTCTCAAATTGCCACAAAGTAGTATTTTGTTCCCAAGTTGTATCTGCCTCAGCACAACTTTTCCACTGAACCAAGAAATATGTCTGCCAATTCTTCTTACATTGCCCCATCACCATGTGATCTAATATCTTCTCAATTTGCTTGTCAAACTATTTCCGAATTGTTGGCGGAGCTCGACTTTTCTAAACCCGACTCTCATCCTTGTCTTTATGGAACAGCTTCAAGAAACTCACATTGAATGTAAGATGCACCTTGATCCTTTCCGGAAGCTTCAAACGATAAGTTACTTGACCAACCCGTTTCACTACTTAAAATGGACCATCATATTTTGGCACCAACCCGCGACACACTGTCTTGCTGCCGATTTTCTTCTAAATCTAAGGAGTCAATTTCAATAAAACTCGGTCACCCATCTAAAATTCCAGCGTCCTCCTATTTTTGTCAGCATACTTCCTCATTCGACGCATTATCTTCTAATGGCTATCTCTCGCCTTTTCCAACAACTCATGCTTCTCTCGCGCAAATCTATATGCGGCAGGACACTTGCCCCCAGTGTGCTGCTTCATCACCTCATGCGGGGTCAACGGCTGCTGCCCAACACTATCTCAAAATGACACATCCCCATTTATGAGCTATTATGTAAGTTGTACGACAAATGAGCCACATCCAACAGCTCCACCCAATTATTCTGACTCACGGTCACATAATGCCTCAAATATTCTTCCAGTAACCCATTCACCCTCTCCGTCTGACCATCTGTCTGAGGATGATTTGTCGTAGAAAATTTCAAGTATGACCTCATCAAGCCAAATAACTCAGTCCAGAATCGTGCATCTCGATCACTCACTATGTCTTGCGGCAGCCCAAAGTGTTTCACCACATCTTTGAAAAACAGGCGTGCAGTTTCCTCCGCAGGGCACGCATGCGGCACTGTCATGAACACAACATACTTGGAGAACCGATCCACTATTACCAGCACTGAACCATACCCTTGCACTATTGGAAATCCTTCAATGAAGTCCATAGAAACACTCTTCCATGGTTGTTCTGGAATGAGCAGAGGTTGTAGCATCTATGGCTCATTTTTCCGCTCTGTTTTATCTAGTTGACACACTAGGCTATTATCTCACATATGCCTCAATGTCATGCTCCATCCTCGGCCAATACCAACTCTGAGCCAGTAAAGCCAATGTTCTCTCAACACCTGGATGTCCCGACCACTGAGCATCGTGTGTCTCCCTCAACAACTCCCTCCTATGGTTCCTGTAACTCGGGACAAAAGGCATTACCCCCTTTGCATATAAATACCAGCATCTACCCAATACTTTGGCCATCATCAATTTTCCTCACTAGCTATTGATAAACATGATCTAGTGGTGATACCTCTCTGATTCTATCAAGAAAATCACTCTCTAAAACCAAGATTGCCGTTATTGCCTCTATTACAGCCTTGCGACTAAGAGCATCCACAACTTGGTTATGCCTCCCAGATCGGTGCTCCCACTCAAAATCAAATTCAGCAAGCATCTCTTGTCACCTCGCTTGCTTAGGACTCAACTTCTTCTGTTTCTTGAAGAAGATGTTGGCAATATTGTCTGTCACTACCCTGAAGTGCGAACCCAGCAAGTAATGTCGCCAAGTGTTTAGGCAGTGAACAACTGTTGTCATCTCTTTTTCATGTGTTGAATACCGTTGCTTGGTATCCTTCAATTTTTTGTTTTCAAAGGCACCCAGATGTGAATTATGCATCAATACACCCTCAATGGCCCGGTCAGAAGCATAAGTGTGCACCTTAAATGGTAACTCAAAGTCCGACAATCGTAAAAACAGGCTCATCTGCTACCGTCCCCTTCAAATCCTCAAATGCATCCCGGCATTGCACACTCGACACCTAATTTTGTTCATTTTTTAGCAAATCGATCAAGGGAGACACCCATTTTGAATATCCATTGATGAACTTACGGTAATAGTTAGCCAATCCCAAAAATGACCACAACTCAGCAACTTTAGAAGAACTAGGCCAATCCCGAATGGTCTAGAATTTTCTCTCATCCATGCGAACTTGTCATTGACTCACCCAATGACCAAGAAACATCACTTCTGGTTGGGCAAATTCACATTTCTCCATTTTAACATACATTGCATGATGCCTCAGTTTCTCTAACACCCATCTCAAATGATCAGCAATGGTCTCACTATATATTACAATATCATCCATATATACAACCACAAAACGATCCACAAACTCAAATAACACATCATTCATTAAATTACAGAAAGTAGCCGGTGCATTAGTAAGTCCGAAAGGCATTACTAAAAATTCATATGATCCATACAATGTCACACAAGTAGTCTTCCACTTACCCCATTCCGCGATCCGAACTTGCCAATATCCAGACCGCAAATCCAGCTTCGTCAAGTAGAACGCCTTGGGCAAACGATCAAATAAATCTGCCACCAACAGAAATTGTTCTTGATCGTTACCTTTTTCAAAGCCCGATAATCCACACACATCCGTAAGAATCCATCTTGTTTCTTCTGGAATAAGACATGAACACCATATGGAGCTTTAGAGGGCTGGATCATTCCGGCATCAAGCAACTCTCCTAATTACTTGCGCAATTCAACTAGTTTCGGAGAACTCATCCGGTAAGGTACTTGGCCAGGCGGCCGAGTACCAGTGACCAATTTTATCTTGTGGTCAGCACGTCTTCGAGGTGGAAATGACTTCGGCAACTCCGGAGGTATTACATCATTGTATTCCATCAATGGTTCCACAACCACATTAGACATCTTCACTGTCTTTCCCACTTTGACTTCTATTAGTGCCGCCAAATATGTTTCCTGCCCGCGCTTCAACCCACTTTCAATCTGTAAGGCTGACACAAACTCATGTTGTACCTCAGCCAGTTTACTCACGCACACTTTGCCAACAACATGGACAAAGCATGGTTGATCCTCATCACCAATCAGAAGACCTGCTAAGTAAGACATCTTTGCAACCTTGGCCTGGATGAAAAACTGATTTCCTAAAATCAACTCGAAGTCATTTAAAGGTACTGCCATCAACGTGAATGACCTATGCCATTGGCCAAGTTGTATCATCACTCATGCAACCGTGTCTTGAACTTGCTTTGCTGTCAAATTGACATCCTTAATGCTACTCCTCGATTCAGTAAATTCGAGGCCCAACTTCTCGGCAACTCCCACTGCAACAAAGTCGTGTGTAGCCCCAGTATCCACCATTGCCCTAACTGTTTTCCCATTAATGAGAACTTGGACATACATCAAGCCATATCACATTCATTCACCATCATAATTCTGCTTCGCACCCGAAACTCACCAACATGAATATGGTTCATCTGCCACTATGCCATTCCCTTCCTTCCCATTCCTTGCCCATTTTCACAGCCACAATTGCATTCATTTTCTCATTTTTTGGGCAGTCTCGCGCTCTATATGGACCATCGCAGATGAAACATCCATTATTGTTGTTGTTCGCTCCCTTGAACTTACCATCATCTTGTAACTTTTTTTTCCCTCATTGTTCTTTTTCTTTTCCCCTTCTCCGAGTCTTTGTACTTCTCTTTTCCTTTGCCCTTCGGATCAGGTTTGGACTTGGTTGAAGAACTAGGTCTATAGTCCACAAGGAAATATGTCGCTGCCATGGTCGTATGCAAGTCACGCACACATTGCCTCCGCAATTCATTTTATGCCCAAGCTTGTAATCCGGACATGAAGTTAAATAACATGTCCTCATCAGATATGTTTCTTATGTCTAACATCGAGGAACTAAATTGTTTCACATAATCTCGAATAGAGCAAGTTTGTTTCAAACTTTTCAAGGTTTCCCTTGCAATCCACGTTGTGTTGTGGGGAGGAATTGATCATTCAACTTCTTCTTCAGCGCCTTCCATGTGGTTATTGTGGGACGCCTTGATTTTTCATCATCATCTAACCGAGTTCTCAACCACAATTTTTGCATCACCCGCCAAGTACATGCTCGTGATAATCATTTTCTCTGCCTCTAGGACATGATCAGCCTTGAAATACTGATCCATATCCCAAAAGAAGTTCTCCAACTCCTTCGTATTTCGAGCACCTCCAAAATATTTTTGTTCAGGAATTTTCAATTTGGTCGCGGCCTTGCCCCCAATAGGTTGTCAACGCCCAAATGCCCTCTTTAGAAGAGTGATGTCCCCCTATCATCTCCTCCTTACTCACTTTCCACGCTTCCACCCAATCCACACAATCTATGGTGACTATAGCAATGTTTTCCTCCGCATCAACCCGTTGTGTTTCAAGTTTGTTCCGAAGGCCTATAATTTCTTCTGTAAATTGCTCCATCAACAAAAACAAAGGAAAAACATTCTCTCGGCTAGACTCCCCAACGAGTGCTTTCAACTTAGCCAATCGCTCATTTAACTCAGCGTTAGTTCCGCCTGCCATCAGACCAAGACGACGTTCTGATACCAGTCGTCACACGGCTAAATTTCAACCCCAAGTTTTCTTAGGCAAGTGCGGCACTAAGCACTAATCCAGTTTGAGGCTAGACAATGAAGTATTGTTTTAACTTAAGATAATAATTTACTTTAAATTCGCATTTTTAAAATATAATTATAAGAGCGATGATCATGTAATATCATAATGTTAGCTGCAATAACTCGAAAAATATTTACCACATATTCCTTTGGTTTTTTTTTTTAAATTGTTTTTTCATTCATATGTCTGTCATTCATAATAGGGGTGTTCACGGGTCGGATTGGGTCGGGTTTTTTGAAATTTTGTGAGACCCAATCGGGTCGGGTCACGAGAAGTTCGGGTCGCGGGTCGGGTCACACAAAGGTGGAACCCGATCGGGTTCGGTCGTCGGGTCGACATAATTTTTTAATGAATTAATTATTTTAAAATACAAATATTTTTTATTTTATGTCTCAAAATATCATAAAATATAAAGTTTTAATACAACAAAAATAATAACAAATGAAATAAAAAAAAAAAAAAAATAAAAACTTTAAAAATAATAATAAAATTTTTAGAAAAATAATATAAATACTATAGGGTCGGGTCGGGTTTTAGTATCAAACCCGTTGCCCAACCCGATAATTTCGGGTCGGGATGAAAATTTGTAAATTTTTTTTGGACCCGCGCGGGTCGGGTCGGGTCACGTTGGGTCGTGTCACGGGTTGACCCGACCTTATGAACACTCTTAATTCATAACAAACTACATTAACTTTCATATGGCTTTAGTGTCTCTCATCAAGGAATAATTCTTTTCTACAACGGGAATATGTATGATATAAAATCACCCGATTAATAAGTATATAATTTATATAGTTGTATTAAATGTAATTATTATTATTATTTAGCACTTTTGGCTAGGAAAATTTATATCATACAATGATGATATCACGTCACACATGTAATAATTCAATAATATTTTATAACACGTGTTAAAATAGTATGCAAAACAATTAAATAAATGATAGTTAGTTATATTTGATATAAATATACATGTTATATACTTACTGGTTGATGATATTACATCAACCATATAACGGTGGTACCAAATAATTGTTTCGTGACAAGGAAAAATTTTATTATCTAACGATGATATCATATCACTCATATAATAATATAATAATATCTTGTCACGTATGTTAAAATAGTTAAAAAAAACTAAATAAATGATATTTATCTTTAATACAAATTTACATATTATATATTTAATTATTGATGATATATCACGTCAGCAATACAACAGTGGTAGCTGAATTGGTGACATGATACCACCATTGAATTTTTCCTCATCGAAAAAATTATGATTTTCAATGAAATTTAGTTTCACTACAATAAATGAAGAAATTACAATTTTAGCGACGGAATACTCTGTTTCAAAATTTAACGACGGAATAGAGACAAAATTGAAACATATAATGAAATTAGGGACGAAATTTAGCGACAAAAAATTTACATCTCTAAATTAGAGACGGAAACAAAATTTTGTCACTAATTAGAAACATATTATTATTTCGTCGCTAATTTCATCTGTAAACGAACTTTTTCCGTCGCTAATACATCGCTAATTAGAAACAGAATTAATATCCCGTCGCTAAATAGAAACAGAATTAATATCCCGTCGCTAAATAGAAACATAATCTTTATTTTGCGCTAATTTTAAATTTTTGTTTTCATTTTAATTTTAATTTCTAATTTCCAAAACTATTGGTAATTAGAGACATAATTTTTCCGTTGCTAATTAGAAACAGAATTAAAATTTCGTCGCTATTTAGAAACGAAATCTTTATTCTGTCACTAATTTTAAATTTTTATTTTTATTTTAATTTCTAATTTCCAAAACTATTGGTAATTTAGAAACGAAATATTTTCGTCGCTAATTAGAAATGGAATTAAAATTTTGTCGCTAATTAGAAACGAAATCTTTATTCCGTCTCTAATTTTAAATTTTAAATTTTTATTTTTATTTTAATTTCTAATTTCCAAAACTATTGGTAATTAGAAATGAAATTTTTCCGTCGCTAATTAGAAATAGAATCTTTATTCCGTCGCTAATTTTAATTTTTTATTTTAATTTATAATTTTCAAAACTATTGGTAATTAGAAATGGAATCTTTCCATCGCTAATTAGAAACGGAATTAAAATTCTGTCGCTAATTATAAATAATAAGGTCTACGAAAATTTCCCGTCTTACGGAAATTTCAAATGTGTACAAAATTTACAAATCTTCTCGCTTCTCTTATTTTTTCCTCTATATATACACCACAATATTTTTAACTCTCAACTCCAATACATCATCCAAAATTTTCCTACTCAATTCCATATACCATCAAATTTTTTCATACCTCAACTCTCATTATCTATCTCTCATTTTTCTTATCTCCACTTTTAAAATTTCCTAGGAAACAAACACTAATATTTTTTTTTTGGTTTAAAGTGGTGTAAATAGATGGTGGTGTGTCGAAACTTGCGGTGGACATTACGGTGTCTTGTGGAATTGAAGATTTATATATAACATTAAAAAGGTCAATTCTTTAAAATTTTCCACCATTCAAATATTTTAAAATTTTCCCTTAAATTTCCCGCCTCTCTAAAATTTTAAATTTTTTGTTTTTTTTTTTTAAAATATATAGCTATGAATAACTACATAAATTATGTCTCTATTTAACTATGAAATTTATTCCGTCACTAAATAGAAACAAAATTTTCATCGCTAAATACTTTCGTCGCTAAATAGAAACAAAATTTTCATCGCTATTTAGCGACAAAATAATTGTTGTCGCTAATTAGAGACGGGATTTTCGTCTCTATATAGAGACAGAATTTAATTCGTCGCTAATTTTAGCGACGAATGTAATATTTCCGTCGCTATTTGTGACCAACAAAATAGATACATAATTTTTCCGTCGTTATTTCATCGCTAGTGGTAAGTTAGCGACGGATTAGCTACGAATTTTTCTGTCGCTATTTGACAGTTTTCTTGTAGTGTTTGACTCCCTCATATATAGGAAAAATGAGTAAAACCTCCCTCTTATTTAATTATCAAAACTAATTGTATTCTTGAATTTTGATTCTGTGTTAATATGAGATGTTTGTAGATTTTTTTTATTAAATTGTGATTGATAGTTATTAATCACAATTTAATTTATAATTTTCAAAACTATTGGTAATTAGAAACATAATCTTTCAATCGCTAATTAGAAACAGAATTAAAATTATGTCGCTAATTAGAAATAATAAGGTCTACGAAAATTTCCCGTCTTACGAAAATTTCAAATGTGTACAAAATTTACAAATCTTCTCGCTTCTCTTATTTTTTCCTCAATATATACACCACAATATTTTTAACTCTCAACTCCAATACATCATCCAAAATTTTCCTACTCAATTCCATATCCCATCAAATTTTTTCATACCTCAACTCTCATTATCAATCTCTCATTTTTCTTATCTCCACTTTTAAAATTTCCTAAGAAACAAACACTAATATTTTTTTTTGGTTTAAAGTGGTGTAAATAGATGGTGGTGTGTCGAAACTTGCGGTGGACATTACGGTGTCTTGTGAAATTGAAGATTTATATATAACATTAAAAAGGTCAATTCTTTAAAATTTTCCACCATTCAAAAATTTTAAAATTTGCCCTTATCTAAAATTTAAAAATTTCATCTCTCTACAATTTATAAATTTGTCACATCTATATAATTATAAAATTTCACACCTCTCTAAAATTTTAGATTAAAATTTTTTCCTTTCTAAAATTTTAAAAGTTTCATCCATCTTTAAAATTTTAAATTTCCCGCCTCTCTAAAATTTTAAATTTTTTGTTTTTTTTTTAAATATATAGCTATGAATAACTACAGAAATTATGTCTCTATTTAGCTATGGAGTTTCTTCCGTCGCTAAATAGAAACAAAATTTTCATCGCTAAATACTTTCGTCGCTAAATAGAAACGAAATTTTCATCGCTATTTAGCGACAAAATAATTGTTGTCGCTAATTAGAGACGGAATTTCCGTCTCTATATAGAGACTGAATTTTTTCGTCGCTAATTTTAGCGACGAATGTAATATTTCCGTCGCTATTTGTGACCAACAAAATAGATACATAATTTTTCCGTCGTTATTTCATCGCTAGTGGTAAGTTAGCGACAGATTAGCTATAAATTTTTCCGTCGCTATTTGACAGTTTTCTTGTAGTGTTTGACTCCCTCATATATAGGAAAAATGAGTAAAACCTCCCTCTTATTTAATTATCAAAACTAATTGTTATTCTTGAATTTTGATTCGGTGTTAATATGAGATATTTGTAGATTTTTTTTATTAAATTGTGATTGATAGTTATTAAATAATAATTTATATGTAATTTAACTTAACCGATTATTATTATTAATGTACGACATAAAGTTATAAAAAGATTAACAATAATCACCCCAATAGTGAAAAAAATAAAAATAAAAAACACCCCTGCTGTAAATTGTTAAAGTTTTTGTTTAAATGACCAATTTAAAGTTTTTGTTTAAATGACCAATTTATCCCTGATATGATATTGATGAATGAGATGCCTGCACCAGTCGCCGGTAATCATTATGTTTTGCTTAATATATATGGGTAATGGTAGATACCCTTGGGGTATCAAAGTTGCATGTTCAATGTAACTTTAAACATTGAACATGCAACTTCTACCAATAAACATGCAACTGATTTTATGTTTTAAAAAATTTCATGTTTATTGATAAAATTTGTATGTTTAATGCTCAAAGTTGCATTGAACATGCAACTTTGATACCCCAAAGGTATGTGATACCCTTGCGTATCAAAAACATGCCCAATATATATGGGTACACAGAGAGAGAAGAAAAAACTGTCAAATCCTAGGAGGCTCGACTGTGTATGCTACCCAGTTCGAGTCCCGTTAGAGTCATCATCGTTGGGAGGACCATACCGTACAGCTCTCGGTCCGAATCCGGATTAGTCAGGCCCAATGTGGCACTGGATGCCGGATGAGGAACCAAAAAAAAAACTGCCCAAAAATTAAACCAGAATCCAAACACTACTGACTAATATACACAGCCTCGGTTAACCGAAGAAATGAATAGAGATAAATCAGTCATTTCCAGCGACATCAATACAGGGTTTAGAATATGAAAATAAAAAAGACAGAAAAAAATAATACAAGAATATATATAAATTGAAAGAGAAAAATAATTTACTTGTTATCTACATTTCAGAATATATACACTGACAATTTTTTTTCTTTTCTAAAGGACTATATTACCCTTCAAATGATAGCGGATATTTTTTTTTTTTTGAAATTGTTGGAAACCTTACCGTCAAATCACTCATTCTGGGCTTAAGCGGAGCAGGTAAAACCCTCGACTGTCTCGGGCTTTTACAAAAAACTCATCCCCTAGATTCAAACCCAATACCTTAAGGTGAGATTCTAAATCTTACACCATTAACTCACGCCCCTTAAGGACGATAACGGATATACTACAAAATTTTAAAACATGAGGAGAACAACACTTAATTTTGACAAATAAAATAGAGGTTTTAACTTAATATCCGTCGTATTTATGTGGTTAAAATCATGATTCCGTGTCGTCATTTGTAACAGATGTATTAATACAATTAATTAGATTCATGTGATATATATATATATATATATATATTAGGGACAAAAGTCTTTCTTAACATATAATTTTACAACACTTATAGATTAGATTATAGATTAGATTGTTAATTAATTACCTCAATGTTTATTATTTAATTCTTGATTTGACACAAGCAAATTATGTAATGCTAATAGTTATAACATTCTGAAACAAAGATTCCCAAGAAGCAAAAATCAAGGATGATCCAATAAAGCAAAGCAATGAAAGACAGCCAAAAATTTGAATGAAACATATCTAATTCTAGCAAAAATATATATCTAATTACAGGCATCTTCTTTGCTGTTCGCTTAGTGGCAACACTTTGGCTCCATTGATACATATACAGCAAACTTCCAATGGAATCTTCGCCTTTATTTATTTATTTATTTTGCGTCAATTCTTTTTATTTTGATTGGACTTGTGTGGGAGACATTGTTTGTATATTTAAGAATATATATATATATATATATATTGATTTTGCTTTTGTGGATAATTCAAGAATTTTTAATTTAAAGAGATTCGAATTAGACGCCCATATGAAACATTAGGATTATTAATTTTAATTTACTCCTTGATTAATTAATAATTAGTACTTATTTTGCTTTGAGATTCAATATAAAAGCATATCAAATTATTAAGAAGTCAAAAAAAAGAATTAGGTCAAAACATGAAAGGTGAAAGGACACAAGAGTTGTGTTAGAGATAAAATGAAGGCCAACCTGCCTTCATTAACTTCATTAAAACATCAGTTAACCCACACGAATATGCTTCATATGTTGGTAGTGCTAATATATAATTACTGATGATAATTAGGACAATTATTTGAATACATGCATGGTAGTGTTAGCTCGCTCGATCAAGACACTCATATTTCATAAAGTAGGTCTTGGGTTCTCGTATAATTACTAGCCTTTAGGCATGATTATATCAACAATTAGGCTTAATCAATGGTAATCGGTCAAGTAAAAGTTAGTCTCTATAGATGTGATAGAGACGTTCAGGTTTTCTTTAAAGAATATATAAGTTGTTATGTACTACTCAAAATTAAAAGTTATACCGATTGATTAGGGTTATTTAACACCATAAACATGATTTTGTTGATTATAATTCACAAACATGATTAATAGATAATGGAGAAGACAAATGAATCTTTATTAAATGAATAATGATAAGCTATGTCCATTCATTTGCACATGATAAGCTCCATCATTAAACTATTTATGTACATTACTTTTAACATTTCATGTCAAATTTAAACTAATAGAAACAAGAGATCTGGAATTCAAACCCCGCTCACGTGAGTAGAAATAAAATAAAACTGACTTTATGTTAAAACTTTATATAAAAAAAAGTTTGAATTAGATCAATTTGCATAAAATTACAACGACAAAGACTTCATCTAAATAGGGTGAGGCAATGCAAAAGTTTTTACCATCTATAATATCAATGTGTCTAAACTTTAATGTTAAGTCCCCAATCCGTTTTTTAATGGTTAATAATTTTCTCACATTACTCATTTATGTGTTATTTTACAATATAATATTTTCTCTCATAATTTTCCCCGGAAAAGAAAATCCCAACGACCACCTACATCTTAATTATTAATTTGAAGAGTCTGATAATGATAAAGGTTTCTAACCATTCTTGTAAAGTTGCAATGAATCATTAATAGGAAAATAGTTGGTTAATTAAATAAATTATCATCTTTATACCTTCTTTGGGTACATAATTATTAATTAGAAATCTTACTATAATGCAAATTCATGACTACTTTTCCAATGGATTAATAAATATACAGAAACAACTTGCCTTGAAATTCTTTGATGTTCTTGAAGTAGTATATAGATCTAGACCAACTTTTGCAAAATTTAATTATGGATCACACCAAATTTATAAACAATGTGAAATTCTGAAAAAGTACTTATAGTCTTTTGAGAGAAGCAATTTAAGGTCACCAATTCCAATCAAATGACTCCTTTTGTTTTGGTAATTTTAAGCAGACACTTCCAAATGTATGAGTAATCCAATAATAAATTTTCCTTTTAATACATGGGTTCCAAATTGAGCTAGCAGCAGAAACATAACTAGCCTAATTGCCTAAATTGCCCATTTTTGTATCAAAATTATATCTTTGTACATATATAATCCCTTAGTCAAACTACATATATATTAATTATCTCCTAATATTTTTTCTAAATATCAACCAGTAATGTACCCTAATCGCGATTATCGGCAATTGTAGTATGAGGGTTTTTTAAGTAATCTAATTTAATTTAATCTAATCTAATCTAATCAATAATTTTACAATAAAAATAAAAAAAAAAAAAATCTGCTCAAAATCTGTAAGAAATTATTGTTAATAAGCTGCAATGTCAACATTAGATGGGTTGTTATTATAATTAACATATAATAGTGAAAGTTACATCATAGCTAAACAATAATTAAGGTGGATTCTAAATTTGTTTCACAAAGAGGAAGGGACAAAGCAATTCATTAAAAAGGAGGAAATGATAGTAAATAGGGAAATCTCATGGCAACTTTTTTTTGGGTACCCAAAGCCAGCATTTATTTTGATCAATGATGAAAGCAAATTGGAGTAATAAAGTCAATTAATTAAAGGTTTTACCTTTTGTTTAAAGATTCCTTATAGTTATTATATAATATATACTTAGTATTAAAATAGTTTTTCTTGATTAGAGATAGTAGTGAAATTCGGACCTTGCACTAAGTAAATTCTGGTGGTTTGGATCCGATTTAATATATATATATATAGCCTATTTGTATATTACATCTAGATTTGATATTATAAATATACAATTGGGATATTTTTGGGCTAGATCCGGGTTTAACGCAACCCGACCTGTACCCGAAAATTTAATTAAATAATAAATGAAAAACCATATTACACAAATTTTCATTCGTGGACTTTTGTTAATTGTGTTATAATAATTTGTAGTGTTTTATTATATTTCATTAAAATAAACATGAAATTAAAAAATGAGAATTGTAAAACATTATTAAATCCGTGTTTGAAACCCGGACAATGGTTATTCGAACCCAGATTTATAAAATCCAAATTTTCACCCGGATCCAATATAAGAAAAAAATGATCTGAGTCTTGGTCGAGAAAAGAAGAATCCGGATCCAAAAATTACCATCCATTAGATATCTAAAATGGCATGTTTTTATTTTGGGAAGTGAGCTGCAGCTGCATATTATTGAACCTTGAAATTACTGTGGTGGTAAAACAGGTTTTTGACATAAAGATAACATTTTTTTCAACTTAATTGCTTCCTGAAGAAAAAGAAAGAGTTTTTGGAATGCTTGTGATGTAAGAAATATATAAGATATATGACCAAACAAGATTCTTGATTTAATTGTTGCACATGCAAATAATTAATGACACCAAACTATTTTGCTTTATTTGTTGAGCCACAGAGGACACAAAACTGTAGCATTATTTTGTATTTTTTCCAACTTATATAATATTGTGAAATCAGCACCATGTACATCTCTATATCACAAATTAATAGCCAGCTAGGTAATTCTTTGTCCTCTTTCTAAGAAATTTTTTTTTTGATTTTGGTACCAGTCATTTTCATTCAAGGGGGTTTCTTTCTTTTTTCATTTTCCATGCAACAAAAGCTTAAATATTAAGTAGAGAGTGATTAATGGCAATTTCAACTCAATACTTTTTTTTTTTTCGGAATTATTGGAAATCTCGTTGTCAAATCATTCCTTCCGGACTTAAGCGGAGCAAGTAAAATCTCTGACTGTTCCGGGCTCTTACAAGAAATATACTCACTGAATTTGAACTCAGGACCTCAAAGTGAGACCATGAATCCTACATCACCAAGCCATGCCCATTGGGAACAATTTCAACTCAAGGATATTAATCCTATTATGACTTATGAGGACATAAGAGACATTCCACATAAGTGACTCGTTGTAACCCTAATATTAGACTAAATTAGCCTAAATTTAAGGAAATTTTAATTTTTAAATATAAAATAACTTATATATATTTCGCCCCCTCAGAGATATGTGTAACAAGATATATATATATAAAGAAAAAACTCTAGCTAATTTCTATAGGATGCCCACAAGAATTAGGCTTTGTTTGTGATAAGAAAGTAGTGGGGGAGACGAATTTGCAATAGGGTTACAAGGAAATCTTTATTTCATGAGAAAAGTGACACGCATGCAATCTCTCTCTCATAGTTAGAAATCCGTCGTCAAAACACATCCTTCTGGATTTAAACGAAGCATGTAAAATCATCTGGCTGTCCTAAGCTATTACAAGAAACACACTCTCTGAATTTGTACCAATGACCTATGAACCATACATCACAAAATTACGCTGATGCAATCTATAAGTTATAATTGAAACCAACACAGACGCTTAACACATCTTGACAATTTGTAAGGAATCTTAATAATTTTGACAGCAATCATAAAAGTTTTGCATGTGTAAATTGCATTAATAAACTTACATATACATACATATATATATATATATTATATATATATATATATATATATATATATATATATATATATATATATATATATATATATATCACTTTATTTCATGGGAAAAAGTGAAATGCATGCAATCTATAAGTTATAATTGAAACCAACACAGACGCTCAACACATCTTGACAATTTGTAAGGAATCTTAATAATTTTGACAGCAATTATAAAAGTTTTGCATGTGTAAATTGTATTAATAAACTTGCATATATATATATATATATATATATATATATATATATATATATATATATGTGGATGCTGGTTTTCGCCCGAGGTCCACAATCAGAATTTGTAGATTGAGGGCATTAACGATCCTGCAAAACAAAGATAAAGTGAACGGGAGTAGACTATCACCGGTATGGTGGGTGCCGGGTACACTCCGACGCTCAAGTCAGTATAGTGAAATGAGCTGTCATTATGTAATATGAGGAAATAAGGCTTATTGTTACCTTACTTTCTTTTGATAGCCGTGAGGGCGGTGACAAAGGAATGAAATTCTCAGAACTGGTGTCAGAGAATAGAAGTTTTTAAGAGCGATGTTCAGCCTGCCTTGAACCTTGAGTTATCTTCCCTTTTATAGATCTGAAAAGAGATTATTTTGTAGCTGTGATGAAAGCTGGCAGTGGGTCCACAACGTGCTGATATATCTGGCTATGGAACCTACAACGTGTCTTGGATCCAACTTTCGGCGTTGCATGTGTTTGTGTTTAGAAAAAGTAAAAATAGTTAGTAATAATCATGTCTTATGCTGTCTATTTTATTTAGCTTTTCATTTGTAGTGTTATGTACCGATAGAATAAAGTCTTATGGGCTGGGTTTTCTAATATGTTTTTTAAGGGCCAATATTTATGGGCTTTTAGTATTGAATCTTGACGTGAAAAGACAGTTTTACCCTCGGGTCCAATTTTGGCACGTACTATATATATATATATTCCTGAATTAATCATGCATGGCTAGGTAGCTACCAATGATTTAGAAGAGACATTTCATCAATATATTAAAAACTAAATGAATTTCTTTATGATTTAAAACTAAGTGAAATCTTCAAATTTAAAAATCTCAAATTTTATTCTAAAAAATCTAAACTCTCGATTAGAATTCGAGACGATTTTTTATCCCGATTCAAAATTTAGTAAGAAAATGTGATTCGGGACGGGATGGATGAAATCGTTTCAGGATTAAATGTCATGATTGTCATCCCTATCTCATGTTTTATAATGAGAATCAAAATATTTATAGCAAAATCTCATAAAAGAGGTTTCACTTATTTTTAAAACATCAAGGGAATTCACTTAATTTTACTAAACATAAGAGGGTGGTTTCTCTATTTTTCCCATTAAACAAATATATATATATATATAATATGAAACAAACTACAAACATGTGATGTAACTCAACTCAAAGGAAAATAATAATAATAATGAGTAAACAAGAAAATATATAGCCATGATTTGAGTCCCCACAACTAGTACTGCCTTGCCTTGTCTTCATGGCAATCCCCCATTGAAAGAAAGAAAGTCCACTTACTCACACTTGAAGGAAAGCTTTTCCACAACTTTTTTGTTTCCTATTTGCTTTGCTTTTTCATCTCCAAATCATATCGACTTTGACAAATGCATATACAAAGCATGCATGCATATGTATTAATGTATCCAAGAAAAGCTTACAGCTTTTGATGATATGAATCTTGTTTTCTTGTACTACTTTGTGCTTCCTCCCACGTGCTAACTCATCTTACTGTTTTTGTCATCTTTATGTAATTCATACTCTTTAGAGAAGTCAAACTTTAACGGATTGAAGATACTGTCTAAACCCCCCCCCCCCCCCCCCCCCCTCTCTCTCTCTCTATATATATATATATTATATATATATATATATATGTATATATACGTGTATGTATGTATCGGTTAGGCTTCCGTACATACTTTATCTAAAGAGTATGAATTACAACCCAAAAAACAGGTTAAGTTTTTTCAATCCAACCTGATGAGTGTTGGTCAAATCTCGAGTTTGCTAAAAAAATATTGAGGCTCACCCAATCCAACCCAAAAATATATAAGATAAGGGCAAATTAAAAGATTAAAACCTCATGATCGACCCAACCTTAAATAGAGAAAATTTATTTTAATTTTAAAATTTGAGCCGACAACACGATCCAACCTCACCTGCCTCAAGTCTCCTTTATAATTTATTGGGTTCTGGTTTAATTTAACTCAAAATCTAATTTAAGAATAGATGGTTGACCAATGCTTATATTTTAACTTCATTCATTCATCTCAGCCAATATGAAATATTTACTTCAACACTCCCCCTCACGTGTAGGATGTTCTTTTTGCCTTGTCCTTGTCACGTAAGCAGGTAGTCAGTGTAGGCCCACTCGTGTATAAGATTGACTCTGATATCATGTTGAAATTCATAAACTTAACTCAACTCATAAACTAACTTACAAGTATAGGATTAGCCAATATTTATTTACATTTAAAGTCAATTCATTCATCTCAGCCGATGTAGAATATCTTCTTCAAACACCCAGAGAGTGGAAGCATTGTAACAGACAACTCCGTTGTTGTTTAAGGCTGTATTTTGTATACTTACCTTTCCAATTATTTCTATTGCTTGAAGAGATAGAAACATATCAACTCATTTACAAAATACTTCAAGTGGGGATGATGGAGATGCTTGTGGTCCTTCATTGGGAGCGTGAATAACGGGACAATAAAATATATATTTCTGAATGTTACATCAATGGCCAAATGGAAAATGCATGGTTATTACATCACTTTTAATTTATTTTGTGTTCCATTGTAACATCTTAATCGTTTATATTGACCTATGTTTAGTTTGATAAAGTTTCAATTATTGCTAATCACATGATTTGAAATCTCAAGGATGGTCCTTGGAAATTGGAATTGCTTTTTTGCTACAAGTTATCCTGTTGTTCAAGTTTTCTTTGAGCTGTAATGTAATTAGTTAATTACTATATAATTAGTAATCGCCATTGCTTTATGTTTATCATTAGCTCCAGGGGTCAGTTCTGGGACCAGAATGAAAAGTAATTGAAAAATTAATCAAAATTGTGAGTGCTTAAGAGAAGAGAAAAACAAAGACACCCCACAATTTCTTTTGTGCTTGATTCTGCCATGAATTATTATTAGCTTTGTATGTGGGGTTTAATTTGAGCATGGGAAAGAGATGAAGTTACTCCCTGTGAGAGAATCTTTCATGTTTCAATAAAAGCTAGAATAATTCCATCTTAGATATATTATCCTGCCTGCAAATTTATACAAGAACCGTCAATCTAGGCTTTCCGGGGCCTGCAAATTGTACGAGATATATAATTTATGTTGGAAAATGCTTATGAGTAAGCATTTTGAGGCACAATTTTAAGTATGGTCCAGTTCGTGTTAGTGGTTGTTATTGAATGATTCAGATACTCCTCCGTGAGTAGTTCGAAATGATATATTCATATGCTTAAAATGTTGTTTGGGTGAATGAGAAATGTTGCTCAAAGTTCACCCATTGGTGTTGGAAAATAAAGAAAAATGTGTTTGTCCCACATGGGAAAGCTAATAGAGAGAAGTTGTGTTTATATATGATTGCTCATATGTAGATGGGTAAGAGTTATAAGGATAAAGACTCTCTCTACGTACGCGCGATTCAAAATCCGATCAGGCCTGACTCATGTGCACCCGCGCGTCCTGCGTACACGAATGTCGGACCAAATTGTACGGGCCCGGCCCATCCAATTTACTTCAAGTGAAAGGCCTCACATTTATGAGATTTAATTGGCATGCATATTTACTTTCATTTTATAAAAGGCATGATGTGTTTCGTTTTTTGGATGAGATATGATACACACAGAACACACAGTTTTCCTCACGGTTTTCTTTGTTTTTGTCAAACACTTTAGTGGTTCGTTGGAAACGGGTTTTGGTGGTGCCCATACTCGTTCGTTTTCCGTTGCATCCTGGGAAACAAACGTCTCACGTTCTACTGCACCTTCGGTAGTGGACGAATTTGTTTAAGAATATTGTTGACATCAACAAGCCGGGGGAAAGAGAAGCAGTGGTTCAGTTCTGACTCAACATTGTCTTCAGTGGTTCGGTCAAGGGTCAGACGCAGGCTCGTCTTCAGGGCACATCAGTTTCAGACGTATTCGAGGCAGAGGCACAACGATTTCAGAGGCAGACGCACATAGCCTTCGGAGTCAGACGCATCTCTAGGGTCTGCCGTCAGACGCATCCGTTGGGCGCATCACCAGGGTCTGCATCAGGGTCTGAAGCTCGTCGTGGGTCTGCTCTGTGGTTCAGAGGGTCTGCTGCATGGGTCTGCTCTGTGGGTCTGATCTCAGGGTCTGTTACGTGGGTCTGTTTTGCTAATCAGGGGCTGATTCGGATTTTCCCCAATTACCAATAAAATATTTGTAATATTTGCAAAACAATCTTAAAATAAAATTCGACTTTGTGGATATGGAAAACAGTCCAAACACAGTAGATCCGAATATGGCAGCCTCTTCGGCTGGCCAGAATGTTGTGGCAGTCCCTATGGCTGGCCAAATTACAGTGGCAGTCTCTTCGGCTGGCCAACATGCTACATCCTATGGGCTTAATTTGGCAGCCTATGTGGCTGGCCAATGCGTTGCTGAATCTATGGCTAGACAACCTGTTGGACATGTGAGCCATGTCAATCCGGCCGCGGAAAAACCTGAAAAATTTAGTGGACATAAATTCAAACGGTGGAAATAGAAAATGTTTTTCTACTTGACCACGTTGAACCTTGCGAGGTTCCTAAAGGAAGATGCTCATGTACCCACGGAGGGTGAGATTGATATCCAAGTGATCAGTGCGATCGATGCTTGGAAACATTCTGAATTCCTATGTAGGAATTATGTGCTGAATGGGCTAAGTGATTCCTTGTACAGTGTGTACGCCGGAATGAAAACATCAAAAAGGCTTTGGGAATCTTTAGATCGAAAATATAAAACTGATGATGCCAGTACTAAGAAATTTGTCGTAGGCCGATTCCTAGATTTTAAGATGGTTGATTCCAAAACTGTGTTAAGCCAAGTACAAGAACTGCATATTATTCTAGCAGAAATTCATATTGAGGGGATGGTTTTAAGTGAAACCTTCAAAGTAGCCTCGATAATTGAGAAACTACCACCTGGTTGGAAAGATTTCAAGAATTATCTAAAGCATAAGCGAAAAGAAATGAGCATTGAAGACTTGGTTCTTAAGCTCAGAATTGAGGAAATAGCCGGATATATGACATGAAAGACTCAAAGTCTACCAGTGGCTATGTGTTTACACTAGCAGGTGCATCTATATCATGGAAATCCTCCAAACAGACTGTGATAGCCAGATCTACAATGGAATCAGAATTCATTGCATTAGATAAGTGTGCTGAAGAAGCAGAATGGCTTCGAAATTTTCTAGAGGATATTCCAAGTTGGCCTAATCCAGTGCCAACGATTTGCATTCATTACGATAATCAATCTGAATGGCACATAACATTATGTATAATGGTAAGTCTAGACATATTCGTCGTAAACATAATACTGTTAGACAATTACTCTCTACTGGAGTTATTTCAATTGACTATGTAAAGTCAAAGGATAACATTACAGATCCGTTAACCAAAGGGTTAAACAGAGAGTTAGTTATGAAATCATCGAGGGGAATGAGATTAAAGCCCGTTAGATAAATGTTTATTACGAAGGAAAACCCAACCTTGTTGACTGGAGATCCCAAGATCTAGGTTCAATGGGACAACCTACTCGTAAAAGACATAATTGGCATGCATATATACTTTCCTTCTATAAAAGGCATGTTGTGTTTTGTTTTTTTGGATGAGATATGATATACACATAACACACAGTTTTCCGCACGGTTTTCTTTATTTTTGTTTGGGAAGAGTTCAAACACTTTAGTGGTTCGTTGGAAACGGGTTTTGGTTATGCCCATACTCGTTCATTTTCCGTTGAATCCTGGGAAACAAACGTCTCACGTTCTACTGCACCTTTGGTAGGGGACGAATTTGTTTTAAGGATATTGTTGACATCAACAAGCATCAGGAAAGAGAAATAGTGGTTCGGTGCTGACTCAACATTGTCTTTAGTGGTTCGGTCAAGGGTCAGACGCAGGCTCGTCTTCAGCGCACATCAGTTTCAGACACATTTGAGGCAGAGGCACAACGGTTTTAGAGGCAGACGCACATAGCCTTCCAAGTCAGACGCATCTCCAGGGTCTTCCGTCAGACGCATCCGTTAGGCGCATCACCAGGGTCTGCATCAGGGTCTGAAGCTCGTCGTGGGTCTGCTCTATGGTTCAGAGGGTCTGCTGGATGGGTCTGCTTTGTGGGTCTGATCTCAGGGTCTGCTGCATGGGTCTGTTTTGCTCATCAGGGGCTGATTCGGATTTTCCCCAATTACCAATAAAATATTTGTAATATTTGCAAAACAGTCTTAAAATAAAATTTGACTCTGTGGATATGGAAAACAGTCCAAACACAGTAGATTCGAATATGGCAGCCTCTTCGGCTGGCCAAATTACAGTGGCAGTCTCTTCGGCTGGCCAATATGCTACAACATATGGGCTTAATTTGGCAGCCTCTATGACTGGCCAATGTGTTTATGCCTCTATGGCTAGACAACTTGTTGTACATGTGATCCATGTCAATCCGGCAGCGGAAAATCCTGAAAAATTTAGTTGACATAATTTCAAACGGTGGTAATAGAAAATATTTTTCTACTTGACCACGTTGAACCTTGCGAGGTTCCTAAAGGAAGATGCTCTTGTACCCACGTAGGGTTAGATTGATATCCAAGTGATCAGTGCGATCGATGCTTGGAAACATTCTGAATTCCTATGTAGGAATTATGTGCTGAATGGGCTAAGTGATTCCTTGTACAGTGTGTACGCCTGAATGAAAACAGCAAAAGGGCTTTGCGAATATTTAAATCGAAAATATAAAACTGAGGATGCTGGTACTAAGAAATTTTTCGTAGGCCGATTCCAAGTACAAGAACTGCAGATTATTCTAGCAGAAAATCATAATGAGGGGATGGTTTTTGTATGGGCCGAATTTGGCCTAAGGGCAATTTCGACCTTTACTTCGGGCCCAATACGAAATGCACCCCAAACCCCCAGCATGGATCCAGGCCCTAGTTGCTACCTTAAACCCGCACACTAGAGGAGGCCCCAAAATTTAATGTATATAGAGGTCCAGAGATTCACAAGCCCAGGCCCAACGAAATACCACATGTCTGGACCACAATCAGGGCTCACCCCACGCCAGTCCACGTAACACCCAGGCTCATAAACGCCATCCAACCGTTTTTCAGTCTTCAACGAGCAGGAATAATTACACCTTCGTGAGACGATCGTTACCAATACACACAACGTATGTCAATTAAACGCATTCATGAGTCTCACTATAAATAACTTATAAAAGGAACCGAAGTCTACAAGGAGTGTGGGAGCTCTCATACTCTTAGCCTAATACTACTCTCTCCATAGCTCTCAGCACCTCCCACCTACAGCCCACACGGTAGCTCACAAGAATCAAGGTAATCTCTAACATTGCTCCTCCTTCTACGGTATCAATAGCTCACTTCCACTACTGACTTGAGCGTCGGAGTGCCCCCGGCACCCACCACACCGGTGGGTAGTCTACTACCGCTCACTCTACCTTTGTCTTGCAGGATCACTAATGCCAACAACCTAAAATTTCTGATTGTGGACCTCGGCCGAAATCCAACGTCCACAATTTGGCGCCCATCGTGGGGCCTTAGTGATTCATAGTAAGCAAATACCCCATCAGTCTACAATCCTTACAAACATAACTATCCATGACTTCAGGCAACAAACAGATACCAAACCATGTGATGACACAATTAGTCACTCTACAAAACAGTTACGATCAATAGAAGATGAAAGTTGAGCCATGTAAAACTCCAGTACTAATCTCAAATAGTATATGGAACATAATTCTTTCTTCAGCCAACCACCCCAAACAAACAAACGAAACGCAGCTACCATAGCCCACAAACCTAAGCATCCGGCTCATTCAAGAAAATCAAGACCTGTAGCCAGCCCATGAGGGAGGACCCAACCAAATCATTCGGCTACAGCAATAAGCCCACAAATTAAACAACAAAAATTATTTGGCGGTCGACTCCATAAAAAAAGCGGATGAAAGCCTAAGTCAATAGCACCAAACCGAAAGTTGCTGAAGCCAGGAAAATAATCCAAAAGGAAAGGGTCGGCTCATGACGGTTCCAAAAGCCCAGGAAACACAAAATAATCCAAATAAAAAAAACCTTTGCTATCCCACATCGAATATTGCAATAAGTGACTGCCTACGTATGTGAACAAAAGGCATCCCACTTCATCCAGGAACCAAGACCTCAGGCAGAAAACAAAGCAATCAGCCGAAAGAGAAGTCGAGCAAAGCACAGCGTTTTCATGAGCATACAGAAGACAAACCCTGAGTCAATAAAGCATTCAATTCAGGATGGTTCCGAGACATTTTAGGTATTCAACATATTAGCTCAGCTCCCATATGCTTTTGATCGTGGTAGGGAAGTCAGTATGATCATTTAAGAGATCAAGCCTACTTCTCAGAACCAGACGAATATCATTCACACATGCTCTTCAAGTCACAGAAACGAGGCACATTCCTCCAGAGGAACCACTCTACCTGCACTCATCTTAGATGATGAAGAAACGTGTATAAGTTCTTGCACTTGTTACATTCGACATGGATCACATAATGTGTGACATTGGCAGAGGCTCCATTCGACACTACAAGCACATATATCTAGTATTGGATGTAGGTTGGCTTTAGGAACTCACCGGCACAACTATTTTCTTTTTGCATGAGATCTTCTGTGTTCAGTGTATGAAGAGTAGCAGTACTTGTCTTTCGTGGTTGTGTATGGTGTCGTCTGTGCTAGACATTTTTGTCTCTCATCTTGCTTTTGGTCGAAACAGCTTGATTTGTAGTAGCATGGGCAGTATGTCTACGACAGTGAGCTGCCTTAAGCCAGCTGGTCGTTAGTTTCTGTGTCCACGCGATTAACAAGTGGTCCATGTAGCAATTTAGCTTTGCTTGTGGAAATATGCATAGCAGCTAGCATGATGTGTTTAATGGCGCATGTGGATCTTTCATTTTTGGACACATGGAGCAGTGGTCTTCTCTTTGCATGTGATTATCTTTGGGCATGATCTAAGGACTTATTGCCTCAAGAATCGTGGTTAGCTTCACGTGATTTGTGTCTTGGATCGAAAGTCGAGATAACTTGGCGACATGCAAGGACACGACACACATAAAGGTTTATCATTGATCAATTATCCCACTCGACATATATAAGATGATAAAGACATCATGTTCATTCAATTCCCAAACAACTAAGGTGGATGGTCATCAACTGTGGGATTACTATGGCAATTATTAGAGCAGTGATATTGCTACTCTTCTAAAGCATATGTGGCCTTGGTTTTCTATTTGAGCTTATGTTTTAATAACCGATGTGGGATTCCCTTAAGCGTGTCTTTGAGGGACTTTTGGCCTTTTGTGGTTTCAACCTTCTTGCGTGGGCTAATGGTTTCTCTTGGGCTGATGCTTGGCTGAAAGGAGCTGTCTTTCGGTTTGGGCTAGGTATTGGGTTCGGAAGCTAGGCTTGCCAATTATTTGTGTGGGCAATGGTATGGGCGCTGCAGGTGTGGGCCAACCTATGCGAGTAGTGGAATTATGTGTTGTGATGTGGGTTTTTGTTTCGACTGACATTGTTGTTACTGCCTACGATAAATTCAAGGTGTACGTTTTGGACTGGGCTCGTCTTGAAGATTTACTGAACTTATGCTTCATGTGGCTGATCACAAGCACGTGTATGTTGATCACATGTCTTATTGGATGAGCGTGAGTTGGTGGCTTCCGTGTTTCGACTTTGGACTTGGTAAAATGCGAATAATGTCTTACTTGACTATATTATCATCAACTCTATATTTCCATCTTTTCCATACAACATTACATGAAGGCTCATAAGACATTGAAAGATAGTTACCCTCTCGAGACAACACAAATGGAGTTTCATCTCGTGAAAGGTTAGTTATCATCTCCATACTACGTGGACCTAATATTGCCAACTTCAGACTACATATGTAATCTTTTATCATGCCTAATAGAATGAAAAACTCTATTGGATCTCTTTTAGGTCCAATCGACCAACCTTTATCAGGATACGTAGCATGAAAATTCTACGTGACTTTCATCAAAGTTCATTCTATTGTAGTATCATTACCTTACTCAGATCTTGTATAATTAGTAATGACCTTGATAGGCATCCGTCTCTTCCATACTACATATGAAGATATTCATCTCCACACTACGCATGAAGATTATCATCCACTCTAGACTATATGGATGGATTTCCATAGAGCATTAGAAAAGCCCCATGAACCTTCAACAAGTTCATTCGACCGTTATCTCCTGACCTTCATCAGGTCATGTAGAATGAAAATTTTCTTGGACTTCCTTTAGGTCCAATCGACCAACCATTATCAAGTTGGGTAGTATGAAGATCAAGTCTAGTAGAGTGAAGATTCACATAGACATTCATTAGGTTCATACGACCGTGTCTTATGGACCATTGTCAGGTCCACTCGACAATAGTCTCAGGTCAAGTAGAATGAAGATTCAGTTGGACTTACATCAAGTTTATTCGACCATAGCTTCATGGACCTTCATTTGTTTCATTCGACCGTAGTCTTCTGACCTTCATCAGATCAGGTAGAGTGAAGAGTCTCATGGACCTTCATAAAGTATATTGTAGTATGAGGAATGAACACCGCTTTGACCTTTCTTAGGTCTAGTAGTATGAGGAATGAAACACTTCTGACCTTTCTCGGGTCTGGTAGGAAAATGAATGATGACTTCCTTAGAATTTCATTAGGACCATTCGACAAGATCATTCGACCGTAGTCTCATAAATCCTCATCAAGAAAATGAGTAATAACCTTGATAGACATTCATCAAATCCATACGACATGTCCATTCGACAGTAGTCTCATGACCTTCATCAAGTCTTGTAGTATGAAGATTCTCGTAAATATTCATTAGGTTCATTCGATTGTGTCTTATGGACCTCTATCAGGTCCATTTGATAGTCCATTCGACAGTAGTATCATGGACCTTCATTAGAACCAATAGTATGAGAATGAAAGACTCTCATAGACCTTCTTCCAGCCTAGAAGAGTAATGATCCTCATTGATTCGTATTAGATCATGTAGAATGAAGACCCCCGTGGATCTTCATCATATATGAAGTGTGTAGAATCCCATAAACCTTCATCAGATATAGTGGAATGTGTATACTTTCTTGGACCTTTATTGGGTCATGTAGAGTATAAACTCTGATGTACCTTATTCAAGTATAGTAGAATGAAAACTTTCTTAGACCTCCATTAGATCTGGTAATTTGTAGACTCTCATGTACTTTCATCAATATGAATGGTCATCTTGATACATAAGACAATGAAACATCCTCCATATGGGACATCATTATCATCAGACGACAAGTATCATTATTCTTCTTATTTACTTACATTGATTGTGGTTTTGAAATTTGCAAGCAATGCCATATGACAAAGTTGAAGACCTGGACTACATTTGTATGGAGTGTATCCTGAACCTTCATATGGTTCAGTCGACTGGGGACATCCCCCATTAACTCATGTATAGTCAAGTTGTAGACATGGATTACACATGTCATATGACTTATACCTTCCTGGCCTCATCAAGTCCAGTCGACCGGGGCCATCCCCCATAGACTTATGTCGAGTCAAGTTGTAGACATGGACTACACATGTCATATGACTTATATCATGAATCTTCATCTGATTCAGTCGACCAGAGACAACCCTCATAGACTTATGTCTAGTCAAGTTGTAGACATAGATTACACATGTCGTATGACTTATACCTTCCTGGCCTCATCAAGTCCAGTCGACCGGGGACATCCCTCATAGACTTATGTCGAGTCAAGTTGTAGACATGGACTACACATATCGTATGACTTATATCCTGAATATTCGTCTGATTCAGTCGACCAGAGACAACCTTCATAGACTCGTGTATAGTCAAGTTGTAGACATGGATTACACATGTCGTATGACTTATATCTTCCTGGCCTCATCAATTCTAGTCGACCGGGGACATCCCCCATAGACTCATGTCTAGTCAAGTTGTTGACATGGATTACACATGTCGTATGACTTATATCTTACTGGACATGGAATACACATGTTGTATGACTTATCCTTACCTTCGTCTGGTTCAATCGATTGGGTACTTCCTCAATGGCTTTGGTAGAGTCAAGTTCATTATCCCGACCATCATCTGGTTCGGTCGACTAGGTACTTCCACAATGACTCTTGTAGAGTCAAGTTCATAACTTTACATTCTTTTGGTTCAATCAATAGGCAGCATCAACGCTCGAGTACAGCTACATATTATGGCCTCATCTCAGGCGACACACGTGTCAAATACTCTCCAAGCCAATGACTCCTTGACTTAGAGAGTATGTGATAAACTGTACGGGCCGAATTTGGCCTAAGGGCAATTTCGACCTTTTACTTCGGGCCCAATACGAAATGCACCCCAAACCCCCAACATGGATCCAGGCCCTAGTTGCTACCTTAAACCCGCACACTAGAGGAGGTCTCAAAGTTTAATGTATATAGAGGTCCAGAGATTCACAAGCTTAGGCCCAACGAAATACCACATGTCTGGACCACAATCAGGGCTCACCCCACGCCAGTCCACGTAACACCCAGGCTCATAAACACCATCCAACCGTTTTTCAGTCTTCAACGAGCAGGCATAATTACAATTTCGTGACACGACCGTTACCAATACACAAAACGTATGTCAATTAAACGCATTCATGAGTCTCACCATAAATAACTTATAAAAGGAACTGAAGTCTACAAGAAGTGGGGGAGCTCTCATACTCTTAGCCTAATACTACTCTCTCCATAGCTCTCAGCACCTCCCACCTACAGCCCACACGATAGCTCACAAGAATCAAGGTAATCTCTAACCTTGCTCCTCATTCTACGGTATCAATAGCTCACTTCCACTACTGACTTGAGCGTCGAAGTGCCCCCGGCACCCACCACACCGGTGGGTAGTCTACTACCGCTCACTCTACCTTTGTCTTGCAGGATCACTAATGCCCCCAACCTACAAATTCTGATTGTGGGCCTCGGCCGAAATCCAACGTCCACAGTTTTAAGTGAAACCTTCCAAGTAGCCTCGATAATTGAGAAACTACCACCTGGTTGGAAAGATTTCAAGAATTATCTAAAGCATAAACGAAAAGAAATGAACATTGAATACTTGGTTCTTAAGCTCATAATTGAGGAAGATAACCGGATATCTGACATGAAAGACTCAAAGTCTACCAGTGGCTATGTGTTTACACTAGCAGATGCAACTATATGATGGAAATCCTCCAAACAGACTGTGATAGCCAGATCTACAATGGAATCAGAATTCATTGCATTAGATAAGTGTGCTGAAGAAGCAGAATGACTTCAAAATTTTCTAGAGGATATTCCAAGTTGGCCTAAGCCAGTGCCAGCGATTTACATTCATTGCGATAGTCAATCTGCAACTGGAAGGGCACATAACATTATGTATAATGGTAAGTCTAGACATATTCGTCGTAGACACAATACCGTTAGACAATTACTCTCTACTGGAGTTATTTCGATTGACTATGTAAAGTCAAAGGATAACATTACAGATCCACTAACTAAAGGGTTAAACAGGGAGTTAGTTGTGAAATCATCGAGGGGAATGAGATTAAAACTTGTTAGATAAATGTTTATTACGAAGGAAAGCCCAAACTTGTTGACTGGAGATCCCAAGATCTACGTTCAATGGGACAACCTACTCGTAAAAGACATAATTGGTTCACTGTGGGGGTTACCCTCTAGTCCATTCCTATGGTGAAATGAAACAGTGATGCTCGTATGGATAGAGGTTAAGCAAAGGCTTTTAATGATTCTTATGCATCAGGAATCCGAGCGGAGTATTACGAGACACTCTTAAATAAGAAATCACCTATGTGAGAGAGAAGTGGGGCCGCTTCAAAGGGAATTGTACGGGGCTCAATTCTTAGAAACTCTCGCAGAAACAGGTTGATGTTCATGGACAAAATGAACATAATAATGAGAACTCAGATGTGTTAGGTAAAATATCTGTGTGATATATGTTTTCCATTTACATGAACGGTAGTACAGTTCAATGACATCGCGTCCACTGTCAGCCAGTAAATCAGATATATTTTCACAAGGGAAGGTTCAAAGGCTGAGGCCTACCTATCCTATGCAGGTGTTGAACCGTTGAACTCTTCTAGGTCAAAATAAAATGTTTTATAAAATATTTTTATTTGACGTTTTTTCGCCAATTTCATTCATGTGGGGGATTGTTGGAAAATGCTTATGAGTAAGCATTTTGAGGCACAATTTTAAGCATGGTCCACTTCGTGTTAGTGATTGTTATTAAATAATTCGGATACTCCTCCGTGAGTAGTTCGAAATGGTATATTCATATGCTTAAAATGGTGCTTTGGTGAATGAGAAATTATTGCTCAAAGTTCACCCATTGGTGTTGAAAAATAAAGAGAAATGTGATTGTCCCACATGGGAAAGCTAATAGAGAGAAGTTGTGTTTATATATGATTGCTCATATGTAGATGGGTAAGAGTTATAAGGATATAGACTCTCTCTACGTACGCGTGCAGGGGGTGCAAATCAAAATCCGATCAGGTCTGACTCGTGTGCACCTGCGCGTCATGCGTACACGAATGCCGGACCAAATTGTGCGGGCCCGGCCCAGCCAATTTTTGCAAGTCTCTTTATTTTTTCCAAGCCTTTTGAAGTTCCATAACAGTTAATTTAATTTTATTAAATTAAGTTGGTGGTTACTTCAAGTGAAATGCCTCACATTTATGAGATTTAATTAGC
This sequence comes from Zanthoxylum bungeanum, assembly GCA_019454045.1. NCBI lineage: Eukaryota > Viridiplantae > Streptophyta > Magnoliopsida > Sapindales > Rutaceae > Zanthoxylum > Zanthoxylum bungeanum. The sequence continues at coordinate 148,675 of SKCR01036850.1, read as the reverse complement.
ATGCATATTTACTTTCCTTCTATAAAAGGCATGTTGTGTTTCGTTTTTTGGATGAGATATGATACACACAGAACACACAGTTTTCCTCACGATTTTTTTTTTGGAAGAGTTCAAACACTTTAGTGGTTCGTTGGAAACATGTTTTGGTGGTGCCCATACTCGTTCATTTTCCGTTGCATTCTGGGAAACAAACGCCTCACATTCTACTGCACTTTCGGTAGGGGACAAATTTGTTTTAAGGATATTGTTGACATCAACAAGCCTCGGGAAAGAGAAATAGTGGTTCGGTTCTGACTCAACATTATCTTCAGTGGTTCGGTCAAGGGTCAGACGCAGGCTCGTATTCAGCGCACATCAGTTTCAAACGCATTCGAGGCAGAGGCACAAAGGTTTCAGAGGGAGACGCACATAGCCTTTCGAGTCAGACGCATCTCCAGGGTCTTCTGTCAGACGCATCAGGGTCTGCCGTTAGACGCATCCGTCAGGTGCATCACCAGGGTCTGCATCAGGGTCTGAAGCTCGTCGTGGGTCTGCTCTGTGGTTCAGAGGGTCTGCTGCATGGGTATGATCTCAGGGTCTGTTGCATGGGTCTGTTTTGCTCATCAGGGGCTGATTCGGATTTTATCCAATTACCAATAAAATATTTGTAATATTTGCAATACAGTCTTAAAACAAAATTCGACTCCGTGGATATGAAAAACAGTCCAAACACAGTAGATCCGAATATGGCAGCCTCTTCGGCTGGCCAGAATGTTGTGTCAGCCCCTATGGCTGGCCAAATTACAGGGGCAGTCTCTTCGACTGGCCAACATGCTACAGCCTCAGGGCTTAATTTGGCAGCCTATGTGGCTGGCCAAGGTGTTGTTGTCTCTATAGCTAGACAACTTGTCGGACATGTGAGCCATGTCAATCCGACCGCTGAAAAACCTGAAAAATTTAGTGGATAAAATTTCAAACAGCGGCAACAGAAAATGTTTTTCTATTTAACCACGTTGAACCTTGCGAGGTTCCTAAAGGAAGATGCTCATGTACCCACGGAGGGTGAGATTGATATCCAAGTGATCAGTGCGATCGATGTTTGGAAACATTCTGAATTCATATGTAGGAATTATGTGCTGAATGGGCTAAGTGATTCCTTGTACAGTGTGTACACTGGAATGAAAACAACAAAAGGCCTTTGGGAATCTTTAGATCGAAAATATAAAACTGAGGATGCCGGTACTAAGAAATTTGTCGTAGGCCGATTCCTAGATTTTAAGATGGTTGATTCCAAAACTGTGTAATATTTGTAATATTTGCAATACAATTTACAGTATCTGATATACAACAAAACAATGAAGAAAAAGAATTAGTGTAAGAAATAAGCTAGTGAGAACCATCTTTCATTGAATGATCCTACATAGATTAGTGACAAATTTCCAACATTCGACCATATACACTCAAAATTAATGTCATTTCTCTGCAACTTTTCTTAAACCTGGACAAGAGAAGAAGGCAATCCAATCTTCTGTCAGAGCTCCATAACCTCATGGAAGTAGTGCATATTTCAATTCTATGAACACAATCATGCGCAAACGTCTGTAATATAAGTATAAATATCTCAAATAATATGAAATTAACTCCTGATACTTGTTTGGATTAAGAAAAAAAAATCCTATTATGGGAATCTCTATGTAACTAGAATGTTTTAGAAATTTGGAATGTGCAACAAGCTGTTGAACTTAAGCAACTTTTTAGTGTCGTCGATAACTCAGCTGATCATGTGGACCCAATGGTAGTGGTGGGTAGAGATCCTTGCACATATTTGATGATGGATCAGAATCAGCTATGCTTCCGGTGTCTCCATTGGAAAGTTCTATTGAGTTCTTGGGAGAACAGAACCTTGAAGCTTTTTGCTTAGCTTTGGTAGCCTGGGTGAGATTCATGTAGCTGGGTTTTCGGTAGTAACTCTCTTCTGCTCTTTCCATCATGAGTATATTACCAGATACCAGAGTTAAAGATGCCGACGAAGATGAAGTTGATGGTGAGGTCCCATCATAAGGAGATTCGGAACATGGGGAGGTTGATGAGCGAGTAATCTGACTACTAACTGTAGGAGGTTTAGCAAGAATTTTAGTAGTGACATTATTCCTTCTTATTTTCACCGAGTCATACTCAGAAGAACAGGAATACAACCCAGCAATGTTATCTTCACTTTTCCGAGAAAAAGGAGTAACCTCTAATTGGTCTGAATGCATCTGTTCCAACAGCCTGTTATCCCATGGTTTCACTGGCATCCAACTGTCTAGCCAGCACCGCCCCTGGCTATTCTTGTCTACCTTATGATGCTTGATGGACTTTGCTAACTTGTTTATTCTTGAATTGGGACTAGGACACGATCTTGATTGCTGAAAATTAATATCATGAAGGCTTTAGTAAGCACATGAAATTTTCTTTACCACACGGCATTAACTAGAATATGTAACCAAAATAACAAATAAGAACCTGTTGAGAGAGGGAGTATGCAATCGCTCTCTCCCTCTTGATTGCTCCTTCTTGCCTCAGTTGTAGCTTCGTTCTAACTTCTTCCGCAGTTCCAGGAATATCACACCATCCTTTCTGCAATCATCGACACACCCATTGTTGAGTATGGCATTACAATCTTGTCATTTCAAATATACAACATCATTACAATTCAGAATCATATAAATCTTTGAATATCTTACCTCAGCCTGCTTGGTGGGATCAACCTGGCCGCAATATTCCTCCAGCAGGTTCTGCATAGCTTGTTCTTCAGAAGACATCCCCACAGACCTTGCCCTTACACGAGCCTGAACTCGGACAAGAGCTTCCATGCACCTCAGTGTCACAGCAGCTTGCTTCCGGACCTGCCGGCCTCGAAATATTGCTTGGAGCCTCACCACTGCTTTCAAGGCCCTCAAAGCCCGCCTTGCCTGAAATGATTCCAAAATTCACACAAAAGTTGAAAGCTCCATGCACAAGACCTTTAATCTAATCGCTCTTTAATTACATAAAACTTTTGATACATCAACTAATTAGATACTCTCAAAATAATTTTAACAAGATTCTATGATATGGCAGACTGATAAATTCCACACCCCATTTATTGAGTCACAATGGCAGTTCTCCAGAACAATCTATCAAATGGTGTACTTACTTGAAGTTTGTAACTCTTCAGTTTGTTTGCTTATGAAAAGAGAAAAAAGAAGATAACAGACAAGGAAACCAACATTTCTTCTGGATAACAACTGAGCAAAATATTTGACTACAATCAAAAGACCAAACAATTTAGTTTCTTTTACCTCTTAATGCTTTTCATTAAAACAATGTGACATGACGAACCTCATCTATAAGCTATTTTACAACCATATTCAGATACAATCCAACGTTTTCACACTGAAACAAACTAATGGTGGCCCTATGGCTCCAATCCAGTAACAAAATAATGCTTTTTTTTTTTTACATCTCTTTTGAAAATATATGAGCTTCCCCAAGCATCTACAATTCAAAGTTGGTCAAACCTAAGCTTGCCTTGAACAAGTAGAGAATTGTTTATGTAACAAACTACGAAAATTTTAATACTTTTTCAACAACAAATGAGCTTAAAACATATTCATCAACCATCTAAAATTGTCACTCAAAGTTGGTCCAGAAATAGCATTCTCTTTGCACAACCATACCCCATATCTGAAACAATTTCTATATATACAAGTCAAAATTCTAAATAAGATGGTATAAACTTAAATAAATTAAAATTTCACAAAATTTCCGAACATGGCATGTACATTTCAAATTTTCATTAAATATTAAAACCCAGAGCTGAAAACATTCATATCAAACATCTACAGCAACAAAAATCACAGAGCATTTGAAGAAACAGAAAATTACCAACAATCCTCGAAATGCCGTTTGGATCCTAATTGCAGCCCATTCTTTCCTGATCACCCTGAAATCTTTGGGGGGAGCACGGATCACAGTAGCCATAGCTGCACTGAAAGCATAATCAGAATCAGACGCCTCTGATGCCGCCACGTGGCTCCTCTTTGACGAAGATCCATACCCTTCTGATGAGCTCCTCCATAGCCTCCACTTCTTCTTGCTCTTCTCGTTAACTTTTTCCTGCAAAATAAATATAAATATAGACTAAAACAACAATGGAAACATGGAAGAAGAAGAATAAAAATACTTTTTTTTCCGACACTCACGTGGTCTGTGATCTGGGGCTTTTTGTTAGTCACAAGTGATTTCAACCATTTTCCCGAAACACCCATTTGAAGATAATTGAAATTTTTCTGTGAATGGAAAGTGAGAAGGGTTTTTTTTTTTAAAAAAAAAAACTGTTTTTCGGAAACAGAAAAGAGAAAACAGAGTTTTTTTTTCACAGTTCGTTTTTGAAAACTATTTTAATAGAACGTTTTAATTTAGCATTAAAATTTGACAATAGAAGCTAAAGATTTTTCTTATCTGCAATTTCTTGAGAAAGAAGGAGAATAGAAATTTGACAATTAGTAAGTTAAAAATGTGTTTTTGGAAACAGAAGCTAGAAGGTGATGTGTTGTTTATGATTCTTTGAAAATTGCAAGTAAAAGTGTTTTTGTTTTGTTTTTGAAAATTGTTTTCTGGCAAATTTCGGGTTTAGAGACCGTTGGTGGGACGAAGGGAGTTTTTATTGAGAGAGAGGTGCTTTGATTTTTGAATTTTCGAATTAAAAAACTGAATTGTAACGGATATGATGACTTTTATCGCCTCTACTTGATTTAAGTTATCTTTTTTAAATTTTATTTATTATTATTGTATAATTTCAAATTTTGATTTTTTTTTCCTTTTCTTCTTCGATAGAGTATAAATAATATTATAAATTATAAAATAAATATTAGAATCTAATTTAACGTCAAAAAATAATCTCTCAACATGAAATTATAATTTTGTAAACATTGACGCTAAAAATAACATTGATTTATCCCTTTGGATTAACGTTAAAAACATTAGTGCTTCACTAACACTCCACCAACGGCCCATAGAATAACTTACTAAACAGCTCAATGCCGTAGGTTAGTTGGTTGAATGGAGGAGATCATGATACTTTAAGCAATTGAACAACTTAATCTATTTTTATGATTTTTGTAATAATTTAGGTATTCTATCTAATACTACAATAACCTAAAAATTGTGGACTAATATTGAACAATTATTATCACTGAAATTTGTTTATTAAGGAAAAAAAATCCCATGTGGGTTTGGGTGTTGATTATGATTGTTTTAATTTTATTTATTAAACTTATCACAGTATATTAATGATAATTGGCATTTTTGGAAGCTTAAAGAATGCATTACTGAAATATTATTGGACGTTGAGAAGATTACAAGAATGAGTGATCAAGCATTAATGACATTTTATATTAAACATCTTTTTACGTTTTGGAAGTCCTTTTTATTTTAATTATCATTATTAGACTAATATATTTAGGGAGGGTGAATGGGCCGGATTATGAAAAACTCAATCATATTTAAGTATTTTTTATTTAAGTTTGAGTCTGAAAAATACACTAATAGTGCGTTTACGTACTCGTAATCGGAATGAGATTGAATCAGAATGAGCTGGAATGAGAATGGTAAATCGGAATCAGAATAAGTTGTTTACTTAACTGTAGGAATCGGAATCGGAATGAAGCAGGTAGTATTACCATTAATGTGTTTACCTTGTCCAGTAGCGGAATGAATGTTAAAAAGTTACAAAAATACCCTTAGTTATAATTATATATTAATTTATTATTAAAATTAATTTTGATGTATTAAATTACTCAATGTTAAATTATTCTTTTTATTAAAATATTAAATATTAAATATTATTTTATTATTAATTATAGATTATTATTATTATTTATTATTAAGTATTAATTAATTATGACTTTATTAATTAATTATTCATGTATTAAATTAAGTAAATATTAATATATTCTTTTATTAAATTATTATTTTATTAAAATAGTAAATATTATTTTTATTAATTATTAATTATTAATACATTTTATTTATTATTTATAAATCTTATGGATAATATTGTAATTTCTCATCAATAATGGGAATGAGAATCTCATTCCCGTGGAGGGTGGTGGGAATGAGACTCTCATCTCCCTTCCCAAATTTGTAGGCCACACTCTCATTTTCATTCCCATTTTATTCAATTTTAGGAAGTAAACAACATTAATGGAAATTATTCTGTTGGGGTTTTAAAGGGAGAATATCGGTAACGCAGCGGAATAGTGGAAAATCAAAATTTTCCGATTTTAAAATTTTTCTCGGATCAATCAAATAAACTTATTTATTTAATTTGTCTAATTATCAAATTCTGAAAAATTACACAAGAGATCAAATTTCTTGGTAATTACTGAATTGCCCCAAAACTTTGTAAATTGATTATTTTAGACAAAAAATTATCAAATATAATTTTGAATGATTCTAAATCATTTCTAAAATATTTTTCAACACATCTAATGCATCAAAATCAGATTTAACACAAATCCCCAATTTTTGAGTAATTGTCGTGAGCACCCCAAATTTTCAAGTAATTGCATTTTGGTCCCTTTTGTTCAAAACATGCCAAGATCAAATTCAATCAACCCACAAATTTACATGCATAATATTCATACTATAATACATCACATGTATTAAAAGCCCCAAATTTAGAGTGGGTTAAGAACCCTAATTTTTCAATTTCATCAAATTTACAAAATCCAACACTTTAATACATTCAATACTTCACCAATCTAGCCTCACCACTTTGAAACAACTCTAGAACAATTCTAGGTCACCAAGGAGGGCTTACCAACTCTAGAATGGCAACTTGATTTTCCCAAAATCAAAAGTGAAGCTTTGAAACCATTTCAAGCTACTTACATGCATCACTCTTCATTCAAGATCACAACCATAAAAACACAAACTGTAAGAGTAGAGATACATCAAAGCATCAGAAAATGAAGCTAAGCATGTTAGAAACATATTTCGTGTTGAAGACTTTGAAGAAAAACTTACAAAAAACATGATTTTTCCAAACTTTCTTCTTTAGGCCTTCAAAATTTTCTCTCATCTTTTTTTTTTTTATGTTTTATTTGGTATCTAATGAACTTGTTAAACCCTAAAAGATGAAACAAAACAATATATACTCTCCCAAATAGCCCTTGGCCGAATTTGGAGACAATAATATCTAGATATTATATTTTATTTCATTTAAATTACAACTTGTCAACTTGTTTTCTAAATCATTACACTTTAATGAATTATTAACTAAGTCAACAATTGCCAACTTAAAAAATATAACAATTATATTTAATTTAGGGTGATGGCCGAAATTGATAAAAATAAAGGAAAAAATATTTCAACTTTAACAATTTAAAATAAATATCCAAGGAAGTCAAATCCAATTTGACTACCATTTCCTTTACTTTAAAGTCAACAATAAACACTTATAATCATTTCCTAACTTTATCATTTGGTGAGATATTTATATTTTAATTATATTAATCATTTACAATTAAATATTAATTAAATACAAATATCTCAAATATATGTATTATATTTACTTTAATATCTCAAATACATATATTAATGATATATGTCAAATACCTTTATTTGACAATTTATTAATGTGTATTTAATAATATTATATATTAAATGCAAATACACATTAATTAGGAAATGACGGTTCGGCCCGTTCGCATGTATTTTTCGTTTAACGTTTAAACGATTTATAAATAATCAGCATTATTAATAAAGTTGTCATAGTGCTCTACGAGTATATTTCATTAGTGAGACTCTCTAGATTCAGGTATATCCGTCACAAAATCTAATTACGTGTCCATAACTTACCCACCCGTAAATTATGACTTTCACGGATAAACTCGATGAATCATACAGGTCGAAGTCATTGCATACGTATAATCCCTCTGTCACAGGTATCCGGATAATCCCATAGATATATATGTAAACGTCAAATCTCTATGAGTGTTATCCCGTCGACGTTTCTATTAGAAATCTCTAAATAACATTCGGAACTCACTTCCGAAGTTTACTGTGGCCACAGATTTAACAGATTGCTAATCACATATGGACTACCTATGCTCTGTACACAAAACTGACGGATCATATCTTGATACACATAGGATACCCTGAGGATCGGTCCACACCCAATGAACAGGCGGAGGTCTGATCTAAATAGATCGTTGACGTGACTGCCATCTAAGTGTGGAGGATGTCTCATACATCCACATTGGTATCTCAAGTCGAATGACCATTATGCTACTTAACCCGAGAAGATTCTTATTGACGTTGGTGTACCATCCATTAAGAATCTTCGGTGAGTCGTTCAATGTTTATCCATTATAAACACCTACACGTCTATACGAGTCTCCCTAGACTAATGGTTCATTGGGATAAACCATCGGACCAATTTTCGATATACGACATGTACTGGTCTCAACGGATTTGACTAACCGACCCGTGTTAGTAAATCTTGACCAGGAATTATGTTTGATAATATACATTTACCAGTGTCACTTCCCAATGTCAATTACAAACTAGTTTTGTAACTGTATACTGCATTATATATTATCGGGCATTTGTCTAATATATACATATCACTAAACCACATTTAGTTTCAATCTAATCGTAATCAGATCGAATACGTATATAAAAACAAGAAGTGCAACCACTAAGTAATATTATGGAAAAGATGGATGTTCGTATTCATGAATCAGATATAAATACGGTCCAGATTGGCGCTCTGAGCACCAACCCCAACAATTTCTCTCACTTGCTCTAGTGCCAATCCACGGTATCATATACACATCTCAATATGTATCGTATGCACATGACCCTCAAAAGCTCACATAATACTCAAGAGGTAGGTAACAATAAGCAGGTCCGCTATGACATATTGAGTTTGTCCAACAAACCCAATTGTTTCCTTAGCCAGCATCATTCATATTTTGTAGAACCTAAGTTATACATTAATATGAATCGGATGCGGCATCAATAATGTACTACAGCTACTGAGTTGTCCAAGTATTTGTGGATCAAATCATAAATACTATGTAGACAACTGCAAGCATAATACCAATACAAAACTTCTAGTTTATAAGGTCACTGTGCAACTTCATAAGTCAATACTTCATAAGTTGCATCTAATTCTACTGACAGAGTAGAATCATATGTGACACTCTCACTGCATCTACTCTGAATCTTTATGACGAAGACTGTCTAACGTCATAATTAGTCTCAAAACTAATATGACCCTAATGGTTGCAGACTATTTTCTCCATGAATTAGAAACTCGTTCTTAATATCTCAAAGATCACAAAGAACATGTTTCAAGATCCATCCTATGGTCTATAGGGTATCAAAATAACTCGTAACAATTACGATTAAATCGATATCTTTAATCGCATATAATAAAGTATTCATTATGTCATCATCAAATGATACATAAGATTGATTAGACATTCTAATCAATATTTCTTTCGAAAAAGGAATCATCATTTACGAAAGATGAATAATATATTTAAGATACACATTAACTGTCAAACAGTTATACTAACTGTCATACATATAGTCTTGTTGTGTCATTTATTAGATCATATCTAATGCACGAATAATAGGAAGATCTCACAAGTCTCTTAGTTTTATATCTTATATAAAACTTTATATCGAATATAACAGAACACTATTATCACTGCTTTCACTAAGTAAAGAAGAGTTAGGTAAACATTTTACCTCACAAATATCTCATTATTACCATAATAATGATAATGTCGTTAGGATATATAACACTAGAAAGTAATTTGTACGCTCCCACTAACCCTTCATTACATATGTATTCTCTATATTTTGACAAGATCTGACAATCTGACTGATGTCAAAAATAGAGAACACGGATTTCCGAAGACTTATCTGAGTCTACAATAGGCTCTATAAGCTAGCACACTAAACTGCAATCTCATCAGAACACAAACTCTAGGGCCATTCCAGAACGAACTCTTCAAATGAAGAAATCACAACTGATCTCTTATTTGAATAAGTCATTCAAAAAATGCCACTTTGCATTCTTTAGCTAAAATGTACAGATTAATATCAACATTAACCAATATATCTTTAATTGTTCAATTAGCGTGATTAGAGATAAGTTTTCTCAGAATCTACAATAGATTGCTGAGTATAACTTTTCTCATTGTCATACTGTAAATGTCAAACCTTTAATAAGCTCACACAGCTTTCGCTGCGCAAACAATTAGCACATATCATGAACTAATTCATAATGAAAGCTTAATCAAGTTCAAAACTTGATCGTAGTAAGCTATGAACAATCTTAGATCTATGGTTCAATGGTGAACTTCCAGAATCGATATCAAATATCGCTTCTATTATAAGTTATATGATAATTTTATTCGGTAAGAAAACAACAGAACCATTAAGTATCAAATACTCGTAAATGATTCTGATATCCTATTAGACTTATATAGAAGATGTATAAGGGTTGTTTCATCTTATTAATTACATAGTTCCATTTATAATTTATCATTCTCACATTTGACTTAATAAGTCAAGTCTTTTCTACAATAATTAACATCTGATGTTACACACCAAGTGAATAAAACAATTTTATTACTTAAGATCTTAGGAAAGATATTTTATTAAATAAAATACAATAGTCTATTAAACAGAATAAAAGATAAACTTTTACTTATACCTCCGAGGTGTAAGTAATTTTCATTATATAACTATTATATAAATAAAGATTCAAATCTCAAACTTTTCAAGATTCAGATTCTTTACCTATACATATCATATATGTAACTGTAGAAATTAATGGAAGCTTAATTAAAAAGATGAACTAGTGTTACTGGATCATATCCCCAAGAGTATTGAAACTAATTCGGTAACATTCAATATCAAACGAATCAAATCATATAAGATTCGACTGCTCCCACTACTCAATTCCATCAAGATGGAATCGTGGAAGAATAATATTGAATAAGAATCATATTCACTGAATAACCTTATAACTAATTGCTTTAAATTCATATGTTTGATCGTATCAAAGATCTTTGAACAGTTCAAAGACATGTAATGAATTTTAAGGATAGAGTTCTCAAAAACTTCAGATTGAATATCTTTGAACCAGTCAAAAATGTTCAATCCGCATTTCATCAGAACAGATTGAATGTTCTTGATCATTTCAAGACGTTCAATATGTGTTCTTTCAGAAACACGTAACTAAGTTACGACAATTCATCAACTAAGTTACGAAATAAAGAAAACTACCTTAAGCAATTATTATTTATTAAACTACATACATCCAATGTATCACTTAAATAAATCTGGTGGTCCAATGACAATCATTGGTTAAACGAGATCTTAATCACCTTCCTGAATACAATATTCATTAAATGGATAATGATGTGTGGTGTGATCTCGTATCAAACCATCATTTACCATACGGAATAAGCATATAATGCTTAAGTGATTAACTCATAAAGCACCGTTCTAAATTATTTACTTTACCGAATAAATTTTTCTTAATGTTTATTTCAACGTCAATGACACTACTAGTTATATTTAAAATATATAATAATTGTTTATAAGAAACAAGTAACTATTCAATAGTCGCAAGTTCCGATATCAAATATCAAAACAATCATTAACTAATATTTTAAATAACTAGACGATAGATCTGGTATTCAATACCTATAGTTGTAGTATTGTGAAAATCGATATTTTCTATACACAACTATACGCATCTCATTTCTTTAGCTTTACTATTTGCATTCAACTATTCACAACAATTGCAAATAACTGATTAACAAATTGTGTCAGACACATTGCCTCTAAAGGTCATTAAAGATAAGAAACGTCATTACTAGATAAACAAATACCTAATGGGGCTTTCTTAATGCCAGTCAAGAATCTCGAGATATGAACTAATTCAAGTCAATCCTTACTGCATAAGAAACTATTATCTCTAAAGTATTATATCCTAATATGGATATCTATCTAGATTATCTATCATGACTTAGAAACTAAGTCATTAACCATATTAATTTTTCAAGAAAATCGGAACAACAGTTCCTGATGGTTTAGACCAATCTAATAATATCATAGTCTAGTAGTATCTAGAACCTATTATAGAATAACTGCAACCAAGAGTCAAGTCAGATAACATATCAAAATATGTGGGCAGTAAATAAAAGTTCAATTCTATAAAAACAATAGAATAAGGAAACAAACAATCAGCAATTTCCATAATAATACACATTGCATAAGTTATGGAATTTTTAAACTTAGCAGTGCCTCCCATTATTTTACGTAATACCGTAATCCCCAACGGAAAAATGAGAATTCAATAATTAAATCGAATTCCATAATGGGAAGTGGACCCCATGAATATATTTCGACTCACAGCAGAGGCACAGTCTCACCTACGTATATTCATCAGGTAGACAACTCATTTGTCAATCACTCACTAGTGACTCATGGGTTTCCGGTCCTGGTCGTTTCTCGTTGTCACTGCTAGGGCAGGTCCACAAGGAAACATACCACGGTTAAACTCGTCAATGATAAACTCAAGCTACTTGCGTAACCCTGACAGCTATGGCACATTCAGGATTGCGCTTTCGCTTGAATTTATCTAGTATCTGATATACATCCGGTATAAATAAATCTATATCGGCTACACCATCACAGCAGAGGCACGATCTCGGATGTAGTCACAGAAAAATATTCATAAACCGTATTGACAAGACGGACCAAGAAATAAGTATTCAAAATACTAGTTACTTTAAAACTTTATTAAGCGGGGATATTCCATAAAGTGTCATACACTTTAAATTTAATCAAATTAAATGAAAGCATGCATGTATCAAGTAAAGATAAGAACAAACATTAGATTTTAAAGGGCTAATCATATTAAGGTGTCCATAATCAGACTCGCTCTGATACCATTTTGTTGGGGTTTTAAGGGGGGAATATCGGTAACGCAGCGGAATAGTGGAAAATCAAAATTTTCCTATTTCAAAATTTTTCTCGGATCTATCAAATAAACTTATTTATTTATATATCCAATTATCAAATTCTGAAAAATTACACAAGAGATCAAATTTCTTGGTAATTACCGAATTACCCCAAAACTTTGTAAATTGATTATTTTAGCCCAAAAATTATCAAATATAATTTTGGATGATTCTAAATCATTTCTAAAATATTTTTCAACACATCTAATGCATCAAAATCAGATTTAAACAAATCCCCAATTTTTGAGTAATTGTCGTGAGCACCCCAAATTTTCAAGTAATTGCATTTTGGTCCATTTTGTTCAAAACATGCCAAGATCAAATCCAATAAACCCAAAAATTTACATGCATCATATTCATACCATAATACATCACATATATGAAAAGCCCCAAATTTAGAGTGGGTTATGAATCCTAATTTTTCAATTTCATCAAATTGTCCAATTTCACCAAATTTACAAAATCCAACACTTTAATCCATTCAATACTTCACCAATCTAGCCTCACCACTTTGAAACAACTCTAGAACAATTCTAGGTCACCAAGGAGTGGCTTACCAACTCTAGAATGACAACTTGATTTTCCAAAAATCAAAAGTGAAGCTTTGAAACCATTTCAAGCTTACTTACATGCATCAATATTTCATTCAAGATCACAACCATAAAAACACAAAATATAAGAGTAGAGATAACATCAAAGCATCAGAAAATGAAGCTAAGCATGTTAGAAACATATTTCATGTTGAAGACTTTGAAGAAAAACTTACAAAAACATGATTTTTCCAAGCTTTCTTCTTTAGGCCTTCAAGTTTTTCTCTCGTCTTCTTTTATGTTTTATTTGGTATCTAATGAACTTTTTAAACCCTAAAAGATGAAACAAAACAATATATACTCTCCCAAATAGCCCTTGGCCGAATTTGGAGACAATAATATCTAGATATTATATTTTTGTTTTATTTAAATTACAACTTGTCAACTTGTTTTCTAAATCATTACACTTTAATTAATTATTCAACTAAGTCAACAATTGCAACTTAAAAATATAACAATTATATTTAATTTAGGGTGATGGCCGAAATTGATAAAAATAAAGGAAAAAATATTTCAACTTTAACAATTTAAAAAAATAAATCCAAAGAAGTCAAATCCAATTTGACTACCATTTCCTTTACTTTAAAGTCAACAATAAACACTTAAAATCATTTCCTAACTTTATCATTTGGTGAGATATTTATATTTTAATTATTAATCATTTAACAATTAAATAAATAATTAATTAATTAAATACAAATATCGCAAATATATGTATTATATTTACTTTAAATATCTCAAATACATATATTAATGATATATGTCAAATACATTTATTTGAAAATTTATAATGTGTATTTAATAATATCATATATTAAATACAAATACACATTAATTAGGAAATGACGGTTCGGCCCGTTCGCATGTATTTTTCGTTTAACGTTTAAACGATTTATAAATAATCATCATTATTCATAAAAGTTTCCCTAGTGCTCTACGAGTATATTTCATAGTGAGACTCTCTAGATTCATGTATATCCATCACAAAATCTAATTTCGTGTCCATAACTTACCCACCCGTAAATTATGACGACCACATATAAACTCGCTGAATCATACAGGTCGAGGTCATTGCATACATATAATCCCTCCGTCACAGGTATCCAGATAATCCCAGAGATATAGATGTAAACGTCAAATCTCTATAAGTGTTATCCCGTCGATGTTTCTATTAGCAATCTCTAAATAACATTCAGAACTCACTTCCGAAGTTTACTATGACCACATATTTAACAGATTGCAAATCACATATGAACTACCTATGCTCTGTACACAGAACTGATGGATCCTATCTTGATACACACAGGATATCCTGAGGATCGGTCCACACCCATTGAACAGGCGGAGGTCTGATCTAAATAGATCGGTGAAGTGACTGTCATCTAAGTGTGGAGGATGTCTCATACATCCACAATGGTATCTCAAGTCGAAAGACCACTGTACGGGCCAAAATTAGGCCCAGGGATAAAATCGACATTTACCACAAGGCCAACCACTAAATCTGGAACCCATTAGAAGGTCCACGGGCCGCCTCACGGGCCCAAGCTCATCAACATAAAGAAAGACAAACGGACACCAGTTACGAAAATCAGGAAGTGGATCCGAATTCATAAATATCATCATGAAGTAGACGGTTTCGGAGGAGACATACGATCGTCAGTTATCAGACATAAAACACCTGAATTAAACCATCATTGAATAGGATTCCAACGGGCAGAATAGGGACCCCGCGTCAGGGAACCTATAAAAGAAGAAGACGAAGCAATAGAGGGGCATATTCTCCTAGAGACTACTCCTACATCAATACGCTACTCCAATACCGCCCTCACGGCTAGCAAATCTGTGGTTGAGGTATTCAATAGACCTTAACCCATTCATCCTAAACTTATTCACCCTTAAGCTAACTTGAGCGTCGGAGTGCCTACGGCTTCCAACACACCGGTGGGCAGTAACCTCCTCTTTCGCTTTACTCTTGTTTTGCAGGTTCGTTCGTGCCCCTCAGCTCACATTCTTGATTGTGGACCTCGACCGAAATCAGTTCCCACAACCACTATGCTACTCAACCCGAGAAGATTCTTATTGACGTTGGTGTACCATCCATTAAAAATCTTCGGTGAGTTGTTCAATGTTTATCCATTATAAACACCTACACGTCTATACGAGTCTCTCTAGACTCATGGTTCATTGGGATAAACCATCGGACCAAGTCTCGATATACGACATGTACTGGTCTCAACAGATTTGACTAACCGACCCGTGTTAGTAAATCTTGACCAGGAACTATGTTTGATAATATACATTTAGCAGTGTCACTTCCCAATGTCAAATACAAACTAGTTTTGTAACTGTGTACTGCATTATATATTATCGGACCTTTGTCTAATATATACATATCACTAAATCACATTTAGTTTCAATCTAATCGTAATAAGATCGAATACGTATATAAAAACAAAAGGTGCTAAGTAAGTAATATTATGGAAAAATGGGATGTTCATATTCATGAATCAGATATAAATATTGTCCGGATTGGCGCTCTGAGCACCAACCCCAACAGATTCACATTCCTTAATTCTCATTATCCTCAAGTAAACACACAATAAGAGCATCTATTTAAAGTTTAAGCTATCATATTGGGCTCCCTTCCTTGGAACCCATAATTCAAGTGCGGAACAACATGCTTATTCATTGGCTCGGTTGGCGTCGTCCATCAAATCAAAATCAAATCAAAGATTCCTTGGATTATCCCCTCAGAGATCCTAGAGCTAAAGAGCGTAAGAGGACCGAACATGATGGAGGTGGAAGTTGAAGATAAAACGACCTGGATGGACCCGATCATGAGATACTTAGAATATGGAGACTTATCAGGGGACCGAAAATATGCGAGGAGGTTAAAGTATCAGAGTGCATGTTTTTGCCTGATAGATGGGGTGCTATATAGAAGAAGGGATTGCAAGATGTCGTATTTGAGGTGTTTTGGGCCCGAGGAGACAAATTACATACTTAGGGAAATTCACGAAAAGGATCTATGTGAGTCATTCTGGTGGGAAATCAATTGCCCACAAAGCGATCATGCAGTGTTTTTTCTCGCCAACAATACATCAAGATTTAAGGATGAACTAAATTTTAACAAATAATACTTGAATTTAGGGATGAGTTTTTCAATGTCCGGTCCCTACCAACCTATAGATATTTACAATCTTGATTCTATTAGAAAATTAAATACAATGAGAACAGGCTCAAATACAATGGACTTATTTCAGATCCAACTACTCTCTGGTCTTTGTGCGAGAGCCCACTTTGGAACACCTTGTCCACGTGACTCGCACGTGGCACAAGCCGAAGACGAACTGAACAATAGCTCGGAAATTACGTAAAAATTCAGTTCGGACCCAAAAAAATTTCTTGGACGAGCGTCAATGGCAGAACCAAAACCAGACCCATCAGCCACTCAATCAGGTAAAATAAATAATAAATTGTCTATATGTGTCATTTATATTTCTAGCTTCATTTGTTCATTATGTAGAGTTTTAATGAGTTTAATTAATTTTAAGATATGGGGTTATTTGATTAAATGATGCAAAAATCATATAAAGAAAATTATCAGTACCCGTTAAACAATCCTGTTTAATAGGCACTGATCATTCTGTGTATGATGCTTCAATATTGAAAGTTTCATTCTTTAATAAAAGCACAAACTAAAATTTCAGCCATAGTTATACATAAGTTGAGGTTTAGATGTATATTTTTTCTTAAGAATCTTGCTAGTACATTTTGTATTGGAGCTCCTCCTGTTAAATCTCCAGAAGTCCAGATTTGAAAAAAAAAAAAAAACGAATAGAGAAATTTTTATCTTTCTCTTGATCAAAATCCAATAATCTGAAATTTTGTGGAAATTGAAACTAAGTTTGTCAAGTCACATGACAAAACTTTATTACATCTATTATTATTATTATTATTATTATTATTATTAAATGTAGAAGGAAAAGAAGTGAAGGGTCCAAACATTTTGAAAAGAGCAAAGGAAGAGATGAAGGCAATTATTCAGCATGACAAATCACCACGCCATACTAAAGAAACTCATGGTACTAGCACTGACATTGATGAGAACACCTCAATAGATGAAGTGAAAGCGCCAGGTGTGATTGAAAGAGTCAAGGAAGAGATTGAAGCCCTTGCTGAAGCAATTCATCCCAAGAAAGAATCCAGCGGTCCCTATTCATCTTCAAAGTAAGTCATGGATGAGAGATTAATATATCATGTTTTGGGTGTATATATCATTTCTGTCATAGTAATTGAGTCTCACACAATTGTGAGATCCAATTATTGTGAGAAATATGACATATACATCCGAAACATAATATAATTTTTCTGTTAATCAGCGATTTTCGATTTTTGAAACTCGTCCGCAAAAAGGTTCATCTTCTTTTTCTCATTCTTCTTATTCTTTGAAGACTTTAATCATCTCTCTTAAATATATAATTATTTATCTTTTTTTTTTAATTATAAATGAACGATTTTTGGAGAATATTGATAGATGAGTTCTAAATTTTTTTATTCTCGATCATACGAAATGTTACTTTTACTATTGTTGATTAATCGATCAAATCACTCTTAGAATAATTTGCTTACTATACTGAAATATATGGTGTATTCAGACTCAAATTGACACCATACTAAAGTATATTGCTGTATTGTGTCAAGTATGACTCTCTATTGTTTGAAAATTGGCACTGAATCTGAATTTTGCATGGACAAAATGGTGGCTTGATGAAGAGTTTGGCAATGGCCATAATGTTTAATTAATTTAAGAGCATGATCTATCCTTCACTGACTACTGTAGGAGTCAACTTCAAAATTGAAATGCCCTGTACACTCTCACATCACACTCTTGCTAGCACTTCCTCTGGGATGTACGGATACTGAGTTTACAGCATATTGAATTATCAAATCAGGCACCATTTTCAATGAGAAATTTCCAGCTAAAAATCAAATCTCAACTCACCATATGTTAAGCTCAAAAAAAAAAAAAAAAAAAAATCACCATAGGTTTAAAAATAACATAAATAAAATAATAAGAAATTCAATAATATTAGCAATTATATATTTCAGAGAAATTAAAATATATAATTATTTGAAATTAAAATATCACTAAAATATTAATAAAAAAATATCCCATAAAATTGTTATAAGAAATTAGGAAGATATAGATGCATTTGTTGCTTGCCAGTTGCCACTGATTTCAATGCATTCCATTTATATCCTCCATTCTTGATTATTGACTCATTTCCTTCAATTTTTTTTAAAAAATTGTTTTAATGTCATTTCTCTGCCAGCAAAGCACCTGAAATGGAAAATTATACCTCACAAACAAGTGCCAAATTTGTCTATTACAACATTGCCTGAATCTAGCAGCCAAGAGAGAAACAATTGAATGATTTTTCCTTATTTCAAACTTTGCTTCTCTGTTTCATTTTCATAGCTCACACCTAAAAATTGCAAAGTTATAGGATGATATAGATTAATTAACTTCTCAGTTTCTTGGCTTTGCATGCTTTGCTTTTGTAGTTTTGTTGCTTGCTTTGTCTTTGATCAAACCCAGCTAGTGTAATGTGTGATGTAATTAAAAAAAAATTGAAAGTAATTGAGATAAGAGTGTAAGGGAATCTCTGACCTCATTAAATGGGCAAATCTGCAGATGCCCAAGAGGCAATCAGGACCATCATGGCTGATGTCCAAGTGGATGGCTCAGATTTGATCAAGTTAACCAAAGTCTTTGGTTGCCCCCTGACGTAACAGCCTGTTTAAAGTTGACTAAAGTAGTACCTTACTAAGTTTCTTAACTTACTCATTAAAAGAAATTCAGAAGATTTTTTTTAACCTTTTATAGGAATAAAACTCTGAGAGAGAAAAGCAAAAGGCACTGCAGTCTAGGCAAGATTTCTTCTGATTTTTATAAGGGTTATGCAGGTTTTTTTTTGTCCAGACCCAAAAAAAGGGTGCTGTTATTCTAGCCTTATGGAATGGAAGAGCTCATATATCTGATTGATTTGAGTTGGAGAAAGAGAAGGTGGCTTGTGCTAAAAGAAAAGAGATCAAAAGATAAGACCAAAGAGGGAAAACTGCATATTAACCACAATGTATTTTCATTTTCAAGCAGAGTTGTCAAATGAGAAGGAATCTTACTGCTGTTTCTAACTACTGACTTTGCTTGTGAAGCAAACCACATCTGAGGAGAAATCCAATAAACCTTTAAAGGTTCTGGGGAAATGGGAGTGTGATTGTTTTGTCTTTTTTTATTCCTGCTTTATATACTTGAGCAATCATGCATGGCCTCATCCACATACCTAAGTTTGTGTGCTTCTACTTGTAATCTCTCTCTCTCTCTCTCTCTGCTATCATCACTAGTTCATTGTCATAATCATCAACACTTGAAGTTCTGAAGAAATGGAGAGAAGAAGATTGTGTTGCCTTCTGTTACTAGCCATTCAAATTGTGAGTTGGGTTTCTGCAACAAGCAGGCCTTTTGCAGCAAATGATGATCTTGGTGTTGGTGTTCATCAACCATGTAATTAGCTTACTTTACAAAAACTTCATTTGTCTTGCAATGATTGTGGGACTATTTGGCTTTGATGCATTATCTTTAAGCCAAGAGACTCATTTTCATATCAAAACCCAGCAATTTTGCATGGTTTCTCAACTTTCTTTCTCATTTAGGCCAGCTTATTATAGTCATGTTAATTTTCCATAACCTCTTTCCCTCTATGGAAAAAGTCTTATTTGGCTTTAGCTAGTGAAGAAACTAGCTTGCAAATCCTTTCTCCTAGTGCCCTTTTTTTCCCCCCTTTTTTCAGCAAATTACATTACTAACCAGACTTGAATGCTTACAGGCCAGAGCCCTCAGGCTTTACCAGTCAACATAGACCCAAATTTGAGCTCAAAAGAGGTGTCTCTCTCTCTCTCCTCTCTATTCTTCTATTGTATGTGTCATTAACTATTGTTGATAAAATACAATTTGTTTTTGTTGTTCTTTTTGAAAGGGTTACAATTTCAATAGCAAAATAGGATCAACTCCACCAAGCTGTGAGCACAAATGTTATGGATGCATTCCATGTGAAGCCATACAAGTGCCCACAACCAGCAAGCAGCACAGCCATTTGGGTATTCAATATGCTAATTATGAGCCTGAGGGTTGGAAATGCAAGTGTGGCCCTTCTTTCTACACCCCATGAATCAATCAATAAATTGATTCCACCAACAAAACAACAAAAAATATTCTCTTCTCATTCCTCTCCTTTTGCCATCTCAATATTATTATTGCACAAATGCTCAAATTGGCACAGCTATTTGAAATGTTAGTTGAGACTAGTAAATTAGTTTAGTTGTAGTAACTAGAAATGTTATTTTTTAAGCAAGAGAAAATGTATTTGGTTTTCATGGTCTTTTTTGTTCACTATGAATATGAATAGCAGTGGAGTTGACAGTTGGTTATGAATTGTATAGTACAATTTAGCACTAGTAGTATAGGCAAGTCATTTTGCAATTTTTTTTTTAACTATAATCATTTTGCAACTTGAAACCAGAAACATAAATTTTTAAAGTTTCATATGGAGTTTGGAGAAAAAAAAATGAGTGGCAATATTCTTTATTGATTGAGACTCAAGAAACCTCAAATCATAACTCTCTCACTCAAATCATAATTCCATAAAAATGGCTTAACTTCTTTGACTCCAATGTAACTATGTAGTCTCTCTTTCATTCACTTCTCAAAAATTCTTAAAATCACTCATTTCCCATGATTCTGCTGCATTAAATTCTTATAAATGTAATGAATGTGATCTGAGATTGTTTTCTGCTATAGAAATGCTCTGATTGGCTGCAGATGATTTGTAGGAAAAGAGGGAATATTCTGAAATTGTATTCCATTTATAACTGATCTTTATCCGATTAAACTGAAATGAAATATGGGTTAAAAATTATTTCATTTGTAAATGTTGTCTTGTAGAGATTTGATCTCATCTCACATGTAGCTGTCCTGTTTACACTGTTCATAAATGCTCTGTTTCTATTTGCCAAGAAAAATTGCAGGGGGCATTGAAATGAAAGGGATGTTAAGAGTGTGAACAAAACATAAACTGCATTTTCTTTTTCTCAAGGGAAAATTTTAAAAACAAAATCTGGATTTTAGGTTTTTTTTTTTGGATCAACTTTGAATATCTTATTTTTATAGACCATAAATGAGACGTAATTCTGTTGTTACGCAAGTGTCTATAACATATTTGATAAATAAAATCAACAAAAAATTTCAATCTCTCTAGTCTCTAATTCTGAAATGTGGATTATTTATTCAGTTATAATTTTGGTAATGTACATTTTCAATCGCATGAAATTTTTTTAAAATTTTGAACTTCTTGTATACTTTTTGTTTTTTTTTTTAAGGAAGAAACTGATATAACGACCAAACTAGATGATACAGAGAATATGTGGGGGGATGTTCTCCCTCCAAAAACCTGAAACTCTAAGCTTACAAAATTTGCTATATTATGAGCAGACGTGTTGCTTACTCTAGGGCGAAACTGAGCTTCTACATAGTCCAGTCTGAAAGCCGAATATTTGATCTCGGAGATGACCCAACATATTTCCTTTGAGCTTTGAATCTTTCCGCAAATTAAGGTTACAACATTTTACGCATCCGATTCAACGATCACTTTTAAGAAACCACTATTGCTTGCTACTTCTAAACCAAACTCCATTGCCAACGCTTCAGCAAACTCAGTGTCTCCATTTAAATGCCACCGCACACCCACTTGAATCCCTAGCAATCTGACCCGAAGACTCCCAATTTTCCTTCACCGAGAGGTGATAAGATTCAGCAACAGCTTCAGCCCTATTTGAACAAAAAAATCATTTCTAGCCCTCCAAATGCTCACTACTTGGCTCATCTCCAACCGAGACAAGCTTGAGCTACACAGGTGTACAAAGTACCACACAGTACCCCCTGCAAAGCTTCGCACAACTCCTGAAAATAAAGAAAAATCCCAACACCTCTTCGATAGCTTACACTCAATTAAAGCATGAGTAATAGTTTCACTACTCTTCCCAAAACGTTGACATAGCTCGGTGCTCACCAACTTTGTTGCAGTTGGCAGCAGGTCAGCAAGTCCCCTCCATAGAAATATCACGATCTTCGTTGGTAAACCTGAGCTCCAGATGCCCTGCCAATGGTTCATGTTTTCCCTCGAGCTAGAAGCTTTGTTTTCATTTCTGATTTCCATTGCCAAATGGTAGGCACTTATAACTGTAAACAAGCCCCTCCTGTCAAAATGCCAACACACTTTGTCCTCTTGAGGGACTCCCGGCAAGGGATTTTTAGAATTTCAAGAGCATCCAAAGAGGAAAAAGACTAATGACCAGATTTTCGTTCCAGGTGTTAACTTCACTAATAAGTTTGTAAACCCTTGCATCCTCCAATAATAAGTTCGGCAAAATCGGTCTGAACGTGGAGGGCTTTGGAATCTAGTTGCTTCTGTGAATTGAAACTCGCTCACCATTCCTGATCCTCCATCTAATCCCTCTTTCTAAAACTTTCCTTCCCCACAAGATACTCCGCCAAATAAAGAATGGTTGGTTTCCGAACTTTGCATCCAGAAAATGATCCTTATTAAAATATCTAGCTTCAGAGTTGGGCTCACTCAGTAAACGCCACCCTTGTTTTGCCAAACGAGCTTTGGTTGAACCCCTCAAAATCTCTAAATCCAAGACCCCCATCTCGTTTAGACTTACTCAGCTTCGCCCAACTTGCCCAGTGTATCTTCTTATCCTCATCAGTTGACCCCCACCAGTATGCTGCGATTTTCCTTTGTATTTATTCACAGAGCCCCCACGGAATTTTAAACACACTCATGGTATAAGATAGGATGGCCTGAATAACTGCTTTGATAAGAGTTTCTTTGCCCCCACTTGAGAAACATTTGTGCTGCCAGTTGTTAATTCTTTTAACTACCTTGGCTTTTAATTCGCTAAAAACTCATGCTGAACCTAAAAGCTGAGACAAAAAATCTGCCGAATGTCTTCTCTGCTGCTTCTAGCAGTATTTGGACTGAACTGGATAGAGGATTCTTGACGCTGCTGAATATGTATCAAAAATCTCCTTGAGGGTGTAACATTCAGTCACAGTTGCTTGGGAAAAAACAAGACTGTCATCCGCAAAAAGTAGGTGGGATATCGAAAGCTCCTTCGCGAACTGAATGCCGCTGAATTTTTTCCCCCACTTCGGCTGAATATAAGAGAGCACTAAAAGCATCCGTGCATAGAATAAAAATATAGGGGGATAAAGGGCATCCTTGTCGGAGTTCCCTACAAGGCTTTATCCATCCTCTTGCTTTCCCATTAATCAGTATGGAAAACATAGGTGAGGTAATACAATTTTGAATCAAACGTCTCCACTTCTCTGGGAAACCCAACTTCGACAAGACCACATCCACAAAACTCCACTCGATCCTATCATATGCCTTGCTAATATCCAACTTCAGAGTCACCAACCCTCTTTTACCCTTTCTCCGATTCTTGAGCTTATGCACACATTCATAACCCACGGTGATGTTGTCCGCGATGAGACGGTTTGGTATGAAGGCACTTTGAGTAGGGGAAATAATGTCTCCAAGGATAGGCTTCAGTCGATTGGCAATTGTTTTGGCTATGATTCTATATATGACATTGCAAATGCTTATGGGTCGAAAGGAGGAAATTTATCTTGGTTCGTTCTTTTTTTGGGACAAGGGCGATGAGGGTGTGATTAAGGCTTGAGATGTCAGCTAGGTTATTGAGGGCATCCAGACAGGTTTGACAAACTTGACATCCAACAAATTTCCAATCGCAGGTAGTCCGTCGGGACCGGGGCTTTTGTGGGATACATCTGCCTTCCAAAATCTCATCTTGTGTGAATGGTTCCATCAAAGTAGTGGTCATGGGATATAGAGGCTCTGTAGCTTTGAGGTTTGAGCATCTGAGCTTATGTAGGATTAGAGGAAGTGTAAATATTTTCAAAATAAGAGCAAATGACCCTCTCAATCTCCACCTCTTCCACCAACCAATTTCCTTGCCCATCAAGAATCCCTCTAATCTCGTTTTCCCTTCCTTCTCTCTGAAGCTTTTCCGCGTAAAAACTTGAGTGTTTTTGTCCCCCCCTTCCTTCAACCATTGGACCCTCGAATTCTGCATCATGAAGAATTCTGTCATCCACCTTTCCCTTCAGCCAACACAACCTTGCCACCAGTTCTTTTAAGATATGCTTCCTCTTTCAGAAACACTCAAGAGTTCCACTGCTGCAGCTTTTCTGTTGGGACTTGCGCACCATCCACCCAAACCGCTGAATATTGTCAAAGCTCTTCCCTCATTCCACATCATTCCAACACTTCAGTCCACATTTTCCATACGAGCACCACATATCTTCAAAAAAGAACCTTCTACCACTGCCCCTGCTAGCAGGTCTCGTGGTTGGAGTTTCTGAAAATTCCACCTGAATTGGGCAATGATCTGAATACCATCCATCCAAATTTCGAACCAAGAAACTGAAATTAGTATCCACCTTCCACCCATTTCCAGTTACACAAAAACCTATCGAGTCTTTTGAAAATCTATCATTTGAGCACTACCCCTGCCTTCGCCCCCACAACTCAGAAGCTCATTGAAATCCCCACCGCATATCCAAGACATGTCAAACAGACCAGAAAGTCTTCTCAATAGTTCCCAGATTCAAGACGAAGGAAAGAGTCTATATGATGCTTACTAAACGAAGTTATACAGACCGCAACATCGTCCTTCCAAAACAGAGCCAAACCCTCACTCATGCCAGCCAGCCCTATTAACCGCTAAACCGTTTGAGAGACCAAATTAACTTGTGGTGTCATCATCTTTGTTTCACTTAAGAACACCAAATCCGACTTATTCAATCGGAGAATTTTGTTTAACGCTCGAAATGCTCGAGGGTTCCCCAGCCCCCGAACATTCTAACAAAAGATTTTCATTGCGTTAGGCGGGACTGTCTAGCAATCTCCGCCGATAACTTCTTGTGATCCACATTTTGTACCCCATTACCAACACATCCTGCCCCAGAAAGTTCAACATTCTGATCAATGCTTATGAGTATGGTTTTGGTTCTGTTAGTGCAAACTCCTGCTTGGCTTATTTCAACTTAGCTGTCTCTGTCCGTCCAACTATTCTGCTCCAGTTCTCGTTTCTCCCCTTTACTTTCTGCGTTTCTTCATTGGACTCGTCAGAGGGTTTCTAACAATCCTTCTCTATTTTTTAGCCTTTGGGCCAAAATGAAACAAGCCCAATATTCTCATTTTCCTTGCCTTTAGGACCCATTGACTTTTGGCTACTCCTTGCAAATTCATTTCTCTCCAAAAATTTTCTACCCCCCAACGATAGCCTTTGGTATTTCCTTTTGACTCTCTGCCATTTCGTAGATAGGGACAGCTACCATCTCTGACCCAGCATTTAAAGTAAGCATGATCGGCTCAGATCAATTGACATAGGTACTGAAGACCTTATATACTTTATTATAAGTTGGATTTTGCCTTTTATAGATTAGATGGTAGTGTACTGAATGACTGAATGTTATGATCACAAGTTATAACTCAATTTAGAAACTGTCACATGTTGCATTGTGTTAGTTCTTGTTTGGTTGTCTATAAGTTCGTTCAAGTCCTGCACTTCTTTGTTACCGGAGGTGACCATGAAAATAAACTCTTCTTAGGCCTTAGCTGCTGTTCTTCAGGGCTTCTTTGATGCAGTCACCCGCAATATTATTTCCAATTCTGCTTGCCAGTTTCTTCAATTCAGCTCCTTATCATTTGCTAAAACTCAATGTGTAGGAACAATGTCGACAAAGGAGAGAATCTGGAGAACCTATATCTCATTTTCCAGGATACTGCCATGACTTAACAGCTTAAACTTTTGGGTTAACATTTCTATCGCGGTATCAGATTCATTCTCGTTTTCCTGTCTTTTATGTCATAACCAACTATTGTTTTATCCGCGCATTTTACATTGATGCAGGGTAATAATACTGGAAACATACCCCAGTGTGATTGCAGCAAAGGTAGCTATCCAAAGCATGGATGGAGGTGTAAGAGTTTATATAACAAATAGAGGGAGCAGTCTCACGTTTAAAAAATAAATGAGAAATGAAAGGTTTATAAGTGTTCTCTAAACACTTATATTAAATTGGAAAAAGTAAGGTTTGAGCTTGGGTTTGGTGGATTGTTGGTTTGGTATTGAGATTATTAAATATATTTTATTAATCAAAAGATGAGCTCTTGTGAGTCATTGAATAAGTGTCTTATTTTTGGAAAACGTTTTCATTTTTTGTTATTTTTTATTTTTCATTTAAAATAGAAGGGTTGTGTCTGATCAACACACTCCTTTATATTTTAACTGCAAATTGGAAAACATTTGGATGGACAATCACCTCCTTTTCATTCTTCATATATGGAATAGAAAAGGCAGAGATCAAAAAAAAATATACAGAATTTCTGAAATTGATATAATTTTCCATATACTGATCATTGAAAACGAAAAACCAAACATCCAGTAGATTCGCAAGGGATCGAAACATCCAGTGCAGATTTTCGACTTGCAGATTGTTGTATCCTGGTGGCAGACGTCAAACGAACTATAAGCACAAAAGTAGGGGGCGAATTTCTGCTATAGGTCACAGCTTTAAATGCTAGCCTCAATCTTTACAAGTTAGTGTGTTTATTAATTTTAGTTTCTTGCATTGCAAGTTTCTGTTTTGATTTGTAAGTTTTTGTTTTACTTTTAATTTTCAAGTTTATTTGTGTTGTTGATACCATTTACAATATTTTCAATAAAACTTATTGCATTCGTTGATTGTTCTTTAACAGGAGGTGCCCCTTTGGCCGAGCAGGTGATGTCACTTATCTATTTCTTAATGCATTATTTGCTTAAGCTATAAGCAAAATTAAATTAATGAATAATTGTAACTGCTTTTGCACAAAGTAAGATCTGATTCAATACATTGGTGTAGGCCACACAAGCAACAACACTAATCCCACTAACACCAACTTTAATATTCTCTTTTTCACAGGCATAGGCAACAGCAAGAGAGCACTTGACAAGAAATTTCACTCGGCATTCTTTTATTCATTCTTGGTTTTAACTAATCATATAATAAGCATACAAATTTAGATGACATTTAGAAATGAGCATGTAGCTCATCCATTTGGTCTCCTTTGGTTGTGGAAAAGCTATGTTGTTTTGGCCATTCATGAATTTAAATATCCGACGTGGATAATGTAAATATTTGACTAATAAGTTAAGATGCATAAACGACCTTGAGTTTGGAAGCTCTATACGAATTTTTAATGTATGTGTCTCATCAAGTCATCATTGATAAAAAATATATATTTTTATCTTTTTTATAATAATATATATTAACTTTTCTTATATTTTGATACCCTTAATCCGAACTCAAATCTAAGGATCGGTGAGGACTATTACAAGAACACTCCTATTAAGATGGTAGTTCTTGGTCCAATTTGATTGGGCTGGCAAGGTATGGCTACAGTGCAAAAAAAAAAAAAAAAAAAAAACATCAAGATTCATGCTTATATGGCTCATGGGAAACCAGCCTTCACACCCTTAAAAAACACATTAAAAAATGAATTCCTAAGAAACAGACAGCAAATCCTTCAACGGGGAGCTTGTCAAAATTGCATAAAGAATGTTGTCAAATTGATCCGACACGGGTTAAGATGGCTGCGATTGGAGTTTTATGGTGATTTCTAAATCATTCTTATAGTCGTTACATTTATCAATTTTTCTTATAATAGATCGATAGTTGGTTGACGTAAGAGTATTATGTACAATATATATATATATATATATATATTATAAAGCACAATGGTGTAGGAGGAAAGAGAGTGTAACAAATGGTTAGATTAAGAGAAATAATGTATCCAAAAACTATCTTTATGTGGCTTAATTGACGGCTCAAATCATTTCATTATAATCAAACGACTGATAAAAAGTCATTTCATTATAGAATCTTTATAAAAATGGAAAATGAAAACTACCAAATAAATTAAAGAATAAAATCATTTATTAATGGAAAATAAAAACTATCAAATAAATTAAAAAATAAAATCATTTCATTATAAACAAATTAAATAACAGAATTTCAATCTCTCTTTAAATTTTGTAACATCGTGTCGTAGACACGGGCATACACTAGTGTATATATATATATATTATAAAGCACAATGGTGTAGGAGGAAAGAGAGTGTAACAAATGGTTAGATTAAGAGAAATAATGTATCCAAAAACTATCTTTATGTGGCTTAATTGACGGCTCAAATCATTTCATTATAATCAAACGACTGATAAAAAGTCATTTCATTATAGAATCTTTATAAAAATGGAAAATGAAAACTACCAAATAAATTAAAGAATAAAATCATTTATTAATGGAAAATAAAAACTATCAAATAAATTAAAAAATAAAATCATTTCATTATAAACAAATTAAATAACAGAATTTCAATCTCTCTTTAAATTTTGTAACATCGTGTCGTAGACACGGGCATACACTAGTGTATATATATATATATATATATTATGTTGTTTTATTTCTATATAGGGATATGTATTCACCAACTGACAAATTAAGGTGAAGAGACCAGACTAATCCCATAATTCATCATGTATGTTAAATAGTTTTAGGTGTGTATGTTTATCTATGCTAATATATATATATATATATATATACACGGTTAGACTCAGTTAAAGTTCATGTGGATTTTATGTGGATTGTAAAGATAAATAAATATAAAAAGATCTTATGTATTTTAGTTGAATATGGATTTTATATGGAATGTAAGATGTGAACTGGAATCTGACCGTGTGTGTATATATCATCGTAACTATGCTTGAGTTTTATGGTATCTTAAATTTGTATTTGAGTTGAAATAAACGTATAATTACATGATATTTTTATGTATAAATAAATTTCATCATGGACCAAAAGTTTTTTACATTTTACCAATATTTCAATAAAAATCTTGGGAAACTATCTCTGCACCACCTCATATATGGGAAAGTATATGTAGCTACCACGAATTTCTGATAATGACATTACATCATCTCTAGTTTTTGTTTTTGTTTTTTATTAACGTGTCACTTTTCATTTAATAGTGTTATGTGAATAATGACATCATAATGATATTTTTATCAAATCAATATATTATAGTGGCTCATTTATATAAAATTATAAGTTATGAGGTGTAGTAATATTATCAAAATTTGTAGTGTTGTAAATATAATCTTTAAAAAAATAAAAATCATTTGAGCTGCATGCGAAAATTCCTATCACATTGGACGGTCCCCACACGTTTGAGATGATAATTTCAAAATTAACCATTCGAATTCCCCCTTCTATTTAAATTTGGCTATGTTGTGAAAATAAAATTAATTTCTCTAAACTTGTTCATAATTTGTTCTTTTTTTAGGGTAGAGTGGGCAAAAATCAAATTAATTTTTTAATTTTCTCAGAATTTATACTTGCGTAATGAGTAGCCAGCTTAAAAAAAATATCATTATTTGGCCTAATTACTTATTTAGAGCAATTATTCACATGTAATAATTGTTTTTTCTCTAAATAGTGATAAAAACTTACTATATCAAGCTGAAGTGATATTTTAATAGAAAAACAACAAACTTAAATAAGCCATAACACAAAATTCATCAACTTAAATGGGAATTAATTCGACAACTAGACAAATTTATATATCTCTCTAGACATAATTATTATTATTATTTTTTTTTTTTGAAACGTTGGAAATCCCATCGCAAAATCATCTAATCCGGACTTAAACAGAGTAAATAAAATCATCGGCTGCCCAACTTTTACAAGAAGTACACCCCTTAAATTCGAACCAACCAAATCTTAAACTTTATGTTATCAAGTCACACCTCTTAATATATAATTATTATACTCATAGAGCTGAATATAATATTTTAGATTTCGGGGAAAATAGTTGATTATTTTTTGACAAAATTATAATGTTTTTCATACTCGAAACATATAGGTATATATTAACGAGAGGAATGAATATTATATCACTACAAAAAATAAGGCATTTAGCGTCGAAAACAATCGACGCAAAAAGTGAATTATTTGACGCCAAAACTAAATGGCGTCGAACAATTTCGACGCTAAACTTAGACGTTAAAATGTAAACGAGAACGACATTAGCGCCGAAATACAAATTATCGACGCTAAAATCTCTTACTTTGCGTCCAACTTATTTCGACGAAAAAGAAGAATTCCTGACGTTATAATTTATATTTGGCGACGAAAGTATTCGACGCTAACAATTAAACTTTTAACGTCGAATTTATGCGACGCTAAAAGAAATAAAAAAAGAAATAAAAAAATTATTTGTATTAAAAAAATATTATTTTACATAATTTTACTCTAAAGTATTCAATTTAATATTTTAAAAAATATTATTATTTCAAAAAAAAAATTGTTGATTAATAACACAATTATGAAATATTCTAATAATTATTTTATTATTATAATGAAAATTTATTAAATAAAAAAATACATAGTATATTAAAACTATATGTTCTGAATGAAAACAAATGGAAATAAAATTTATTGCCGCTTGATGGGGGGCGCTCGAGCACGATGCACTCCGGCCGAGTGAGGCCTCCAACATCTACTGGAAAGCCCGTATCTGCTGGTCGAACTGCTCCATCTTCTTTTCGTGGTCCAACTTGACCTGTAATAGCTCATTCTGAGTCTTCTTCAACTCGTCTTGGGTGGTGGCTAGATGGTCTCGAAGGCACGAGTTAGTGTCCGAAGAAACAGTTGTGCGTGCAGATGACGTCGGCTTCTTACGAATGCCAAGGCCACCGTTGTACGCTGTCTGGTTCTTGAAAACCAATTGCGACAGTTGCTCATTTGGTATCGGGTCGGACCTTGTCTCCTGAATTTAATGTTGGAGCTCCACCATTTCATTCTGTTTAAAAAAAATTAAGTTAATGTTAGAATTTGAAAAGAAAAAAATCAATTTAAAATAATAATTATTTTATTTTAAAAACTTAAACTTACATAACAGCATTCGGCTTATTCATTGACCTATTTTTTCTTCTCATTGTAGTGCGTCACTCGGAAAAAATCTTAAAATGATTGTACCTCACATGTGTTACTCTGTTAAAAACATAAAATAATTGTACTATTATTCGACATTAGTAAAAATAATGAATTGTTAAATTTCAGTTTATGATATATTTACCTCAGAATGTTCGGCAGGATATTGGATAAATGGCTTGGAACCTCCACAGTGGTTAAAATGCAAGTGACTTCGATTCTCCGCATTTGCGTGACATTTATTCTGCATTTAACAACACTGTAAGTACAAAAAACGAAGAGAATTATAAATTTCTGTTTATTTTAAAATTTACCTCGTGTTTCTCGCTAGACCAAAGCTCACACAAGAATGTTCAGTCTTGCTCCTCTATAAAATCAGGCTTGTGTTGTGGAGCATCCAAAGGTCCATATTCGTCGAATATTGATTTCATGACTTTTGTCCTATAATCCTTATAACTTTTCCCCATGTGGTAGTCAATATACTGTTGGACATTAACTTTAGTCAGATCGACGTCGAACCACTCCCACAGAGATAGCAACCAAGTAAAAATGAGTATAAAATAAAAATTTAAATTAACAAACAATATCGAAAACTTAATACTGTAAGGAAACTCACAAGTATCGAAGGGAAGAGCTGGTTGATTTTCGTCTCCCAATGTATCCTTCTCCAAGAAACATAGTTTTTGGGAGCTTCAAACCGAGCTGCAGAACCTATGGCTATAGTAAACGCTGAATTATGTTGCTTGATTTGTCTTTTTCCATCATTTGATATCTCTATCCGAATACGGCCGTGAGCCTTAACGTGCTTAACCAA
This sequence comes from Zanthoxylum bungeanum, assembly GCA_019454045.1. Lineage (NCBI taxonomy): Eukaryota > Viridiplantae > Streptophyta > Magnoliopsida > Sapindales > Rutaceae > Zanthoxylum > Zanthoxylum bungeanum. Next base: position 116,029 of record SKCR01036850.1, on the reverse strand, counting down.
CCCCAGGCCACGGATGTGTCCTCGACCATTCGCTGTACTCGAGTCACCTGTGCTAGCGAAGACCCCAGCAGGGGCATCTGTCCTTGCAGATGTAGATGGAGTCGCATTAGCGCATCTGCGATTGTCCGGTGCCATATGCAAAATAAGAATTTTGAAATATCAATGACACAAAATAATCATAATGATGCTAATGAAATTTTAATATTTTAATAACCATATAAACTTTTATCATTACACATGGACTGCTCAAAATATATTTAACCATATAAACTTTTATCATTACACATGGACTGCTCAAAATATCTTTAACCATATAAACTTTCAAATGATACTGATTTGGAGATACACACCATGAACCAATGATCTAACAGTAGCATCATTTAGAAACACATTCTTCTCATTCATTAACTCTAGAATCATAAAAACATATCTGGTTTGTAATTGTTCGCAGACATTTGTTGAAACTTCAAATAAGCCAAATCAATGGAATTGGATTTCACCAATGCATCAATAACTGCATTATACAACCTTGTACTAGGACTAATACCCAAAAATGAAATCTGCCCAAAAATAGCAGCACAATACTTAGCCAATCCTAGTCTGCCCCAACTACCAATCAAAACGCAAAACAATGTGATAATGTTAGACTTTTAGCGTCGATTGAGTTTTTCGACGCTAAATGTTAGACTTAATAATAATAATAATAATATCATAATAATAATATTAATAATAACAACAACAACCATTTAACCATGATAATAATAATTCAAAACAACAACAACAACCATTCATCTATGATGATAATAATTCAAAACAACAACAACCATCCATTATAATAATAAAAATTATTCATCCACCACATCATATACTAACTAGATTAGTCATTATTATCTTCGGTATTTGAGGATTCCTGACTGGACTCGAACTCATCTTCAGTTTCGAATTATTCTTCATTTGTTACTTCCACGCTAACTTGGGAATGAGGAATTATCTCAATATATGTATTTTCTCGAGTTAACGTGATATTTTCAGTAACTGTGATATTTGGTAAATGAAATATATGTTCATGAATTTCAAAATTGTCAGAGACTTGTTATGCTTAGGGGTGAGCAACGGTTCTGGATCTACCCGGAACCTGTTGGAACCGGACCGATTTTCCGGGTTTGGAACCGGAACCAGTTATAATCGGGTAGGTTCCGGTTCCAAAAATGAAGGAACCGATTTTATCCGGGTAGGTTTCGGTTCCAAAATGATCGGAACCGGACCATGGAACCGGTTTTAATAACATACCGGATAATTTCTGTTGAAATTTAGAACCTAAATTAGGTAGAAAATTGTATTTCTGAGAGTGAATCTAGTCTTAACAATGTGAAATTTATAGATGTTTAAAACATTTTTATTACTTCTTGTTATTACTGGCTATTTCCAATTGGCCAATACTTTTACTGGATTATAACATTTTTTTTTTTGCTTGTTCTGATTACATTCAACTGAGTGTTAAACTGGGACTACTGATGGCCTCTGTTTAAACTGGGACTACTGATGGCCTCTGTTTTTAAAAGTCTAAAGCTTCATTTTCTTCATTCTTGAGCTTCTGCACTCCGATTTGGTCCCCGTTTTTTCCTACGGACTCGTATTGAAATGTAGTTTTTATTAAAATATTTTAAAATAGGGTAATTCGGAATCGGACCGGAACCGGATTGGAACCGAATAATAGGGTACCCTGTTTAATTGGTTGATTTCATGACTTTTGTCCTATAATCCTTATAACTTTTCCCCATGTGGTAGTCAATATACTGTTGGACATTAACTTTAGTCAGATCGACGTCGAACCACTCCCACAGAGATAGCAACCAAGTAAAAATGAGTATAAAATAAAAATTTAAATTAACAAACAATATCGAAAACTTAATACTGTAAGGAAACTCAAAAGTATCGAAGGGAAGCGCTGGTTGATTTTTGTCCCCCACTGTATCCTTCTCCAAGAAACGTAGTTTTTGGGAGCTTCAAACCGAGCTGCAGCACATATGGCTGTAGTAAACGCTGAATTATGTTGACCGATTCGTCTTTGTCCATCATCTGATATCTCTATCCGAATACGGCCGTGAGCCTTAACGTGCTTAACCAACCCCAGGCCACGGGTGCGTCCTCGACCCTTCGCTGTACTCGAGTCACATGTGCTAGCGAAGACCCCAGCAGGGGCATATGTCCTTGCAGATGTAGATGGAGTCACATTAGCGCGTCTGCGATTGTCCGGTGCCATCTGCAAAATAAGAATTTCGACACTATCAATGACACAAAAATAATCATAATGATGCTAATGAAATTTTAATATTTTAATAACCATATAAACTTTTATCATTACACATGGACTGCTCAAAATATATTTAACCATATAAACTTTTATCATTACACATGGACTGCTCAAAATATCTTTAACCATATAAACTTTCAAAGGATACTGATTTGGAGATACACACCATGAACCAATGATCTAACAATAGCATCATTTAGAGAAACATTCTTCTCATTCATTAACTCTAGAATCATAAAAACATATCTGGTTTGCAATTGTTCGCAGACATTTGTTGAAACTTCAAATAAGCCAAATCAATGGAATTGGATTTCACCAATGCATCAATAACTGCATTATACAACCTTGTACTAGGACTAATACCCAAAAATGAAATCTGCCCAAAAATAGCAGCACAATACTTAGCCAATCCTAGTCTGCCCCAACTACCAATCAAAACGCAAAACAATGTGATAATGTTAGACTTTTAGCGTCGATTGAGTTTTTCGACGCTAAATGTTAGACTTAATAATAATAATAATAATATCATAATAATAATATTAATAATAACAACAACAACCATTTAACCATGATAATAATAATTCAAAACAACAACAACAACCATTCATCTATGATGATAATAATTCAAAACAACAACAACCATCCATTATAATAATAAAAATTATTCATCCATCACATCATATACTAATTAGATTAGTCATTATTATCTTCGGTATTTGAGGATTCCTGACTGGACTCGAACTCATCTTCAGTTTCGAATTATTCTTCATTTGTTACTTCCACGCTAACTTGGGAATGAGGAATTATCTCAATATATGTATTTTCTCGAGTTAACGTGATATTTTCAGTAACTGTGATATTTGGTAAATGAAATATATGTTCATGAATTTCAAAATTGTCAGAGACTTGTTATGCTTAGGGGTGAGCAACGGTTCTGGATCTACCCGGAACCTGTTGGAACCGGACCGATTTTCCGGGTTTGGAACCGGAACCAGTTATAATCGGGTAGGTTCCGGTTCCAAAAATGAAGGAACCGATTTTATCCGGGTAGGTTTCGGTTCCAAAATGATCGGAACCGGAACCGGACCATGGAACCGGTTTTAATAACATACCGGATAATTTCTGTTGAAATTTAGAACCTAAATTAGGTAGAAAATTGTATTTCTGAGAGTGAATCTAGTCTTAACAATGTGAAATTTATAGATGTTTAAAACATTTTTATTACTTATTGTTATTACTGGCTATTTCCAATTGGCCAATACTTTTACTGGATTATAACATTTTTTTTTTTGCTTGTTCTGATTACATTCAACTGAGTGTTAAACTGGGACTACTGATGGCCTCTGTTTAAACTGGGACTACTGATGGCCTCTGTTTTTAAAAGTCTAAAGCTTCATTTTCTTCATTCTTGAGCTTCTGCACTCCGATTTGGTCCCCGTTTTTTCCTACGGACTCGTATTGAAATGTAGTTTTTATTAAAATATTTTAAAATAGGGTAATTCGGAATCGGACCGGAACCGGATTGGAACCGAATAATAGGGTACCCTGTTTAATTGGGTAGGTTCCGGTTCCACTTAGTGCGGAACCTAATTTTTCTGGGTAGGTTCCGGTTCCATGCGGAACCGGAACCGAAACCGGTTTTGCTCACCCCTAGTTATGCTTCATCTGAAATTTCAACACTATCTTTCTCATGCGTGTCTCAAATGCCCCTATATTGTAAATTTTCTACCACCATCCATCCATTTCCTAGCTTTGAATCAGATATATATATCACAGACTGTGTTTGGGTATAAAAAATGTATGGATCATTCTTGTACCAATAAAGTTGAACATTAATTGATGTTAGATTATTACTAAATTGAATTCTCCTCTTTCTGAAATTTGTGTCAAACCACTTACATTCGAATAGCACAGTACGTCGTCTGGGTCCGTATATCAACTCAATGACTGATTGCAACACTCCGTAAAAGTCAACAATATCTAAGATGTGTTCTCATGGGACTACAATTCCATAATTCGGAGTGACATATGAAACATCTCGCTGCTCGGTATGAAATCTAACTCCATTCACAATGCATCCACTGTATTTGTAAGCCTGCTTTTGAGGCCCATATGCCAATGATGTAGGGGTTTTATGGCGAAAATCTGGTAACGCAGCGGAATAATGGAAAATCAAAATTTTCTGATTTCAAAATTTTTCTTGGATTAATTAAATAAAATTATTTATTTAATTATCCAATTATTAAATTCTGAAAAATTACACAAAAGATCAAATTTCTTGGTAATTACCGAATTGCCCCATAACTTTGCAAATTGATCATTTTAGTCCAAAAATTGTCAAATATAATTTTGGATGATTCTAAATCATTTCTAAAATGTTTTTCAACATATCCAATACATAAAAATCATATTTCACACAAATCCCCAATTTTTCTGAAATTGCCGAGAGCACCCCATATTTTCGGTTTGGTCCTTTTGTGTTCTAAACATGCCAAGATCAAATCCAATCAACCCAAAAATTTACATGCATTATATACACTGCATAATACATCACATATATGAAATAGGTTATGAACCATAATTTTTCAATCATCAAATTGACCAATTTTACCAAATCTTTAAAATCCAACACTTTAATAATCCATTCAATACTTCACCAAACAAGCCTCACCACTTTGAAATAAATCTTGAACAATTCTAGGTCACCAAGGAGTGACTCAACAACTCTAGAATGAGAACTTGATTTCCAAAGAATCAAAAGTAAGCCTTTGAAACCATTTCAAGGTTACTTACATGCATACATTTTTCTTCAAAGTTCACAACCAATTAAACACAAACTATAAGAGTAGAGATAACATCAAAGCATTACAAAATGAAGCTAAGCATGTTAGAAATATATTTCATGTTGAAGACTTTAAAAAAAAACTTACAAATAGTAAAGATTTCCAAGCCTTTTCTTTTAGGCTTGAAGCTTTTCTCTCAACTACTTTTGTGTTATATTTGGTGTCTAATGAACTTATGGAACCCTAAAATGAAACAAAATAATTTATACCTCACACTTTAAGCCTTGGCCGAAAATGATGTTAAGAATATCTAGATATTTATTTTTGTTTCATTTAATTTCAACTTGTCAACTTGCATTTGAATCATAACACTTTAATGTAATTAATCAAGTCAACAATTGTAACTAACTCAAGCCATTTAAAATAAATATCACAACTTAGGATTTATATTTTTTATTAATTTAATTATTTAACAATTAAATAATTAAATAATTATTTAAATACAAATATATTAAATATATGTATTATATTTACATTAAATATCAAATACATATATATTTATGATATTAGTCAAATATCTCAATTTGACAATTAATTAATGTGTATTTGATAAAATCTATCATTAAATACAAATACACAAAAATTAGGAAATGACTATTAGGTCCCTACGCATGTATTTTTTTTCGTTTAACCTTTAAACGTCTTATAAATAATCAATATTATTTATAAATGTTGCCCTAGTATTCTACGAGTATATTTCATTAGTGAAACTCTCTAGATTCAGGCATATACGTCACGAAATCCAATTTCGTGTCCATAATTTATCCACCCGTAAATTATAACGACCATAGATAAACTCGCTGAATCATACAGGTCGAGGTTATGACAAATGTATAATTCATCTGTCACAGGTATCCAGATATATCCCAGAGATATAGATGTAAACGTCAAATCTCTATATGGATTATCCAGTCGACGTCTCTATTAGCAATCTCAAAAAGAACACTTAGAACTCACTTCTAAAGTGTACCACGGGCTCATGGTTTTTATCTGATTGATAATCATAAATGGACTACCTATGCTCTGTACACAGAACTGACGGATCCTATCTCGACACACACATGACACTCTGGGGATCTATCCATACCCAACGAACATGCGGAGGTCTGATCTAAATAGATCGGTGACGTGACTGCCATCTAAGTGTGGAAGATGTATCATGTGCCCACAGTGGCATCTCAAGTCAAAGAATCACAAATGCTACTGAACCCGAGAAGATTCTTATTTACGTTGGTGTATCATCCATTAAAAATTTTCGGTGAGTCATTCAGTGTTTATCCGCTATAAACACCTACACGTCTATACGAGTCCCCAAGACTCATGGTTTATTGAGAAACCATTGGAATCATATATTCCAGTACACGACATGTACCGGTCTCAACGAGTTTACTGTACTGACCAAGTAGTGTAAACCTTGACCAGGAACTGTCTAAGAATGACAACGTCATGATACAACTCAATGTCAATTGCGAAGCTTTTGCAACAATATCATTACTAATCATTCTAAGGTCAATTACATCTTTACCAGATAAGAAGATATATTATATTATAGAAACTGCTCATTTTATTCATAATAAAACATTTTACATAAGTATTTTCAAGGAAATACAAACGGGAATTGGCGATCTGAGCACCAACCCCAACAAATGCAACTAACAAAGAGGACGAGTCCAGTTGACCATTTTGCACTTGGTTGTTTATCTAACACATGATAATATTTATGTGTTAATATAACAAATTTAAATATTTAATGTTAGGATAAAAATAAATAGTCAATGTTAGGGCTTACAATTACCTCAAACCATTTAGGAAATTCTTTTTTGTGTCTTCCATCAACGTTGTGGTCACTACCATATTATAGCATGGTAATATGTTGCCTACAAAAAATGAGTTACGTTAATGTAAGACAATAAAAATACACTTATGCACCTACAAGACTTACGTTAAGTACCATTGTACTTCATCGCAATTACTCAATATAAACCAATGCGCACGTTGAGCTTCCTCGGATGTTAGTAATTTGAAACCTAATGCTCCAAACGGTCTGCAATTTTGACGGAACGCTGTGATATCTTGCTGATTACTTGCATATCCATCATAGTTTATTGGCCAACGATTAAAATGAGTTTCAATATTATGCATGTACATCGAACAAAATGTTATTGCCTTACTTATTAAAACAGCCTCTACTATTGACCCTTCAGGCCGCCGCGCCTTATTTTTCACATATTGTTTGTAATATCCCAAAGCCCTGCAGGTATGACAACAAATTTACATTTTAATAAATTTAATGTAAAATCTAATTTAAGAATATAATATTTAAAATTGTATATTACCTCTCAATATGGTACATCCATTTGTAATGGACAGGACATCACTTCCTAGCTTCGGATAATAAATGCACGGCCAGATGTACCATCACATCAAAAAAGCGGGTGGCAATATTCGCTCCAGCTTGCATAAGATTATCACGATTCTGTTAGGGTTGGTGCTCGGAGTGCCAATCCAGATCGTATTTATGTCCGATTCATGAATACCAACAATTCATTTTTCCATAATATTACTTATTTAACGGTAGCACCTCTTGTCTTTTATATACATATTCGATCTAATTACGATTAGATATCTAATTATGATTAGATTGAAACTAATCTGATTTAGTGATACATATATATTAGACAAAGACCATAGGATTTACAATGTAGTGCGCAGTTACAACGTAGTTTGTAATTAACATTGGGAAGTGTCACTATAAGTTGTATATCCTTAAATAAAGTTTATGGTCAAGATTTACTAACACGGGTCGGTTAGTAAAATCCGCTGAGACCAGTACATGTCTTATATCGTGACTTGGTCCGATGGTTTATCCCAATGAACCATGAGTCTCGAGAGACTCGTATAGACATGTAGGTATTTATTTGATAAACACTGAACGACTCACTGAAGATTTCCTAATAGATGGTACACCAATGTCAATAGGAATCTTCTCGAGTTGAGTAAGCATAGTGGACTTGAGATACCACATTGGATATATGAGTTATCATCAACACTTTGATGGAAGTCACGTCACCAATCTATTTAAATCATATATTCGCCTATTTATTGGGTGTGGACTGATGCTCATGATATCCAGTGCGTATCAAGATAGTATCCGTCAGTCCTATGTACATGGCATAGGTTTCCTACATGTGCTTGTGATCTAGTCAATTCATGATCGTGGTATAACTTCTGAATCGAGTTCCAAGTGTTATTTAGATATCGTAAATTTGAAAGTCGATTATATTATACCATAAGGATTTGACGTTCTTATCTATATCCCAGGTATAATAGGGATAGCCTGTGACGGAGAGATTATTCGTATGCAATGAACTTGACTTGCATAGTTTAGCGAGATTATCTGTGGTCGTCATAATTCATGAGTGGGTGAATTATGGACAAAAAATTGGATTTCGTGACGGATAAACCTAAACTTAGAGAGTCCCACAATATGAAGTGTACTCGTTGAGCACTTGGGCAATGCGTTATGAATAATACAGATTATTCATAATACTTCATCAGATTATATGAGTTAATTCAAATAGTTTAATTGGTTAAACGAAAACACATATTTTAGGGGATTTTGATCAATTAATAATTAATGTGTATTTGTATTTGATACAAAATTTGATTTGATACATATTAATTAATTGTCAAATGAGACTTTGACACATGTTATTAATATATGTATTTGTTATTTAATGTAATTAAAAATACATATAAAATAATAATTATATTGATTAATTATTTAGATATTTAAATGTTAAATATTTGAATAATTAAATGATATTCTTTTTCATAATTGTTATGAAAAATGTTTAATTATTATTGGTTACATGTGACATGTTTTAATTAAGCTTAAGGTGTGCAAATTTGATTTGCTAACATAAAGCTTGATTTTATTTAATTGAATTAAATTGGGAAATTGACCAAAATATCATCCCCAAGTCGACAATTTGATTTTTTTAAACAGAAATTTTTTTCTTTTCTTCTTGATGGCTTACCTTGGCCTAAAATTCATCTTCCAAATAGCTCTCCAAATTAGCTTGATGATTCAAGAAGGAAAAGTGAAGAAAATCAAGAAATAACTTAAGGAATTATGAGAATTAAAGGTAATTCTTTATATCCTTAAGCTTATAAAGCATGTTTCTTGTTCTTGAGCATCTAGAGAGATTCTAGGGTTTCTTATTTTCTTTAGAATTTGGGTGTCTTTGATTTGGAAGATGGAATTGAAGGCTTGGTGCATGTGTGAAGTAGAATTGAATGATATTATTGTAATATTGGTTCAATTTGATCATTTGAGGATATGTTGCCATTATAGAGTGTTATGACCACTCTTGTAATGCCTAGAATTTTTCTTGGGTACTTCATTGGTGGTGGCTTGTATTGGTGTTATGATTAATGTGATTAATATTAGGAAATTGGATTAAAACATGAAATATTGATATTTTTGGTTTCTGAATCAGATCTGGAAAATTGGGTTTATGGTGATGAAAATTATGTCATATAAATATATTGGATGTGTTTTGGGTATTGGAATAATTGCCGGAAACTGTTTCAGAGTTGAAATATGCGAAAAAAGGCGAAAAACGATGTTACCGGGTGACTTTTGAGCCAACTGGGTGATGGCTGCCCAAACTGTGAATTGTTCACTGTTTGGGTAGCCCATGAACTACCCTAGTACTATTTGGGCTAACCTGAGCAGCCCTCATGTGTATTGGGTGGTCGGTTCGGTCAAAAACGTGTTTTATGCTATTTTGCGGAAAAAAACGTTTTCGTAAAAGTTTCGCCATGTTTCTTAAATATTTATGTCGTTATTTGATATCGAATAAATATTTTTAGGTGAAATATGAATGAATTATTCATATTGGATATTGAATAATTTATTCGGTAATTTAAAAAAAAATTAAAATTACGATTTCACCCGAACCGCGAGCTTCTGCTGCACCCGCGCCAAAACCCCAACAAATTCCTCGCTCAATTTCGTCAATAACAAATATGGTTAATTTCATTTGACATAATTGTTTGAAGAAGCCACATAGATCAAGTACGACATCGTATACATTCAGTGGCAGATAAGGTCAAATGCCAACATGAAGGAGAATCTCCAGAAGCACATGACAGTCGTGACTCTTTAACCCAGTTATTGTATCATCCATGACCCAACGTCCAATATTCGATGCATAATCATCAAGAAATTTAACCATTTTCAGCCAATCATATAATGATTTTCTCTCTGAATGAGTTAGTACATAACTAGCAAGTGGCTTAAAAAGACCTCGAGGGGTGACATGTAAATGCAATTCACTGCGAATTCTAAGATCTTGTAGGTCCAATCTAGCATTTACAGTTTCTTTTGTCTTACCTGGAATATTGAACAGTGTGCCTACTAAACTCTCGCATATTTTTTTCTATATGCATTACATCTAAATTATGTCACAGACTCAGACTCTCCCAATACTCTAACTCAAATAAAATACTTTTTCCCGTCCAAATCAACTCTTCATGTTGACATTTTTGATTTTTATCTTTATTATTATGATGTTTCCCTAGTGTGCTGTCTCTGAGATGTTGATGTTGGCAAAATATGTCGAATCCAGACAATGGACTGAGCATACTCTGAGGTTCTTGTTGACCATTGAATAATTTATTTATCCGCCAAGGATGACTCAACTCAAGAAATCTCATGTGCCTTGTGTATCCTATTTTATTATGTAACTGTTGCGAATGTGTTTGACTCGCACAAACTGGACATGTCATGTATCCCTTAGTGCTCTATCCAGATAATGAACCATGAGCTGGAAAATCATTAATGGTCCATAATAATGCGACATGCATCTGCAAATACTGCTGAGAAGCTGCATCATAGGTATGCACACCCACATTCCATAATATTTGTAACTCCTCGATCAATGGTCTCAAGTAAATATTCATACTTTACCAGGGGAACGTGGATTAGGGATAAGCAATGACATAAACATGAACATATCCTTCATACATTTTCATGGAGGTAAGTTATATGGAATAACAATAATGGGCCAGATGCTGTAAGAGTTGTACATATTCCCAAACGGGTTAAAACCATCGAAGGCGAGACCTAACCTGATAGTACGGGAGTCCTCAGCGAAACGGGGGTACATGTCATCAAATTTCTTCCACTCGGTTCCATCCGCAGGATGTCTGAGTATGCCCTTCACACTGATCCTCTTTTCATGATGCCACATCATGTCAGTCGTTATGTGTCGTGACATGAACAACCTCTGCAGCCTGGGCGTTAATGGGAAATATCGTAATATCTTCTGAGGCACTTTCTTCCCCATACCACGAACTTTTTACCGACTTTCACCACATATCGAACAATATTCAAGTGATTTATACTCGGCACGAAATAATACACAGTCATACTTACAAGCATGAATGGATTCATACCTTATTCCCAGATCACGCAATATTTTCTTTGCCTCGTAATACGACTTAGGCAATTCGCTTCAAACCGGTAACATTTGCCCCAGTAAGTCTAACATCATATCAATATTTTTTTTGATCAGTCTGTTGATTACTTTAATGTGTAATAATTTCACAACAAAATTCAAGATCGACATTCCAACACCTTCAAATGGAATTTTTTTTTCTCATCAATTAGTTCACTAAATAAATTTTGATCATTTCCACCTAACACTGGTATGTCACCGTTAACACTATGACCAACTTGTGGACCTTGTAACTCATGCAAAGCATCATTTATCTCATCGTTTGCAGGTTGATTGTAACTATTGCTCCCTTCACCGGAATCAATAAACCGTGATTGAGAATTATACTGCTCACCGTGATAAATCCACGTACGGTAAGTTGGTGATATTCCTGACATGTATAAATGATTATGAACTTCATCTAACCATTTCTTTTTCCTATTCAAACAATTTGTACATGGATACCGAACACGACCTTTTGCATCAATGTGTTGCTTTGCCGATTCCATTAACTCATACACTCCATTACGGTATTCAACACTCAATCTATCCACCGAGCTCATCCAATTTCTATCCATTCAGCCAAATATCTAAATATAAAAATATAATTATTATACATTATATTACACTCATCGACATCACCAATTCATTAATTATTTATTTAAGCATACACATATATATTCATTTAATTAATTAATTAGTTACAAAATAAAATATATTTAGTTAATTAACTAATCTACATATGTGCATCATAAACCACTAACACAAAGTATATAATAAACATAATTATAAAAAATGAAAACCATAATTTTTTTGAAAGATTAAACTGAAATACTTAAGTGAGATATATACTTATTCTTTGCAAATATAAAGAAAAATAATAAAGATATATGAAAGAAAATTTATCTTATGGAAAATTAATTAGAGTTTTATTGAAAATTTGTAGGAGAGTTGCGATGTTGCAGATGAGAGAGTAATATTGCAGAGGATGAGAGAAAAACCAGAAGGGGAAGAAGGGTTGGTGGTGCTACATTTTAATATAGTTTTAGTGTCGAAGTCCTCTAATTCGACGCTAAATGTCTGATTTTTAACGTCAAAATTAAATTTTGACGCTAAAGGTTAAAGGACTGTCGGTGGTATTATCATAAACCTTTAGCGACGCTAAATATCAAATTTTTAGCGTCCAAATGACTTATTCGACTCTAAAAGTAGTAATTTTAGCGTCGCAAATTATTTCGATGCCAAAGGTAATGTGAATAGTTGAAAATCTTTAGCGTCGACATATTTTCGACGCTAAAATTACTACTTTTAACGTCGTTTTTAATATTCGACGTTAAATGTAGACCATTTGGCGTCGAAAAGTATTTTCGACGCTAAAATATTGACATTTGGCGTCGAATATTGTTATCGACGCTAAAAGTAATTATTAGCGTCGAAATTAATTTCGACTCTAAATATTTGGACGATAAAGGTACATTTTCTTGTAGTGTATATACATGTATATAAGGTATTAAATATGATTCATTTTTAAAAAATGGCATCATAACATCCTAATATTATTATTTTTTTAGTTCATAGTTTAATAGAAAATTCATTTTTTTTTTATTTTAAGGACAACGTGTGAAATCAATTTCTCGAACAAATCTTCATCAAACAGTGAATTTGTTTACTTAGGGAATCAAAATAAACTTAAAAAGCATACAAGAAAATCACAGAGACAATGATTTACGTGGTTCAACGTAGAGTGACTCCAACCTACATTCACGGGAGTAATAATGAGGTTTTTATTACCTGCTCGGGGTTGAGACCAACCGATCTACAAGTGGGGAAGGAAAACAAGATTGTGAATTGAACACTTTGGGTCTTATTATAAGCCCGATACAATATCTCAAGTGATCATGAACTAAACCGTTTTCTCTATCTATATATTGTTTAAAAGTTCTTTATTTTTTTAGAAGTAGTGAGCGCAAAAAATGTCAACCCTTGAATCTGAATCTTCATCCCCTTTATATGGGCTTCCAAATCCGCTATTCCACCAACTCATAATGTTAGCTCATGTCACTCTATCATCGTTGTCTCATGCTCATTTTCCTCAACCACTCGCAACTATCCACTGTCAGCAGAAACTCATCACTTCAATTTTTTATCAACTGACACACTCACAAAATGGTTCTTTACTCCCAAATATAGGAGTGTCGAAATAATAAAATAACCCGGTAAGTCTGGGGTCGATCCATATATAATAGATTTAATTTGATAAAATAATAATTCAACTAATAAAATAAAATAATGGGGTTAAGAGATCCACTTTTAATATTTCAAATATAAAATAATTTTTATTTTTTATAAAATATAAATTATAATTATTTCTCAATCAATTTATTTCATGATTATCAGTTATTAATTATATTAACATATGTAATCCGTCCCGTCGATAATTATTCATATCAAGGTACTAAATATGCCAGAATATCTAAAATCGTATTGTCTATGACTAATCCAGATTTTTAACAGTTCACTCTCTCATATTTATGGGATTTAAGTATTATATGTGTCAATCGATGACTATCTACAGCTAGTCAATAGTCATCTATAAATTGGAAATAGTACGAATTTATCTGAAAAATAAAAAAATTCATAAAATATAATATAAATAGAAATCACATATATTTTCATACCATTAGCTTCACCATTTACCAAAATATGATACAAATTAGCAGAACAATATATAAATAAACACATTCATAATTTTATTAATAAAATAAAAATACACACAATAGCTCATCCCACAAAATCTCAAGAGAGTTATTGAAATTTTTGCTCAGTAAAATGAAAGGTAGACACCTCTATTTATAACAAGAGGTGATCACCTCTTACTTTATAAATTACAAGACTATGCAAATTGTAAAGTCTTTCATTGTAAATTACAAGACTATGCAAATTGCAAAGTCTTACAATTTGCCAGATTGGAAAGAAGATGTTAATCCACCGAAAGGTGAATTGATAATTTCTTTAAATTTTTTATTATTTTATACTTTTTTTTCTGTTTTGTTTCTTATATTTCCGTTATGTTCTGTTTTATATATTTATATAAAATACATGTATAGGTAGGCTCATTTTGTCGCTAATCTAAACACGGTGATATTTTTCAAATCCGATTTGAATCTAGTTGTCACGCTCTTTTGGGTTTTTGGTTATTGGAATTCAGATTTAATATCCATTTTCACGTTGAGCATTCGAAACAGTATTTTACCTGCACAATAAATAAAAATCACAATAAAAATATATAAAACATAAATTTAATTATTATTTCACAAACGTGCTAAATTAAATGGATTAATAAAACTATAGGTATAAAATGATCAATTTTATTTTTAATAAATGTACATTTTTAGTGTTCATCAACAACATACAGTTCAACTACTCAGGTATTGTTCCATCTACCATAATCTTCTCAAGGAGAATCGTTGACTTAATTATTTCACATCAGCATTATAAAAACTCGAACTTTTAATTATGGCATATGTCATATGCTTTCAAGTACAAAATATCTAGTGGTCTCAACTCCGCTCCTCGGGTTGGCATACCGAGGTGAATGATGCTTGGTCATATTTCCTCCAACTTCCTCAACCGGGTCAGGTCGGTGTAGACAACAGGACCTGGGCGACGCTTGTTCTAGGCTCGCGGCCTAGTTGGGAAATACTAAATAATATGGAGTCGCCACCCGGTGTGAACCGGGACAAAAATTTAAGGCCGCACTCACCCCTCGCAAGGGAAGACCTCAAACCGTTGGGTTCGGAATGGTCCCTTACTCATGTCACTTGTAATGAAAGGATTTATGTAATAATTTAATCAAGCTTAAGTAACACTTATTTCCAAGAGTATCATGCTTCTAAATTCTCATATGCAAAATAAAACTTATACACACATTTCGCATATATCTCATATCTAAAATCGCATGCTTAACATATATCAAAATAGCAACGAACATACAACTTTATTTGCATATTACATTCAAGAAAACACAAGCATACATATTAACCATACAAACATACATATGGGCACTTTTCCAAGTGGTAGGTGGAATTGTATCCCAAGTACAGACCGCACTACCGTCCATTCGGAATCGGCTACGGAATTTACGTCTGAGTTTCCATCTGATATACCACAAGAAATAATACTCAAATGTTATCACGACACAAGCATATGAATTGTAATTCATTAACATAGTTGTATTCATACATGTGGGGATAGCTACTAGGAAAACTATGCATGAAATCTAATGAAGATGACTCGATTCAGTGGGTGCGCGTTCGTGTAGCGTTCGTAAACGCGTTCGAACGGTAAACAGAAGGTTCGCGTTCATGTAGCGTCCGAGAACGCGTTCGAACGGAACCAGACCTGATGCATTATGAAACTAAGAAAGTGCGTGGGCGTTCGTATAGCGTTCGTAAACGCGTTCGAACGGTAAACAGAAGGTTCTCATTCGTATGGCGTTTGATAACGCGTTCGGACGGAAATGAAACAGAATGCTCACGTTCGTATAGCGTTTGTTAACGCGTTCGAACGGAAGTGAAACAGAATGCTCACATTCGTATAGCGTTTGTTAACGCGTTCGAACGGAAGTGAAACAGAATGCCTACGTTCGTATGGCGTTCGTTCGAATATGAGGGAGACCTGATGCATGACAAGGCAAAATACATGCGCGTTCGAGTTGCGTTCGTAAACGCGTTCGAACGGGAACATACCTGATGCTTGAAATGGGATGCAATACATAAATGACAAAATAAAGGGAAGGGCGCGGCGAAATACTGCCGTAAAGGTGGCCTTTTGGGGCTCTTGATTTCTCAAAGAGAGGACCTTTAGACCAACATACTAAGCCCATGCGCTCGATTGAATCATGCATACATAGAATGAAAAGCAATAATATCAAACATAGTGTGCCCGATTGAACGTATCTTGTATCCAACCGAACACACATCAACCGGCGCGGCAAAGCCTCGTGGTAACGGGCTTTAGCCCATCCCCATAGGGGATCTTACATCGCACTTACTAAGCCCATGCGCTCGGTTGAATCATGCATACGAAAATAAAGACAATCATATCAAACTAAGTATGTCCGATTGAACGTATTTCGCATTCAACCGAACACACATCAATCGGTGCGGCAAAACATCGTGGTGAAGGATTTTAACCCTCCAATTAGGGAACCTTTCATCGCACTTACTAAGCCCATGCACTCGATCGTATCATGAGATTAAACAACATGCAGAATTTAAATGACAAGAATTAAATAAACCAAAGCAACTCAAAATAAGAGGAGGTGCCATTTTACTCAAGTGGTACATGGAGTTGTGTCCCAAGTACAGACCGCACTACCGTCCATTCGGATTCGGCTACGGAATTTACGTCTGGGTTTCCATCCTATATACCACAAGAGACGACACTCTTCCATTCATCCAATACCCACAACACGCATCATACACACACAACAATGCCACAAATACAGAAAATATAATCAAAATAAATAACCAGAAATTAAATAGGAATAAGTGTGATAGATACCCTCAGGTCTAACCTTTTAAGCTGTCTCTCGGACTCGCGTTCCACGAAGATCGAAGGGGGTAAAGCTCCGCAACTTTTCTGGTTCACTGGTTTGCCTCTTCCTTCGCTGTTCGGCCACTCGAGCTTCTGTTCCGACTCCGTTTTGCTGCTGTTTCCTTATGGTTTTGCTGCTGTTCCCTCTGTATCCTCTGCTTACTGTTGGTGGGCTGTTTTAGTGTTCTTTTTAGTGTGGTTTGGTGTGATTATTTCAAAGGTTCTAAGTGTCTTTTAGGTTACCGTTTTTAAGGGATTAAGGACTGTTTTGGGAGTGGTTTAGGTTGCTGTGTTTTGTGTGATTTTCGGTGGTGGTTAGGGATTGTTTTGGTGTGATTTTCGGTGGTGTGAGGGTGAGGATCAAGGGAGTGATATGCTTGTGATGTCTAGGATTTCTTGCTATAATTTGTGTGAATTGTGTGTATGAGCTAGAGAGATTGGAGAGATTGGGTGGCTTGGTTAGGGGTTGTTTATATAGAGAATGGCTAGGGCTTCACCTTGTCTCACAGGAAGAGATTTGGTTTCCAAATAAGGAGAGATGAGAAAGGCATATACAAGATTGAGGGGGGGACAAAATATTTTATTTTAGGAAGTCAACTAATTTAAATTGGTGTACATCTTATTGAATTAGGAAGTCAAATATTTGATTGGTTTTAATTGGTTAGGATTGATTTTAATTAGGCAAATCTTATTTTTTTAGTTTTAGTATATAATATATTTGATTTATTTATATTAGGCATGATGTTATTTTATGTTTTATTTAATTGGTAAATGATTTAAATATTTTATTTAATGTTTAATATTTATTTATTTAATTTGGGATGTGTTTTATGGGCTTTGGGGGGCCAAATTGGCTGGGGTGTGAGGCTAGCAGCAAAACCAGAATTACCGGCTCCGTTCGAACGCCTCCTCGCACGCGGCACGAACGTCCGCAATCTGCACGAGGTTCGAACGAAGTAACGAACGCAGCACCAACGAAGACAGTGAACTTGTGGAATGAACTTGATGACATACTTTTCCGAATTTCCCCTTCCGACCTCCGTTTCCCGCAATATCCTTAGCTAAAAAGGTAGTGCCTCCAATTGAGACTCATCATCGGGTTTCACATGCGAAAATGCAATGCCTACAGTCGCCCCCACTTTAATGGGACTTGTGCAGTGTGTGACTTTGAACAATCCTATCAAAGTTATGCAATGCATTTTTTACTTACCTGGCTCGGTTGCCGCCTCAAGTTGAGTTGATACTGCAGCGGACCTCGATCCTGGGACGCGTCCCAATAACTGCAACTGACAACGGGGGCACCTCGACCCTGGGCACCTCGACCCAACACCGCTGACTATAGGGACCTCGCCCTTGAACTGATGATGTAGTGGGCACCTCGACCCTGGGTACCTCGACCCGGAACTACAACTGACAACGGGGGCACCTCGACCCTGGGCACCTCGACCCAACACCGCTGACTATAGGGACCTCGCCCTTGAACTGATGATGTAGTGGGCACCTCGACCCTGGGCACCTCGACCCGGAACTACAACTGACAACGGGGGCACCTCGACCCTGGGCACCTCGACCCAACACCGCTGACTATAGGGACCTCGCCCTCGAACTGATGATGTAGTGGGCACCTCGACCCTGGGCACCTCGACCCGGAACTACAACTGACAACGGGGGCACCTCGACCCTGGGCACCTCGACCCAACACCGCTGACTATAGGGACCTCGCCCTCGACCTGATGATGTGATGTGGAGCCTCGCTCCTCAGCCGATATGGGACTCGCCCCCGAGCTGATATAATGTGACATGGAGCCTCGCTCCTCAGCTGATACGGGCCTCGCCCCCAAGCTGACATGATGTGATGTGGAGCCTCGCTCCTCAGCCGATATGGGCCTTGCTCTTTTCCTTCTTCATCACATGTTTACACAAAACAGCACAAACACAAAAAGATGCAATATAGGTTACGTGAATGCATGTATGCATGAGTTTTCTCATTTCGTTGGGTTAGGTCTTCCACTGGCGACCAAGTCTTCTTAAGCAAAGTACAGCTTCAGCCTGTCGACATTGATTGGTTCTGTGAATTCATTTCCCTCGAGATCTGACAACTTCACTGCTCCATTTCCCATGACTTTCTGAACGATGTAGGGTCCTTCCCAGTTCGGCCTGAATTTCCCTCTCGGATCTGTCGTCGACGGCCTCGACTGCTTAAGTACTAAATCACCCTTTCTGATCTTGGTGGGGCGTACTTTCTTGTTGAATGCTCGGGCTAGTCTCTTCTGATACAACTGCATGTGATACAAAGACTTCGTTCTCTTCTCATCCAACAGTGCTAACTGATCAAATCTCTGTGCGGCCCATTCCTGTTCCGGTAACTCTGCCTCCGCTAATATCCTCAGGGACTGTATTTCCATTTCTACTGGCAATACTGCTTCCATTCCGTAGACCAAAGAGTAAGGTGTGGCCCATGTTGCTGTTCTTACTGATGTTCTGTACCCCCACAAAGCATACGGTAATTTCTCTGCCCAATCTCTGCAGTTTTCTGTCATCTTGGCTAAAATTGTCTTTATAGTCTTGTTGGCTGCCTCAACTGCCCCATTTGCCTGCGGCCTGTACGGTGATGACCTGTGGTGGCCTATCCCATACCTCTGTAACATTGCCTTCGTCTCTCCTTGAAACTGGACCTCGTTGTCTGTCACTACATGATGCGACATACCATACCGACAAACGAGGTTCCGAGCTATGAACCTTGCCATCTGTTTTGTTGTAACATTACGGAATGATTCGGCTTCCACCCACTTTGAGAAGTAATCTACTGCCACCACTATAAAGCGATGCCCATTTGATGCACTTGGTCGAATTTCCCCAATCATATCAATTCCCCATGCTGAGAAAGGCCACGGCTCTGACAACCCATGCAATTCTGTGTGCGGTAAGTGGTTCAAATTACCATGTGCTTGACAGTCATGACAGTGCTTTACCATCTTCGCGCAGTCGGTTTCCATGGTTGACCAATAAAAACCTTGTCTCACTATCTTGCGGGACAGATTCAACCCGTTCATGTGCGGACCACATACCCCAGCGTGTACCTCGTAGGACCAAGCAAATACTTTGGCATATTTGACCAACACTTCTTCTAGTTTCTCCCTTTCTTCGGAGGTTACTTCACTTGCAATCAAAATTTCTTTGGGGTTTCCAAGTGTGCCCAAGTTAAATGCAATAGTTCTGGCTGAACTGATGTCAAATATGCTTGATTCATGCAGAGTAAACGGAAATGACTCAGGCAAGTAAGCAAAAGAAATGTCTTTATTATTGGATAATGCGGAAGTACATTCAAATAAATCAGGAAGGTAAATGTCTCCATCATCTATAGACACTTCTTCCTTTGCAATCAGGCCTTCCTCAGGCTTCTCATCCTCTTCCAGAGTCAGGCTCTCTAACTTCATCAGCTCTTCTTCCCAAATCTCTTTTTCCTCAGTTCCCTCAGTCAGTGGCTTCTCACCCAACAAATCCTGGAAGATCTCAAACCCAGGTACCACAATCCCATTGACTTCCACAGGTTCAGGCTCTCCTTGATACCCTGAAGCTTTCACAAAGCACTCCATCAGTCTCAGGCCCTTTTTCTTGACCCTTGGCTTTTCTTCGTCAGATTTGTACCCCAAACCTTTCCGAGTAGTCTGTCCTCTGAAATCTGGCAACTTTGAACCTTTTCCCGGCTCAAACTTCATCCTCTCCATAATCCTAGCCACCATAGGATCCACCCATTCCTCGAAGGTAGCTGACACTTGAAACCTCGTGAAAGGTTGTATCTCTAAGGCAGCCACAACATTATCTAACTCAGCCCGGATGGTAACAACTTCTCCCTCATACGGGAATTTGATCATCTGATGCAAAGTGGAAGGCACGCCCCCAAGTTTGTGAAACCAAGGCCTTCCCAACAATAAGGCAAAAGTGGCTGGATGTCCAGCACTGTGAACTCAACCTCATCTTCAATTGGTCCTACCTTGACCATAGCCACAAAGGTACCCTCAACTCCTCGCTTACTGTCATCATAAGCTTTAATAGTCATACTGGAGGGGTCCAAGTCTGTTGCTTTCATACCCAATCTTGCCAGAATTTTCAAAGGGCACACATTGATGGACGAACCGTCATCCACCATCACACATGAAGTTTTCTTGCCCCTCACCTCGGCCCTGATAAATAGAGGCCTGTTATGATTTCTCCCCTCCACCGGAGTTTCATCCTCAGAAAAGGATATCTGCAAAGCTTCTTTCTGAACTGACCCAACAAACATTGCGGGGTTGGCATCCTCCGGTACCACGATCTTGCTCAAGGCCTCAACCATAGCCTGCCTATGCTCCCGAGATGCACATAACAGTTCCAGATACTCACTTGTGCTCTAGTCTTCCTCAATTGCCTCAGCACTATATCACCTTCAGTATTTTCTGCAGTCTCAACCACTTCTCTACCATCTGTTAAAGCTCCCTTACCCTTTTCCGCCATATCATTAAAAACGATCGCTCCGTGTCATTCCCCTTACTTCTTCCTCATCACTGCTAGAGAAATCAAGCCAGAAGTTTTTTCCCTGCTCAAACTCATCCTCACTAGTGCTATCCCATATTCCCAGGCAAAAGGCTTGAGGGTGAAAAGATTTCAGGACAAGGTCTTCTGGGAGGCCAGAATTGATCATGTAGGCTGGTGGTGGTACGGCACGGTAGTTGGGTAAGGGATTTCTGTGTGTGTCAGGTTGTTCTGTTTCCGGGTTGGGTATTTTTTTGGAGTCTATTAGGTCTTGGATTTCATGGCGGAGTCGGGCGCAATTGTCGGTGTCATGGCCTTTTTTTTTGTGGAAGTGGCAGTAAAGGCTTAGGTTATAATGTGATGGTAGGGGATTGGGTAATGGTTTGGTATCCAAGGGTTTCAAGAGCCCTTGCCTCTTCAATTTTTCTAGCACCTTAGACAGGGGCCTTCCCAAGTTGGAAAACTGTCTGTTCCGGATAGCAGCGATTTCAGCAGAAACGGGCTTTGTCCCGATGTTCCCCCAATGGGCCTCCTGTTCAGACCATAGAATTTTCTATTCTCTCGGCCTCTTCTTCCTCAATATCCATGACAGTTTCCCTCAACTGCCGAAAGTCTGCAATCATGGAGGTCATCCTCCTCAACTTGCCATAAATGGAGGGCTGGGTGCCCTTGATAATCATCTTGATCTGATCTTCTCCGAAGGCCTAGTCTGCATTTTCAATAACTGACCCCTCCACCGGTCCACATACTCCTTAAAACTCTCCTCCGCTTTCTGCTTAACATTCTCCAGATCACGGAGTGATAGATCGATCTCCAGTCGGTGACATATTGCTTCAGGAAAGCATCGGCTAACTCTCTCCAATCTTCCTTCACTTTCTTCTCCAAACTGTGGTACCATACCACAGGAGCTCCCTCAAGTGACATTCCAAACATTTTCTGCACCTGGCGCTGAGAAAGCCAACTGAACTCATGACTGATACAAACTGTCGGAGATGCACCCTCGGATCCCCATTCCCGTTGAACTTAGCCATATCCGGCATCTTGAACTGTACCGGCAACTGTTCCTCAAAAGTCAATGTGTCATAATCCAGCAAGTCATCATTCTCACCCCTCATCTTGCGGGTAACTGACTCAACCTGATCCCGAAGTTTCTGTAACTCTGCCTGAGACCCAGATACTCTGCCCGCTGCATATTCTGCCATATCATCAAAAGTGGGGGTATCATCCCCCAATTGTTCGGAGGTTCCTCTGGTCTTTCATCCCCAGAACTACCCCCAGCACGAGAGACCCGGCTATACCAGCCACAGCAGTAGTCAAAGCCTGCAACTGTTCAGTGACTTTGGCGAGACTGTTCTCTAACTGATCCATACGAGACACCTCATTTCGGATTCACTCATACTTGTTCTTTTAGTGAGCCTTGTCCCTTCTCTAACCCAAACGGTATCTATGTTGTCTTTTAGAGACATAGATGGTGTTAACATGATATATGGATGCATGAGGTGCATGAGATGCATGTAACATATAACATACTAAATAAAATGAAATTCTCAAACAAATCGGCCTATTATCATTTTAGAAGCTTTTGGGACAACTGTCATAAGAGTGAACCCGTCCCAGTTTAAATGGCCCAACGAGTTCATGTCTTATGGCAAAGAGTCCAACTAAATCCAAATGATAATATTCCGAACACAAGCACAAGGTGGCCCACCAACACTTAGACGCCTTCGGCCCAACAGTCATGGAATACATCCTTGTCCCAGTTTAAATGGCCCAAAAAGCCCATATCCCATGACAAATGGTCCAAATAGATCCAAACGATGATGTTCCCAAACACAAGCATAGAAGGGAGATAATGCAAACATGACATAATAGTTTTTACATAATGGCCCATCAACATTTCAGAAGCCTTGGGCCTAATAGTCATACAGTACGAACTTGCCCTAGTTTAAATGGCCCAGCAAGCCCGCACTTCTGACAATAGTCCAACTGCATCCAAATGAGGATGGTCCATAAGCACATTCTCAAGGAAATAATTGTTACTTTAACCATACAAACCGGTCTAGGGGTGATTCGCAAGAGTATGGACAAAGGCTTTCACTGGCGAAGGACAGCCCACAACTAGGTCTTCCCCACTCAAGGGTTCAAGCGACCAAGTGAGCGCATCCTTTTTATACACTAAGGTACGTGCCAATGAGCTATGGTGTGTGACGGACTGTCAAATGGATTTCCCGTTGTAGATTCCCCAGAGGGAAGGTGGAGCGAGGCTCACTTAAGTACCCAAAGCCTTTAGGCTCTTATCGCTTGGTGTCAGGAATAAACAACGAGTCCTCCAAATTAGTCCATCACAAAGGCTACGAGTAGATGGCCATATAGGTATCCTCACAGCTTTTCCTTCTAGAAAGGTAGTGAGTGAAGGAAGACACCAAACCATTACCTAGCCTCAAAGTGCCCTCGATTAACCCCTACTTATCCACTATAGACATGGCCAATTAAAACATAAATCCACTCATTACAAGACAATATTTCGGGGCCAATTCTCATATCCCCAGTGGAGTCGCCAGACTGTAGACAACAGGACCTGGGCGACGCTTGTTCTAGGCTCGCGGCCTAGTTGGGAAATACTAAATAATATGGAGTCGCCACCCGGTGTGAACCGGGACAAAGATTTAAGGCCGCACTCACCCCTCGCAAGGGAAGACCTCAAACCGTTGGGTTCGGAATGGTCCCTTAATCATGTCACTTGTAATGAAAGGATTTATGTAATAATTTAATCAAGCTTAAGTAACACTTATTTCCAAGAGTATCATGCTTCTAAATTCTCATATGCAAAATAAAACTTATACACACATTTCGCATATATCTCATATCTAAAATCGCATGCTTAACATATATCAAAATAGCAAAAACATACAACTTTATTTGCATATTACATTCAAGAAAACACAAGCATACATATTACCATACAAACATACATATGGGCACTTTTCCAAGTGGTACGTGGAATTGTATCCCAAGTACAGACCGCACTACCGTCCATTCGGAATCGGCTACAGAATTTACGTCTGAGTTTCCATCTGATATACCACAAGAAATAATACTCAAATGTTATCACGACACAAGCATATGAATTGTAATTCATTAACATAGTTGTATTCATACATGTGGGGATAGCTACTAGGAAAACTATGCATGAAATCTAATGAAGATGACTCGATTCAGTGGGTGCGCGTTCGTGTAGCGTTCGTAAACGCGTTCGAACGGTAAACAGAAGGTTCGCGTTCGTGTAGCGTCCGAGAACGCGTTCGAACGGAACCAGACCTGATGCATTATGAAACTAAGAAAGTGCGTGGGCGTTCGTATAGCGTTCGTAAACGCGTTCGAACGGTAAACAGAAGGTTCTCATTCGTATGGCGTTTGATAACGCGTTCGGACGGAAATGAAACAGAATGCTCACGTTCGTATAGCGTTTGTTAACGTGTTCGAACGGAAGTGAAACAAAATGCCTACGTTCGTATGGCGTTCGTTCGAACATGAGGGAGACCTGATGCATGACAAGGCAAAATACATGCGCGTTCGAGTTGCGTTCGTAAACGCGTTCGAACGGGAACATACCTGATGCTTGAAATGGGATGCAATACATAAATGACAAAATAAAGGGAAGGGCGCGGCGAAAATACTGCCGTAAAGGTGGCCTTTTGGGGCTTGATCTCTCAAAGAGAGGACCTTTAGACCAACATACTAAGCCCATGCGCTCGATTGAATCATGCATACATAGAATGAAAAGCAATAATATCAAACATAGTGTGCCCGATTGAACGTATCTTGTATCCAACCGAACACACATCAACCGGCGAGGCAAAGCCTCGTGGTAACGGGCTTTAGCCCATCCCCATAGGGGTTCTCACATCGCACTTACTAAGCCCATGCGCTCGGTTGAATCATGCATACGAAAATAAAGACAATCATATCAAACTAAGTATGTCCGATTGAACGTATTTCGCATTCAACCGAACACACATCAATCGGTGCGGCAAAACATCGTGGTGAAGGATTTTAACCCTCCAATTAGGGAACCTTTCATCGCACTTACTAAGCCCATGCACTCGATCGTATCATGGGATTAAACAACATGCAGAATTTAAATGACAAGAATTAAATAAACCAAAGCAACTCAAAACAAGAGGAGGTGCCATTTTACTCAAGTGGTACGTGGAGTTGTGTCCCAAGTACAGACCGCACTACCGTCCATTCGGTTCGGCTACGGAATTTACGTCTGGGTTTCCATCCTATATACCACAAGAGACGACACTCTTCCATTCATCCAATACCCACAACACGCATCATACACACAACAAATGCCACAAATACAGAAAATATAATCAAAATAAATAACCAGAAATTAAATAGGAATAAGTGTGATAGATACCCTCAGGTCTAACCTTTTAAGCTGTCTCTCGGACTCGCGTTCCACGAAGATCGGAAGGGGGTAAAGCTCCGCAACTTTTCTAGTTCACTGGTTTGCCTCTTCCTTCGCTGTTCGGCCACTCGAGCTACTGTTCCGACTCCGTTTTGCTGCTGTTCCTTATGGTTTTGCTGCCGTTCCCTCTGTATCCTCTGCTTACTGTTGGTGGGCTGTTTTAGTGTTCTTTTTGTGTGGTTTGGTGTGATTATTTCAAAGGTTCTAAGTGTCTTTTAGGTTACCGTTTTAAGGGATTAAGGACTGTTTTGGGAGTGGTTTAGGTTGCTGTGTTTTGTGTGATTTTCGGTGGTGGTTAGGGATTGTTTTGGTGTGATTTTCGGTGGTGTGAGGGTGAGGATCAAGGGAGTGATATGCTTGTGATGTCTAGGATTTCTTGCTATAATTTGTGTGAATTGTGTGTATGAGCTAGAGAGATTGGAGAGATTGAGTGGCTTGGTTAGGGGTTGTTTATATAGAGAATGGCTAGGGCTTCACCTTGTCTCACAAGGAAGAGATTTGGTTTCCAAATAAGGAGAGATGGGAAAGGCATATACAAGATTGAGGGGGGGACAAAATATTTTATTTTAGGAAGTCAACTAATTTAAATTGGTGTACATCTTATTGAATTAGGAAGTCAAATATTTGATTGGTTTTAATTGGTTAGGATTGATTTTAATTAGGCTAATCTTATTTTTTAGTTTTAGTATATAATATATTGATTTATTTATATTAGGCATGATTTTATTTTATGTTTTATTTAATTGGTAAATGATTTAAATATTTTATTTAATGTTTAATATTTATTTATTTAATTGGGATGTGTTTTATGGGCTTTGGGGGGCCAAATGGGCTGGGGTGTGAGGCTAGCAGCAAAACCAGAATTACCGGCTCCGTTCGAACGCCTCCTCGCACGCGGCACGAACGTCCGCAATCTGCACGAGGTTCGGAACGAAGTAACGAACAGCAGCACCAACGAAGACAGTGAACTTGTGGAATGAACTTGATGACATACTTTTCCGAATTTCCCCTTCCGACCTCCGTTTCCCGCAATATCCTTAGCTAAAAAGGTAGTGCCTCCAATTGAGACTCATCATCGGGTTTCACATGCGAAAATGCAATGCCTACAGTCGGTAGCATAGATCACCTCGGGTCGGCTTTCGCAGCATTCAAATGCTACCAAAACTGACATTTCCTCTTTAGGTCGGGTCGATGTCTCTACTTACTTCATCATCAACACGTTTTACCCTTTTTAGAGAACTCCTCCGCATTGTGGGGTCGGGCCTTATGTCTGACTTCAGCTTCTCTAGTCTTTTGGACTCTCTTCATTCTCTTTTGGACTCTCTCACTACAAGAAAAATATGTTTTAGTGACCAATTATTTTGTGACTAACAATCATTTAGTTAGGTAATAAATTTTTTTATGACTAAAGTTTGTATTTAGTCACCGAATTTGAAACTCTATGCTATAATATATTTTCTCACTATCATCTATGTTTTGCGACTATATATTTAGTCGGACAATAGATATATTTAGTGACTAAACGGTAAATAGTTGCAGAAAAAATAATTAATTATTTAGATTATATTTTAATAGTGAGTAAATTACATAATATTAGTCGCGAATAAAATCAATCTTAGACAACTAATATAATGTCACAAAAAGTTTTATAAAAATATTTTTAATATTTAATAACTATATTGCGTAGTCACAACACATATTTATTTTTGACTAATTATTGATTAGTCACAAACAATGACTATAATACTTTAGTTTTTAATATTTAGTCACAATACACAAATCTTAATTTTTTTTAAGTAAATAAGAGTTTGGCAATTAAAGGTATTAGTCACAAATTTATGAAAAATTGGCGCTCTGCCCTGCGCGGTCTCTCCAGCCACTAAAATAAATTTTTCTTTTTTGTTTATAGACCCAAAACATTCAAGCCTCCTCTACTACCACAAAACCCTAATCCTCCATTTTTCTCTTAATCAAAATGGTCATTCTTCTCTTAATCAAAATGGCCATTCTTCAAACATAAATCCTCTCCCTTGTTGCCTTCTTCTTCCCATTGTTGTGTGATATCTTATAGGCTGCATTTTTTTACTCTTCACTGACAGACACATCTCATCGCTGCTGATTTCCTTTGGGCTGTCCTTGATTGTTCCTGCGGCTGCTCGAAGAGGTAAGACTTCTTGAGAATCAATTGCCTAACTTTACTTATTGTCCATCCTTTTTTGATTTGTTTGTTTTACTTATTTAATCAGAATCAATTTCCACAAAGATGCATATATTCATTCTAATATGTGACTAAATTATTTTAGTCATAAAATAATTCGGTGACTAATTGTATCAGTTGCAGTGACTAATCTAATAGTCACAAAATGTAATGTTTCTTGTACTGTCTTCATTCTCTTTAGGACAAGTGCAAACCTCATTCTACCCCTCCTCATTATTTGAACTTCATAAGAGTTGAAAACCACCATCAACACCATCAATAAAAAAACTATAAAATACAATGAATTAAAATATATATTTGTTAATTTGAGAGAATGTTAAATGATTTGTATTGCTTATATGATTCTAATTAATTTCAATTTTTTTTATATAGCTGCCATATTTATCCATACTATTACAAGCTACGCATCGCGTTCGTCATCACTAGTGTATGTAAAAAAGCTACTTTTTTTTTTGAAAGCTAAAATAATTCATTACTGAAAAAAGTCAATAATACATTTGATATTTGAAGGGAAGTTATCCTTCCACTGAACAGGAAACGATGCCTTAACGACAATCTTCGCAACTTCATGGGCAAAACCATTATAAAATCTAGAAGTGTAACATATTGAGGTCTCCGAAAAACTTGTTAACTTCTCTTGAATATCATTAATGATCCATGAAATTTCTTTCCTTGAGCCCTTCCTGTTTGTAATAAAATCTACTACCGGTTGACAATCTGACTCAACCATCAACTTCACAAATCCAGCTTCCTGCACCACCTGTATACCAAAGTTAATGGCTTCTTCCTCCGCATCTTCCACATTGCCATCAAAGTTAATACTCTTAACTGCCACTATCTCAACCCTACCACCACTATTCCTGATTACGACTCCCAGTCCCGCTAAATGATTTTGACTATTAATGGTTGCATCCGTGTTTAGCTTTACTCATTCTTTCGGCGGGGCTACCCAGTATATGTCTTCATTATTAAGGCTATTAAGACTTGCTCAATTCTTGATGTTCTTAGTGTGTTGCAGAAGCTGGACACGTGCACTGATGGGGTGATCTGGATTTGTTTATGGCGACCTTGGGCTTTATAGCAGGCTCGAAATCGGTTTGTGCTGGAACATAAGCGAGATAGTCTGTGGAGAGTGTTTTTGCGAGCATAGATTTTGAGTAAATGTTGTAAGGAAGGGAGTGAAACAGTAGGGGACATAGAGGGCTATGTAAAAAAGCTACTTAGTAAACAATATCTACACATTTATTATTATTGAGGCCTTCCCCAATGCAACCTTGAAATGGTCATCCAAAATCCAAACAGACAAATAAAAGGAGTAATTTTCTTAATGATGAATTTAATAATTTATGATATTAATGTGAATTGGGAAAAAAACAATTAGACAGAAAAAAGGGTTAAATTATTTAATAGAAATAAAAAATGTAGGTATGAACATTGAATTATTTGGTAAAAAATAGCTGTAGTTAAATTAATCCATATGGGGGTAATGGGAGGCCTTGCCTTGGGACCCATGTTGATTGTCTTCTTAAATAAGCCTTCTAATTTGATTACTTTTTAAAGATAATTTATTAACCACATTCTTTTTTATTTTCTCTACAAAATTTGACCATCAAAACATGTTGTCTACTTGTGTCTGTACATAATAAATTAATAGAAAATTAGAAATTTAAATTGTTTTTTTTTTTAATATTCAAGTTTTTTTAAAACTTTCAATTAATACTATCAGTAGACTCTTAATTTCATAAATACTATGTATTGTGTTTGACGTAATAAACTTCATAATTTTATAAGTAATTATCTCTCGGTCTACTATCTTTAAGTTTTTGAGTAATGTAATTTTTCGTCTCAACGAATGTAACTTGGTGACAATAAATTTAAGATTTGGTTGTTTAAGTCCTAATTTCGAGTTCAGAGAATGTATTTCTTATAAGAATCTGAAAAAATGGAGATTTTACATGCTTAAGGTAAATCTAATGGTTTTACGACGGGATTTCAAAAAATAATAATAATACAATTTCTCTTCCAAGATTATTATTATTTTATTACAAATCATAACCCATTAGGTATCAATATTTTAAATGATTCTACTATGGAAATATACTATATTTCATTTCTAGATTATAAACCAAACAAAATGCGTAAAAAATTGCAAAATTAAGAGGGGGAATAGGATCTTAGAACCTAATCAAATACTTCAAAGGACCAAAATTGATGTCGCATGAAGACACTTGTCAAAATTGCAAGCTCTCTATTTTTGGCAAAAGCTACAAAGAAACAGACAGAACAAGAGCTAGTAAATATGAGTTAAGATTCTAAGATCTTGCCACGTAGGAACAGACTAGGTTCCCCTTCCATTGTCTATAATTTTTTTTATATTATTGGATGGGTTCAGATTTTAAAACATTTCATTAATATTAAAAAAACTTGGTTTAATTAATGTTTTAAAAATGAGATTGATAGTTCAGCTATTGATTTAAAAAATTTAATGGGTCACTCGTTTGAGCACCATTAAATCGGCTAACCGCTAATATCATCATGATATCTTAAATAATTATAATTAAATTAAAATTATGAAAAATATATATAAATGAAATCGTTAATTCTAATAAATAAAAAATATATATTAATTTTATTTATTTATTTATTTTAGTTTAGGGTATATGAATTTTAAAAAAATTGGTTAAATTTTTGTTGGTTTGGATTTTATTGATTCACCAATTTTAATAGATTTTGATCGTTTTTATAAATATATTCAATCCGAATTCATGATTGATTTTCAATTTGATCGGTTAATCCGACTTTTAAAACAATACTTTCAATTCTTACCAAAATAAATAAAATAAAAAATTAATTTATATTTTTCACATATTCCAGGTAATTGATTCAGTGAAAAAAATAATAAAATAAATAAAGGAAGAGAAGGACCCCCGGAAATTCCTCGTATTGGCTCTGTTTCTTTCTTTTTCTTTTTCTTTTTTCTTTTTCTTTTTTCCAGTAGGAGAGAGAAAGAGTTCTAAACCCTGTACTCCCTCTCTTTCTTTTTTATAACTCAAAAAATAATTAAAAAAAGAAACTATTTTTCGTTCAAATTTGAGAGCTTTTCTTCATCTGGAGGAACACACCATCTCCCCTTTTGAGAGTTTTGGCCAAGTGGGTGTCTTTTATTCTGTTTTGAAGATGAACCAGCCTCCTGATTGCAGGTACCATCTTTTAAAAGACTAAATCTTATGATTTTTTTTTGGTTGATTTTGTGTTTTCTGATTGGTGGGTATTTTTTGTTTTTTGGGGAATTTTGAGGTTTCGAATACGGGAATTTCATTTGTAATGAATGGATGATTTGTTCTTTCAGTTTTTTAGCTGGCATTGTGCACTATCTTGTGTTTATTTTTTATTTTTTCATTTCTCTAGTTTTATGGATGTAATGGATGTTTGAAGGATATATGCAATTGGGTTTGTGATTTGAGCTGTAAATTTGAATTTTTTATTGTATGGAATTTTTTTGGATATAATTGAATATGTAATTTTTTTTTTCGGTTAATTATGTTGTAATTATCTATTTTGTTTTTTGTTTTGAAAACTGGGCATGTCAAATTCTTGAATTAAGATATGAATGAGGTCCTTTATAAAGATATGTCGCTGCTTCTTAATGTATGCATTTGATTTTCTCTTTATGTTAGCCTTTAATTATTTAATGATTTATCATATGCAGCGATTTGACCTTTTATTTGATGTCATTATGTACCGCAATTTGTTATATGTATTGATCTTTTTCATATGGTCTTGTGTAATTAGGTCTAAGGGGAAGAAATTGTCATTGTGCGTCTGAAGGCAAGGTTGGGGGTCCTTCTTTGATGGTTGTGTGCAGCGTGCCTAATATAATTCTTTTTGAGCTTAAATTCTGAGTTATGGCAAGAGGTAGGATTAGGGCAAAAATCAGGAGGAGCCAGCTTTATACATTTGCTTGCCTCAGGCCACACGTCAATGAAATCGAGGGGTCGGTACAGGAGTTCCCCAGAGTTATATATTGCAACCAACCTCTTATGCACCGGAAAAGACCTTTAATGTATTGCACCAATTACATATCAACCACAAAGTATAATTTGTTTTCATTCTTGCCTAAGGCACTCTTTGAGCAATTCAATCGAGTTGCCAATATTACTTCCTTATTGCTGCACTTCTTTCATTGACACCAATTTCGCCATTCACTCCTGTAAGTATGCTTCTTCCCTTGGCAATTGTTGTTGGGGTAAGCATGTTAAAGGAGGCTTTAGAAGATTGGCGAAGATTTATGCAGGATAAGGAGGTCAATGCCCGTAAAGTTAGTGTCCATGTGGGGGATGGTGTTTTTAATTACAAACCATGGGAGAAGGTTCAGGTTGGAGACATTGTGAAAGTGGAGAAGGATCAATTTTTTCCGGCTGATTTACTTTTCTTGTCGTCAAGTTATGAGGATGGAATTTGTTATGTGGAGACTATGAACTTAGATGGCGAGACAAACTTGAAGGTGAAGAGAGCATTGGAGGCAACTTCGCCTTTAAATGAAGATGAGGTTTTCCAGGAATTCATGGGAACCATAAAGTGCGAAAATCCGAACCCTAGTCTTTACACCTTTGTTGGTAATATTGAGTACGACCGTGAGGTTTATGCAATTGACCCCAGTCAGATCCTCCTCAGAGATTCAAAGCTCAGGAATACAGCTCATGTATATGGCTTTGTGATATTCACTGGTCATGATAGCAAAGTCATGCAGAATTCAACTACCTCTCCTTCAAAAAGGAGCAGAATCGAGAAAAAGATGGACAAGATAATATTTATCCTTTTTGCTCTTCTTATATTAATATCATTAATCAGCTCAATAGGCTTTGCTGTGAAGGTAAATTACCAAACGCCAAACTGGTGGTACTTAAAACCCGAGGAAACTGATGTATCCTTCAATCCTGTAAGGCCCCTTGTACCCGGGCTTGCCCATCTTGTTACTGCTCTCATTCTTTACGGATATTTAATTCCCATCTCGCTTTATGTCTCAATTGAGATTGTGAAGTTTTTGCAAGCGATCTTCATTAACCAAGACATAAGTATGTATGATGATGAAAGTGGGATTCCTGCTCAAGCGCGAACATCAAATCTGAATGAGGAGTTGGGCCAAGTAGATACCATCCTCTCTGATAAAACTGGCACTTTAACCTGCAATCAGATGAACTTTTTGAAGTGTTCCATTGCAGGAACTGCATATGGTGTAAGTCCTAGTGAAGTTGAACTTGCTGCAGAAAAACAGATGGCTGTTGACCTTGAGGAGCAGAATGGAGAGAGTGCCAATGCAAAGCGTAAAAATAGTGGATTGGAAATCGAATTGGAGACTGCCATCACTTCTTATGGCGGAAAAGATTATAAACACCCCATAAAGGGTTTTAACTTTGAGGACAGCCGGCTCATGGATGGAAACTGGTTGAAGGAACCTAATGTAGATACCTTGTTGTTGTTTTTCCGAATTTTAGCAGTTTGTCACACTGCTATTCCTGAACTGAATGAAGAGACTGGAAGTCTAACATATGAAGCAGAGTCGCCTGATGAAGGGGCTTTTCTTGCTGCTGCTAGGGAATTTGGTTTTGAGTTTTGTAGAAGAACTCAGTCCAGTGTGTTTATTCGTGAAAGATATCCTTATACAGAACAACCAGTTGAAAGGTGAGGATATGAATGAATTTTCCATGTATGAAATATCCCTCGAATTCTTGGTCTCTTAATAGCTAAGTTGTCTTTTGGGAATTTTGCAGAGAGTTCAAAATTCTCAATCTGTTGGACTTTACTAGCAAGAGAAAGCGAATGAGTGTGATTGTTCAGGATGAGGATGGGCAGATTCTTCTCTTATGCAAAGGCGCCGACAGGTTAGCCTTACAATGGTCTACTGTTAACTATACTGTTTGATAACTTGAGCAATCCTTTCTTTGTATTGTACCTCACCATGCATGATTCCTTTGCTTGGAATGTGCAGTATCATTTTTGATCGGCTATCAAAGAATGGAAGAATGTATGAGGAAGCTACTACAAGGCATTTAAATGAATATGGAGAAGCTGGATTGCGTACATTGGCACTTGCTTATAAAAAGCTTGATGAATCTCAGTATTCTGCTTGGAACAGTGAGTTTCAAAAGGCCAAAACTTCTATTGGGCCTGACAGAGAGGCAGTGCTTGAACAGGTGTCAGATATGATGGAGAAAGACATGATGCTTGTTGGTGCTACTGCTGTAGAGGACAAATTGCAAAAAGGGGTATATTTTATCTTTACCTTGGAGCTATGATTAGCATTCTCCTTTTGATTAGTTTCAATAATTTTATCCATCATTTTTTAAGGTGCCCGAATGCATAGATAAACTTGCACAAGCTGGTCTCAAGATCTGGGTTTTGACTGGAGATAAGATGGAAACCGCAATCAACATAGGGTTTGTCTCTTAAATTGAAACTATCATACTATCAGGCTCTTCTTAGTGCATAATACGTTTTATTAGAAACTATTACTCGAAACTGGAATTCTTTCTGGATGAAACCAATGTAATGAAATAATTCATGTCATGATGCAGATATTCATGCAGTTTGCTTCGACAAGGCATGAAGCAGATATGTATAACAGCATTGAACTCAGATTCAGTAGGAAAAGATGCCAAAGAGGTAAGTATATGTATAATTTTTAGAAAAGAGTATATCATTTTCATTTTT
This sequence comes from Zanthoxylum bungeanum, assembly GCA_019454045.1. Lineage (NCBI taxonomy): Eukaryota > Viridiplantae > Streptophyta > Magnoliopsida > Sapindales > Rutaceae > Zanthoxylum > Zanthoxylum bungeanum. The sequence continues at coordinate 80,850 of SKCR01036850.1, read as the reverse complement.
CAGGAAATTGATTCCGTTTGATTTTAGAGTTTTCTGTGTTTTGTTACCAAACAGGCTGTAAAAGACAACATTTTGATGCAAATCACCAATGCTTCGCAAATGATCAAGCTAGACAGAGATCCACATGCTGCATATGCATTAATAATTGAGGGAAAAAAACTAGCCTATGCTTTGGAGGATGATATGAAGCAGCATTTCTTGGGATTAGCCGTTGATTGTGCATCTGTCATATGCTGGTGTCTCTCCCAAGCAGAAGGCATTGGTACTGTTTCTCATTATCTACTTCACTCTTCCAAAGTTGCTTTTTACTGCTTCTAGTTATTAGTTTCACTTGCATTCATGCAACAGATGATATTATTCGGCACAATTTTGCTGTCTTATTTTCATTTGTTCAACTTTTGGCACCATCGCACCAGGTAACAAGATTAGTAAAAGAAGGTACTGGCAAAACCACCTTAGCAATTGGTGACGGTGCAAATGATGTTGGAATGATTCAAGAAGCCGACATTGGTGTTGGAATCAGTGGGGTGGAAGGTATGCAGGTAGGCAACAGATCTAATTGGTTCTTTTTGCACAATGCTTCATAGAAACAGTAACAAGGTTCTCTTTCTTCTTTTCTTTTCTGTATAATTTTGAACTCTGCCTTTTTCATGCAGTTGAAATATCATAATGACACCCCAAATTTTTAAGAGTTGTAGAAATGTTAGAAATCTGTGTACTTCGAATATTTTTGATCTCATCACTGCTGTTTGAATTTCTTGGACGTAATTTCTGATATTCGTAATTACAGTGCATCTAGGTTTTCTCTTTTGACATATACTGTGGATTGCAGTGCAAACCTTGCTGAATTTGCAATATTTTGCAGGCTGTGATGGCCAGTGACTTCTCTATTGCCCAGTTTCGGTTTTTGGAAAGACTTCTGGTAGTCCATGGACACTGGTGCTACAAGAGGATTGCTCAGATGGTAATAATCAAGGATTTCCCGACTTAAGGTTTCATTTTCATGCACTTTATATTTTTACACAGTGCATGATATTTTTACACATGCTGCATGCATATTCTTCATCTCTAATACATTATTTTTAACCATGATGTTTTGCAATCAGATATGCTATTTTTTCTACAAAAATATTGCATTCGGTCTCACCCTCTTCTACTTTGAGGCATTTGCAAGCTTTTCTGGGCAATCAGTTTATGACGACTGGTATATGCTATCTTTTAATGTCGTTCTTACTGCATTTCCTGTCATTTCACTTGGAGTTTTAGAACAAGATGTTTCTTCTGAGATCTGCTTACAGGTTCGTCCCATTGATGAATCCCATTCCAAGTACTTTATCCATTTTTTTCTTAGCTATGTTGTAACATTTACTTCTTCTATAGTTTCCTGCCCTGTATCAGCAAGGGCCGAGAAATGTGTTTTTCGACTGGTACAGGATATTTGGTTGGATTGGCAATGGTATCTATTCCTCTATCGTCATTTTCACCCTCACAATTGTCATTCTTCACGACCAAGCTTTTCGTGCTGATGGCCAGACTGCTGACATGGCTGTCGTGGGTGCTTCAATGTTCACTTGCATCATCTGGGTTGTCAATGTTCAGATTGCTCTCACAATAAGCCATTTCACTTGGATCCAGCATTTGTTTATCGGGGGCAGCATTGCAGCCTGGTATTTGTTTCTCTTACTTTATGGAATGGTATCTCCCTTGACATCTGGGTATGCTCACCACATTCTCGTTGAAGCTCTTGCTCCTGCACCGATGTTTTGGTTAACCACCATAGTGGTGACTGTTTCCTGTAATCTCCTTTACTTCACCTACGCGGCATACCAAAGATGTTTCAAACCAATGGATCATCACGTTATTCAAGAAATGAAATACTACAAGAAAGATGTCGAGGATCGACACATGTGGACTAGGGAACGATCTAAAGCAAGACAAGACACCAAGATTGGTTTCACAGCAAGGGTGGAGGCGAAAATGAGACAGTTGAAAGTAAGATTACATAGGAAAACCTCTTCTTTAGCTTTGCAAACTATATCGGCCCCATCATAACGATGCCTATGATTTTTCAGTTTCCTTTTGCAAATTTTTTTTTTGTATGTAACACTATTTATAATGACTGATGAGGTAGTTACAGTTTGTGAAGAGAGTTTATAATTGCTGTCTGCTCTGGGATTCAAAACTTCAAACAGTTCAAGAATGGAAGTCAAAACAAACCATTTACTGAAACTTCTCCAAGTCATTTCATATTATTCAAATAATTTAATCTGCAAGTAATGGAAACTCTTGTCATCCTGTCAACATTACCAACTGAAGTTACTTCCAATCCAAGCTTCATTGGTTCTACATGGTTTTGCCTTTTGGCTGTTGCCTTTGAATCTAATAATATTATGTGGGTTTTGTTGATATTAACTGATAATTCCATTAGGTGTAACCAATCCCTTAAAGCTCAACTATATGTTCTCCTTGTCCACTTGAAAAATTATTTTGTGGTTGGGACCTTTATTTGCTTGTAATAAGTGTATGTTTGGTATGATTTCTCTCGAGGTCGAAAATACATTTTAATATCAATTTTTTTTTTCATTTTTTTTTATTGTAATTTGAGTAGAGATTTTAGATACTAAAAAGCTATTTTTGTTTTTACTGCAAGAAGTTCAAATTTTGGATTTTTTGTAGTAGAGATTGTAGAGCTTTTCTTAAGAGTTAAATTTTCTAAATTACTATTATTTTATTTCACAATCTTATTTCATTGCTTTCATAATATACTTTTTAAATTTTGTTTATTAAGTAATTTTGTAACTTTTAATAAAAGCTCCAATTACCAACCAAATAATTTTTTTTTGTTTGTTTTTGTAAAAAAATTACTTATAGAAGCTCTATAAGTGGAAATTATATTTGAATTTTTTTTGAAATTGAAATTAAAATATAATTTGGAAATATAGATATTTAAAGCACTAGAAAATACACACAAATATAAAAATAATTCTCTCATACGGATTTTATGTAACATATGTAGCTGTAATAAATATAACTATCATTTATTTGATATATTTTTTTATATTTTAACATGTATAATAAGATATTATTAAATTTTTATATGTACATAATAAAAGTCATGAACAGTCAAAAATATTATCTATTTTGTTTAAATCTGAAAGGAATGATTTCACAATGGCGTTACCAGTTATTTAAAAAAAAATGTACATAATAAAAGGTGAAGGAAGACAAAGTAAGAGCCAAAATTATAAAGAAATGTCCCTGATAGGAATATCCCTTATCTGGACACCATAAAGCGCTGTCGTTTCATACACAAAAGACAACGACAACTCTTTGGTCTTCGATTGGATCAACGCAAAAAAGCCCACAAGTTTAATTTCAACACCGCCACCGAGACAAATGCTTTCTAAATTCTAATCTCTCTCTCTCTCTCTCTCTCCGATGGCTAGAGAGAGAAAGTTTCCTATTTAATTCCGCCCATGTCCCCAAATTTCTTTTACGTCCGATCTTCATGGGGGCTTCTCTAATTAAGTGATCAGAACACAAACCTCGTTTTGTGCGATCGGATTTTTTTACAATAGCTTTTGCTTTTTTGGGTTTTTGTTTTCTGGGGTTTTAAATTTAGGGTTCTTTGGGGCTTTTGATTTTTTTTGTTTGTTTTTAATTATGGAACCGCGAGTTGGGAACAAGTTTCGGTTAGGTCGAAAGATCGGTAGCGGGTCCTTTGGAGAGATCTATCTGGGTTTGTATTTTTCCAACTATTTTTAGTTTTTTTTTTTTTTTGCGCTGTTAATTGCTTTTTTTTTTGTGTGTGCTGTTAATTGCTTCTTTTTTTTTAATTGATATTTTTTTGCAGGTTCTAATATTCAGACTAATGAGGAAGTTGCAATCAAGCTTGTAAGTCTATTTAATTTGTGTATTTTGTAAGAAATTTTGGGGTAGTGATTGTTTTGCTTTAATTTTAGCTAAAGTTTTATTTTTTCATTGCTTTTAGTTGTTGATTAATTTTTGTGGTTGTAAATATTTTTATGGGAAACCAATCAAATAATAATTTTTATACTAATAATGAGAGAGAGAGAGAGAGAGAGAGAGAGTTGATGAATGAATACATGGGGACATTTAAGTTTGTTTTTAGAGTGAGAATGATATGCATTTGTAAGAAAAAGCATATGAGCTTCAATTTGTAATTATAATGCTTTGAAGTTATGTAACGACGGTTTTCTAAGTTCTGAGGCTTCTGCCAACAACCTTTGCTTTTAATGGAGTTCTTTTAAGTTAAACTGATGCAACTTTAATCTGGATTTTGTCTTAAGTTGGTGGTGGTGGTTGTCGCATTTGGCAACTATATTCTGGTACTTGTCTTATGAGATTTAGTTGAGAGATTCTCGTTTCATAATGTCTCAGTCAAAGTGACTTTAATGATTATGTTTGCTTTCTATGGGTTCAAATGCTGAAGACCCTGTTTGCGGCAGGCAGAACTTCATTGGTGATAACTGAATATTTCTTATTCATGAAAATTTGTCACTATGTTTTTACTTTTTCTTCTTTGTTTTATATCTGATTTAACTGAATTAATTTTATTTTCATTTTAATCTTGTATGGTTTCTTTTGTTGTTACTTTTGCATTTCTCTAGCTTATAAATTCTGATAATGTTTTATTTCTCAGGAAAATGTAAAAACAAAGCACCCTCAGCTGCAGTATGAAGCGAAGTTGTATAAAATATTACAAGGAGGAAGTAATTACCTTTCCTTCCACTTCCATTTTTTTTTTAAAGTGGCATCATGTAATGCTTAGCTTGATTTTCATTGTTCGTTGCCTAATATTTCATCTTTGACAGCTGGAATTCCAAATCTGAGATGGTTTGGCGTTGAAGGGGACTATAATGTCCTTGTAATAGATTTGTTGGGGCCTAGCCTTGAAGATTTATTTAATTTCTGCAGTAGGAAACTGTCTCTCAAGACTGTACTTATGCTAGCAGATCAGATGGTATGATCGTTCAGTTCATGCATGTTTTTCTGCTATATTGTTTACCCTTCCATTTTGTTATATTCTGACTATTATCATTTTCTATCAGATCAATCGAGTTGAATTTGTTCATTCTAAATCATTTCTACATCGAGATATCAAGCCAGACAACTTCCTAATGGGTTTAGGGAGGCGTGCAAATCAGGTCCTGATGATAAGAAACTTCGTTTTATTACCTTCTTTGTCTTCATCCTGTCTTTTGATGCATTACTTGATGTTTTCTTGGATATAGGTCTATCTCATTGACTTTGGATTGGCTAAGAGGTATAGAGACACTGCAACACATCAACATATACCTTATAGGTTAGTCTTCTACCCACTATTTCAGCAGATGCTTTCTTGCAGTTTTATGGTTGAAGGGGCTGTTTACTGTTTTAAAGCGGAGTTAAAAGTTTATATTCCTGTCAATAAATGTAACTTTTTATTGAATGTACTCCATGTCTTATTCTTTGACATGCTTTCTATGTTGCAGAGAGAATAAGAATTTGACAGGAACCGCAAGATATGCTAGCATGAATACTCATCTTGGCATTGGTATGTCATATCATATCCCGTTTTCTTTTTCACCTGTTTACCTCTATCAACTGAATCTCAAATCTCTGTCTTCACAGAACAAAGCCGCAGAGACGATTTGGAATCACTTGGATATGTTCTTATGTATTTTTTAAGAGGAAGGTGAACACTCCTACCAACCTTCATGTTCTCAAGTTATTTTTATAGTTGCTTGGTACTTTCTTTGGTTATTAACTTATGTCTCTATAGTCTTCCATGGCAAGGATTGAAAGCAGGAAATAAGAAGCAGAAGTATGAGAAGATCAGTGAGAAGAAAGTATCAACATCTATTGAGGTATTCTCATGTCTTAGAAAACCATGTTCATCCCAACAATTTATTTTCAGGTTTCAGCTTTTGGAACTGATTGGAAACTCAATGCTTCTCCTCAGGCCTTATGCCGAGGTTATCCTACAGAATTCGCTTCCTACTTTCATTACTGCCGGTCACTGCGATTTGATGATAAGCCAGATTATGCTTATTTGAAAAGACTCTTCCGTGACCTTTTTATTCGCGAAGGTTTGAACTTCACTTGTTACTCCTGTTAGATGTCATACTGGCATACGGATTTTATGGCAGTTACTCTTCTTGAAGTTATGAATTTGTCTTTAATGAATCAATTATGGCACCTTCTAAATTGTATAGTTACCTTCTTGCTTCAGGTTTCCAGTTTGATTATGTTTTTGATTGGACAATATTGAAGTATCAGCAGTCACAGGTTTCCACTCCTGCCCGTGCAATAGTAAGTTGAAAATTTATAATTAGTCATCTTTGCTTGTACTTCTAGCCCTTTGATAGATAATCAAGAATGTTCTACGTATATGATTTTCTAAAATTTTGTAGGCTGGTGCTGGACCAAGTACTGGCATGCCTCCCGGTGCTGCTAATGTTGATAGGCAATCAGGTATATATGACTACTTTCTTCTTCCTGTTTTTGTTATATCTCCAGTTTTTCCCTACTAAGCTGGATTGGAGATGTGTTATGACTTTGTATATAATGTTGTGTAAACTTGTACTGCAGGTGTGGAAGAAGGTAGACATACTGGTTGGTCATCAGCAGATCCTGCTCGCAGGAGGAATTCTGGACCACTTGGAAATTCTGCAAACTTGTCAAAACAAAAGAGTCCAATGGCAAACGATCCTGCATTTTCTAAAGATGCCATGGTCAGTACTTTGATGATGGACTTCCTTGTCCCATACTTTAAATTTCCTTTGGTCCTCAGCGTGAGATTTGGAATTTAGCTTTAACCCAAATGCATGTCATGCCTTCTGAACCCTACTTGGCATAATAATCAGGCCTGTTACAGTGTGCTCCCAATGTTATGTCCATAATGGGTAAAGGTGTTTGTGTCTTTCTGAATTCAAACTCATGTATATCAGCCTGGGTGCTACTGCTCATTTTAGACTTTTTGTTTTAATTTATTTTCATCATTTGTTCTCCGTAGTCCGTTCTGTTTGTAGATTTCTCATTCTTGGACTTGTGCAGATATCCAGTTATAACCAATTGATGTCAAGTGGATCATCAAGGCGTGCTGCTGTATCTAGCAGTCGTGGGCCAGCTGTGGTTGTGAGTGATTCTGATCCCTCACGTCCTCGCACCACAGATGCAAGCCCAGGAGCATTTCAAAAGATTTCTAGTGGGCAAAGAAGTTCACCTGTCATATCATCAGAAAACCAGCACTCGACTTCTGTCAGGAGCACATCAAACATCAAGAACTTTGAGTCCACTCTTAGAGGCATTGAGAGCCTGCATTTCAATAGCAATGAGAGGGTACACCATTAGTGGACACACTTCTCACCTACTGTAAATTCTGTAACGTTACACATCACTCGTAAGGAGTTGAGTATTGTGTTGTTTGTGGAATGGGTTTTAGGATCATAGCTGAAAAGTACAAGATGGGAATCAGCACTGTAAGTACCCAATAAAGAAGAGATGATCAAAGAAAACTACCTAGGTCAAATGCTTCTGTTCAAGTACCTAGGCTAAATGCTGCCATCAAATTTACAGCCCTGAGTAATATGACATTATGTGACAAGTTATTGTGTTAAAAGTTCAATGTCCTGTATTCAATCGTTAACTGTGTTTGTAGGTGAAGAAATTTACCAAGCAATTGTCTTGATCATAATCTGAAAGGTCAGACCTTCAGTTTGTAATTGTTTCTCCTTTGTATATTTCATTATAGTTCTACTGCTGTGATTCAGAGTTTGTACTAAAATTACTTATTTATGGAGACAAAGCGCTGAGCCCATGCTATTGGTCATCAAAATTTGAATTGATGTTCCCCGCATAGTTGCTATTTCTTGAAACAAAAGCTTGACTTGCAGTTCTTATCTATCCTGCATTGGGGGTTAGGCCACTGTGTTAGTTTTGTTATGCACATTGCCAGATTCTTGCCACTTGGTAGTTGGTATGTATAAGTTGTTGCACTGACGATTATAAATCTGAACTTAGCCTGTTAAGTTCTACATTTTTGTAACCTGATACACAGATGAGAACTGGGGTGTCAGCCATCTGCAGGACTACTAACAGTACTCATGGCTCACTTCAATGTTGAAGGGTTCGCAAACTAATGCTTCAATATCATTTAGATTCTCTCATGGAGTAGTATAAGAGATTTATGATTCGAATCCAGTTCATATCGGGAACAATGAAAGATTTTGTTTATTTTCATCTCTATGCATGAAGACTGAACCTGCGGTTTTAGGTTAGCTTCCTTAAGTTGATGTGGACAAACATACATTTGGTTTTGAGTGAACACTGGATTGAACTGAAAATGGGAAGCTCATCAGCATATCTGAAATCTGAATCAATCAATGCTATATTCTATTCTATGTCATAAGTAACTGTTAAGTCATTGTGACCTGGAGGTCACATGTTCGAGCCGATTGCGGAAACATCTTTACAGAAAAGTAGGAATAAGGCTGTATATATTGAATTCTGTCTATATAGCCTACCATATGGGAAATCTCGTGCGCTAGACAATACTTTACCTGTTAAGCCACTGAATTTGACCAACATAAACATCATAAACTGATTCTATTTGATCTTTTGCTGCAATCTCAATCAAACAATTTTCATAGCCAATCATATAATAATAATAAATAGAAGTCAAAAAAAGTTGCACTGGATAGATTCAAAGACAAAATCATTCTTCTTCTTCTTCTTCTCGTCATTTTTTATTAAGCTCATGCCAAGAAAAAAGCAAACCTGTACTTTTGCATCATCAGAACTTGATAAAACAAAAATCTATCAACATTTTCTTCCGTGGGATCAGAACATGCAGTAGCAGTAAAGAAATAAGACATATCTATAGGACAAATTTAACACCATGGCTTGCATAATTGAAGCATAAAATATGTTGCACACATTTGGCTCTTCAGATCCCAAAGAACATAGAAAAGGGTAAAATATATTTAACACAACTCAGTCACATAAAAAAAAGATGTACCCATAAGATCATTGCCATCCATGGACAATATGTGTGCAAGTGTTCTTGATCCACCTAAAGCTTTTCCTCAGAGACCCTTTCATTTTGCCTTCAACAGTGTAGACTTTGTAACTGGCAACTCTTTTTTTCCTTTGCAGCTCAGGATCATTGAAGCTCCAGCTGTTTGATGCTGACCCAAAAGTGCTTTTGCTTTTCTTCATCTTAATATCCAGCTCAGGATCTTTTGGTTTTGTTGTGTAGGCAGCATAGTTTGCACTGTAACATCTCAAATCTTGCATGCTAGCTGGTGCTGCTGCTGCTTCAGCCTTACCACCATAAAAGCTGTCCATTTTGAATGACTTGGATCTAAAATCCTCCATTGACTCCAGAAAAAAAAAAAAAAACAAGGATTCAGGAATTTTTTTAAAAGAAATATGAAGATTTGCTAATACTTTGAAGAGTTGTTGTGTTCTTATTTATTGTTGTGAACTTTTATTTTCATTTTGTTTACACTCTTTAGTCTTGACTTGAACTATTCTAAAAAGTAAAAAGTACTTTTCTTTGGTGGAATTTAAGGAGTTTTTGAAATTTTCAACTTTGATTTACACTGTCGGCTGTCCAGATTGCATGAGGCTGTTGCAGTTTTAGTTTTGAATTGTCTTAAATCGGCATTTGCCACGTGGAATGGGTAGCTTTATTTGTTACATTTCAATAAACATTATAATAAAAAAAAATTATATGACATAATATTATAATAAAAAATTAAAGACTGAATATTAATTATTTTTTATAAAAAAATGAAGAATATGGATGGATCATCTATAATCAAGAGAAATCATCTATAAATATTTTAATTTTAATATAAATAAAATAATATTGGTGATTAGAGGAAATTTTTTTATAAATTTTTTTAATACAATGCGTCTTAATCTCATCCCTCTCTCTAAATCATTCGTTAATACAGTGTGAGCAACATTAAATAATACAATACGAGGTGAGTATCATTATCGCCAAACACTATATTGTATTAAGTTAATGCTATACAGAGTTCAAATACTACGTAATACTGCACGCCAAACGCGGCCTAAAAGCATTGATCAATCCATTTGAAAAATGTAGGATGAAATTTTTAACACATGGGAAACTTGTTTGCACATGAAGTTGAAAAAATCCTCAAAGGCTCAGATGATCATTTTCTGTGGTGGTGATTTTTAGCTAGAAAGCTTCAATGGTGTGATTGGTTGAGCCATGTTCTGAAACTGAAATAATTGGATTTGACAACTAATGGGGCCCCAGAGAGTTGGAAATTATGACATAATTGTGATGATGATGATGATGGATCATCTTCATTCATTCATTCATTACAAGTGAAACATGTATGAGTGTAGACCCGGCCACGGTTCCGGTTCGGAACCGGAACCGAACCGGTTGCAACCGGTTCCGGAACCGAACCGGAATGGGACCGGTGGAACCGTACGGTTCCACCGGTTCTGACGGTTCCAACCGGAATCGTAGGGTTCCAACAGGAACCGGCCCCCAACGGCTACTAGCCGTTGAGGGCCTAATTCCCCCAACGGCTAGTAGCCGTTGGGGGGGATTTTTGCCAAACGGCTCCCCTGCCAAACGACTCCCTGCCAAAAAAAAAATAAAAATATAAATTTTTTTTTTATTATATAAAATACAAATTACTAATGTACCCCTAATAACGGTAATAAAACGGTTATATTTAGGGGCATTTTTGGTATAAAAAAAAATTCTAAAATTCTATAAATAGGATTCATTTTTCATAATTTCATCACACCAAATTCTCAACTCTCTCATTTTCTATAAATCTCTTATTCTCAATCTTACTTCAATACATTCTCTTATTTTAGTTGTTAATTTGTTATCATTCGCATCGCAATTATTGAAATGGCAAGCTCATCCGAGAACATAATGTCAAATATGCCGACCCAAGAGAGCGGCCCTAGTGTCAGTGCACAATCACGTAGAAGAGAAGTTAAGGCTCAGTCCTCCGATATTTTCAAAATTCATTTTAATTTGGAACGCTTAGACGATGGTTCACAACGAGCAATTTGCAACTACTGTGGGGTTATCTATAAATTTTCTGGTGGATACGGCAATATGATCAAGCACATGAAAAAACATCATCTGGTTGAATTTGGCATTGATACGACGCAGACTCAAATGGCCAGGTACGCATCATCTAGTAGAGGTACGAGTAGTGTAGATTTATTTAAATATTCCGATGCAAAAAATAGAGAAGAATTTGCGAAATTAACATGTATGACACATCTTTCTTTAAGCTTTGGTGAAAAACTTCATTTTACTAATTACGTGCATAATGCTTTAAACCCTGCTGCATGTAGAATGATTCGAAACACAACAAAACGTCATATTTTCAAATTATATAAAGATGGTAAAATTATTTTAAATGAAATATTTAAAGAGATGAAAGGTCGTATTTCTATATGTTCTGATATTTGGAGTGACCATTGGCAAACACACTCATACATGGGTGTGACTTGTCATTGGATTGATGCATCATTTACCATGCAAAAACGACTTATTGCATTTAGAGTTTTTGATGACCAACATACTGCACATAATATTTATAGAATGATGAAGGTAATTTTTGATGAATATGGTTTATGAGAAAAAATTTTAACAATTGGATTTGATAATGCATCTGCAAATACTGCATCCATCAATGATTTAAAAGAAATATGTCAACCAAATTTAGGGGGTCGATTTTTTCATATTCGTTGTACATGTCATGTCCTAAACTTATGTGTGCAAGACGGTCTAAAATTATTATCTCCTTTCCTTGATCCAATTAAAATGGCACTTAACTGTATTTGGTCATATTCTCAAGTTAGGAGGGAATGGACCAAGTTTTGTAAAATAAATGGTATTAAACCGATTAAATTTTCTAGAGATGTTCCAACACGTTGGAATTCTACTTATTTTCTTTTATGTCAAGCACTTCAATACAAAGATGCATTATGTAGTTTTTTTTAACATGTTCAAAATATCACACTTTATCCTAGTCAATTGGATATTTGTGAAAGAATTTTAGATATTTTAAGAGTTTTTAATGATGCTACTTTAGTTTTTAGCGGTGTTTATTATCCCACTGCACATTTATTTCTTCTTGAGAGTTTGAATATTGTTGGCACTCTCGATGAACATGTTAACAGTGACGACCCTAATGATATTGTTTTGCTCGAAGCCATTACTGTTATGAAAGTAAAATGGTTGAATTATTTTAGAGAAATTCATTTACTTTATCTTATTGCTGCTGTTTTTGATCCTAGATTTAAATTAGAAGGTTTGAATGGTGGTTTACAAGCTTACTATGGTTATTTAGGAATATTAGATGACATTGATATTACGAGCATAATGACGAATTTAAGAAGTGATTTAATTATTTTATTTAATGATTATATTGTAAGATATAACTTAGGAACAATAGGTCAATCTAGTAGCGAACCGGTAATTCAACCAAGACTTAGCGCAGGGGATCGTTGGTTATTGCAACGAAATAAAAAATTTAGGGATACGACAACAACTAATAACCCCGAATTAGATAATTATTTATCTACAAATTTTGAGTTTTCTAATGAAAGTTTATGCAGTAAAAATTTTAAAATCCTTGAGTGGTGGAACCGGCATCAAAATATATATCTTGTTTTATCTATTATTGCTAAAGAGATATTGGCAGCACCTATTTCCACCGTTGCGGTTGAGCAAGCCTTCAGCTTGGGAGGTAATATATTGGAAGCTAGGCGATCTTCATTACATCCAAGCACTCTAGAAGCAACAGCTTGTGTGGATGATTGGACTCGAGCTGATCTGAGACAACAAGAAGATGTCCCCGATGATTTTGATGATTTTATTATCAGTGTTGAAATAAAACTACCAAAGAAACAGTAATTAAAGCAGACTTTGTTTGTCAAAAAAAATTCCAGAATTCAATCTGCTGAAAAAGATGTTCTTCGATTCTATAAACTCAGATGATAAGCCTACCAACACTGGGGCATGCAACACAACTTGGTGAATGAGAAACCAGCTTTTGATAAAATAATAAAAGATATAAAACACCAACAGTGACGCTTGCAAATGTGCATGACACATATGATTAAATGGTCAGATATGTTTGAGAACAACATTAATTTAAGACACAAAAAAAGAAACAAAAATTTAAAAAACAAAAAGAAATGCCACATTAAATAGTACTTGCAAAATCAGGAAACTCATTCTTGCCTGGAAAAACTTACAAAAAAGAAACAAAAAAAAAAAAAAAAAACCTCTTCAAAGAAGGTCAGCAACATTTGAAGGCAGCTCCTCAATGACCACATTATAGAACTTCTGGATATCAAAAAGCATTCTCTCATCATCCTTCGTCACAAAGTTAATGGCAACACCCTTTCTTCCAAATCGACCACTTCGTCCAATACGATGAAGGTAGTTTTCTGGTTGAGTTGGCAGATCATAGTTTATGACAAGAGAGACTTGCTGCACATCAATACCGCGAGCCAACAGATCTGTAGTGATGAGAACACGAGAAGAGCCAGAGCGGAATTCACGCATAATGATATCTCGTGTGTTCTGATCCATGTCTCCATGTGTAGCAGAGACTGTATGATCACGGCTACGCATTTTGTCAGTAAGCCAGTCAACCTTGCGGCGAGTGTTCACAAAGATGACACTCTGGGTGATGGCCAGAGTCTCATAAAGATCACACAGTGTTTCAAGTTTCCATTCCTCTTTCTCAACATTGACGTGAAACTGCTTGATACCCTCAAGAGTAAGTTCATCACGCTTAACCAATATCCTCACAGGCTTGTTCATAAACTTCCTTGTAATCTCAAGGGCTTCGGGAGGCATTGTAGCAGAGAAAACCCCAACCTGAACTTTAGCTGGAAGCAACTGGAAAATGTCATAGATCTGACAACCAGAACATCACATTTAGTGAATAGAATATAAAACTCCATCAAAACTTTCAAGAAAAAATGAACCAACCAAAGAAGTGCGATCAATATATAAACAAACCTGATCCTTGAAACCACGGGAAAGCATCTCATCAGCCTCATCCAGTACAAACATCTTAATGTAATCAGGGCGTAGAGACTGCCTGCGCAGCATGTCAAACACACGTCCAGGAGTGCCAACAACAACATGAACACCAGCTTGAAGAATGCGCTGATCCTCACGAACACTCGTCCCACCAACACAAGCATGAACCTTCACACCAAGATAATCACCAAGTGCCCGCATAACTTTCTCAATCTGTTGAGCAAGTTCCCTAGTGGGAGCCAACACCAGGGCCTGACATTGGACAAGTTCATAATCAAGTTGCTGCAAAATTCCAGAGCAGAAAGTTGCTGTTTTCCCAGTTCCAGACTGAGCTTGCTGAATCACATCAAGTCCCTTGCAGAACGGAACAATTCCCCTTTGCTGGATAGCAGAAGGCTTCTCAAACCCTACAAATAAATTTATAACAAATTGATTCAACAAATCTCTGAAGATATAGCACAAAAATAAATTAGTAAAACAAAGCACAGTTAATCAGCTCATTGCACAATCACAAGATTGTACAACAACATGGGTATAACGAAAGTAATGACAGAAGATGAAAAGGTCAAAGACATGAAAGTTAACTCTTTCTTTTTTTCAATTCAAAAGAGGTAATTAATAAAGCCCAAGTTTACATACCATAAGCATAGATACCCCTCAAAAGGTTTTCCTGCAATCCCATTGCATCAAAACTATCATAGACCTCATCATATGAGGTGAAGAAATCTTGCCCATCAGTAGAGAGCCTGCATCAAAATAAAATTAATGAAACAGATGTAACTCCCAGCATCAAATTATGACATGCAAAATGTTTTATTGAATATCAACAGCCACTCAATGATCTTACAACTCATTCATCTTGGTGTCAAACTGACGAGCATCAAATTGTGAACCTTCGGGTGCCGAACCTGCCATAACTGCACACAGAAAACCATAATCAAATTAAGCAAAAAAGTGAGAGTAAGACCCAAGCACAAGCTAAAGTTCATGAAGGTATAAAGAGACGTCAAGCGAGTGTCAAATAAAAACTCGAGAATCAAGAATTGTGATATTTTCCACTGTCAAGTCATATCAAGGGAAAAGGGATGTCTAAATCACTAGTACAACTGATTAAATCACTTCTTACCGGAAGACAATGTAACAGAAGAGCCAAACTTGCAAACCAAACAAAATAGGTGTACAAGAATTAACTTCCGTATTAATATCTGGATAAATTTGCTTAGGGGAAGCCAGCCATCTGATATGATCACCAGACACTGCTTAGCTCACTTCCCCCAAAGTTCAGCAAGACTAAAAAAATTAAAAATTAGCAAATAGTTCTTGGAATAGAACTAGTTAACTATATGCATTACTTAAACTCATTGTTTATCTAAATTACCAAAATCAGAGGCATGAGCGTCTTATATGTATAAAACAGGTTGGAAACAACATTTTGTGATAAAAAATAATGATCCTGCATATCATGACATGTAGCAGAAGATCTTTCTAACAGGATCCAATATACGTTTAGTAGCTTAATGAGTTAATTACAAGTATGTATAGACTGCTTCAGTCCAGTGTAACCATACAACAGAAGGGTCGCTGCAGTATCATCTAAGGCATATGCCCACTATAATTAAAGAACACTACATACAGATACAGGCAATTGATGCATCAATTTAAACAGGTAACTTTCATACATCCAATCGTATATAACTGGTTGAAAAAAATTATTAATTGTTACATATGCTTATTCACCACTCTTCAGCCCGAACTAATCACAAATAAACAGTTTGTGACCTAGAAAACTCTAAACCCGCTCAACATTTAAAAAATCTTCATTCAGTCCATGTTTGGTTCCTGAGAAAACTAATAAGATAAAAAAAAAAAAAAACCATAAAAGAAAACATGGGTCCCATTCATTAATCTATTACTATGCTATAACTGTTACAGAATCTAATCCCATCCAACACGAATCTTTATAACAAGCCCGAAAAATAACAGAAACAATATTCAAAAACACAAACAATCATCAAAATCTGCCAATATAAATGAATATCCAAATCATCAACGCATAAAAACACAATGAAAACAAAATAAACAAACACAAACCCAGATCCGATAATATACAAAAATTCACCAAAACCAACAAATATTTCCCAAAAAAAAAAAAAACAGCTTTCACACAAACACATACATGAACATCCACAAAACCATAAAAGATCAACCTTTAACAGAATCTCAATCAATATAAATCGAGCCAAAAAAAAACGATCACCTGTAATCTTTGATGATGATGAAAATCGAGAGAAAAATAAAAGCGGTGGAGAAATAGAAGCAGTTGATTTAAGAGAAGAAATAGCTAGGGTTACCAAACTCCTCGGATCTGCGCCGTGGAGTTAACAGGAAAGTGAGTAAAGACTTGATTTTGTAGCACTTTATTTATATAAATATATATATATATAATATTTATATATAGACACACACACAACACTCGTGCGTGTTTAGTTCTGTTATGTTGTCACTCGGAAACCCTTTTCCTTTTCGGTTTTGGTTTTAATTTCCACTTTTGTCCTCGTGGTTTTTGTTTTCTTGCATTTACATCCTATCTGTTACAACTACTATTTTTTTTGAGACTATTACGGAAAATCTTAAATATTAAATTAATTAATTTAAAAATATAATGATTTACAAAAAAAAAATTTAAGAATATAATGCATATATATATATATACTAGTTTTTGCCCGTGCCTACGGCACGGTGTTACAGTATTTGGCCCGTACCTACGGCACGGTGTTACAGAATTAAATTATTTTATTTTTTAATTAAATGATGCCCGTGCCTACGGCACGACACGGTGTTACAGAATTAAATGATTTTATTTTTTAATTAAATGATGCCCGTGCCTACGGCACGGTGTTACAGTATTTGGCCCGTGCCTACGGCACGTTGTTACAAAATTAAATGATTTTATTTTAACTTTCTATTTTTTATTTGAAAATTTGAAAATTTTGACCATTTCCATCAATCAATTCACTCTCTTTCCCCCCAATTACCAATGAAAT
The DNA here is from genome assembly GCA_019454045.1 of Zanthoxylum bungeanum. Classification (NCBI taxonomy): domain Eukaryota; kingdom Viridiplantae; phylum Streptophyta; class Magnoliopsida; order Sapindales; family Rutaceae; genus Zanthoxylum; species Zanthoxylum bungeanum. The sequence goes on along the minus strand of SKCR01036850.1, from coordinate 63,726 downwards.
GATCTGAGCCGTTAATTAAGCCACATAAAGAGAGCCGTTGGATGCACTCTCTTTCCTCCAACACCATTGTGCTTTATAATATAGATATATATATATATATATATATATATATTCTTGTCATATGTGCGCAGCTCGATTAGCATACTTCGTGCTTTTGTGACACACGTCAATTATTTATGTGGATTATTTATTTTGTTACAATCTTTTCTCCTATATTAACACTTTTTTTTTTTGGGAAATCCCGCCGTCAAATCATTTCTTCTGGGTTTAAGCGGAGCAGGTAACACATTCGGTTATCTCAGACACTTATAAGAAACGCATTATCTGGATTCGAACTCAAGACTTCAATATAAGATTCTAAATATTACGCCACCAAACCACGCCCATTGGAAACATATATTAACCTACTTAATTGTTCTGATTTGCCATTTTCAAAAGAAAACAAATGATCAGATATAGAGATGATGAGCATCTACCTTTATTTTCTTGCTTCTAATTATTATATTATGTAAAATAAAGCACGTTTAAAGTTCAATTTCTAACCCTACGTGATCTTAGCCTTTGACTGTATTTGTTATGAAATTTATATTTAGTGGCGACTACTAAATACCATGGGCAAATAATTTATTATTATTATTATTATTATTTAAATCTCACCGTCATGATATTAGGGGTATGTAAATGGGGGGAAATACGGAATTGATGGCTATCATATGTTTAATTACGATCTTTTGTGTTTCGAATTCTTTCTTCTTGTGAATATTAGTGTCATTAAACAGTAATATAACATGCAAATCAAACAGATCAAATTATCAAAAGAAGATCTAGATGCAAAACCCTAAAATCAGAAAACTTGAAGACAAAACCTGGAAATTTAAGATTACATAAACAATCCAAGTCGAGAAGATCTCTGTCCTTAAGAACTTATTGGCCCCGTCACAGGTGCTCTACAGATTCGAATTGCCAACGTTCTCCCATGATAACTTGGATTCTACTTGTTCAAGGAGCACTCCTTAACAAGTGTTTGAACTATGATACAAAATGGTGGATCTCTCTCTCAAAACAAAGAAAACAACAATGCCTATTTTTTGTTCTTTTTTTGATTGTATATTTGTATTTGGAATAAAAACTTTCTTTTATAAGGCATGGAGGGGTGCCAATAGGGCACCCCTTGGGGTGGGTTACAACCCTCCAAGGATTGCAACCTCACATACACCCCTTGGGAATTCCGATGGTATACATATACATATACATATCTTATTTAATGAATTTGAGGAATTTACAACAATCCCCCACAATTCTTCAAATATTCATTCAGTCATGTGAGAGAGATACCGTGAGCTAAAGCTGCATCGAAATATGTAGCTTTCGCCTTGAACATTTCCTAGTGAATGACAATCGGATTTACTTGGCAAACCAGTGACCCATAGTCTTGAATTGTTCTGCCGTTGGTGTAAACCAAGACAATTGCCAACACACAGCTTTAATTCGACCATTTTCCCGTTCTACGGTTGTGTTCATTTCGGCCCTGAACAACGGTCCTGGATTCATCAAGCACTTTAGGGTAACCCGCCTTTAAAGGTTTCCATGGAAGCGGCCTCACTTCTTACTTGAAATAGGTGATCTACTATGAAGATGTAATATGTCTTTACCCCCATTAGGACTCATCTCCTAATATAGTGATCATTAAAAGCCTTAGCTTATCCTAACCAATGACAGACAGCACTCAACGTCATTATCGGAATGAGAAAGAGTACAAAACTCTTCAGTGCTTGTTTTGAATTGCACAAAGTTTCTGTTGTCCCTTTTGAACCTAGATCTTGGGATCTCCAGTCAGCTAGGTTGGGTTTCCACAGTGACAATTCTTAGATTATAGGCTTCAAGCTCATTCCCCTCGATGACTTCTCAACTTGCTCTCGAGGTAAACCTTTAGTTAGTGGATCCGCTAGGTTTTCCTTCGACTTGACATAATCGATCGTTATTATGCCACTTGAGAGCAGTTGACGTATGGTATTATGTCTCCGACGTATGTGTCGAGATTTACCATTATACATTGTATTTTGGGCTCTCCCAATAGCCGATTGGTTTTCACAATGTATGCTAATAATTGGCACCGGTTTGGCCCAACTAGGAATATCCTCCAGGAAGTTTCTAAGTCATTCTGCTTCTTCCGCTGTTTTGTCTAATGCTATGAACTCAGATTCCATAGTAAACTGAGCAACACATGTTTGCCTCGAGGATTTCCATGACACGGCTACATTACCAAGTGTGAAAACAAATCCAACCGTAGATTTGGAATCCACTGTATCAGATATCCAGTTAGCATCGTTGTATCCCTCTAGAACAGCAGGATATCTCTCGTAATATAGCTCATGTTTTGAAGTTTCTCTCAGATACCTCAAAACTCTTACTATGGCTTTCCAGTGGTTGTGTCCTGGATTGCTCGTATATCTGTTAAGCCGATTCACAGCTTGAGCGATATCAGGTCGTGTGTAATTCGTGAGATACATCAGGCTTCCGATGATTCTCGAATACTCTAATTGCGATATGCTTAAACCAGTATTCTTTGATAGAGGAAAAGTTAGGTTAGCTACTCCCAAATCTTTCATATCAAATTTACTTGATAATACTTTCTTGGTAGACTGAATCAACTCATGATTATTACCAATTATCAGCATATCGTCTACATAGAGACATACAACGACATATCATTCTTGAGTTGATTTGGCGTATATACACTTATCACACTCATCGGTTTTAAACCCACTTGACAACATCTCTTTGTCAATGTTCTCATGTCATTGTCTAGGTGCTTGTTTTAATCCGTACAAGGATTTTACAAGTTTGCACATCTTCTGTTCTTATCCAGGAACATTAAACCCTTCTGGTTGTTCCATGTAAGTCTCTTCATCCAATTCACCATTCAAGAATGACGTCTTTACATCATTTTGATGTATTTCAAGACCAAATATAGTTGCTATAGCTATAAGCATTCTACTGATGTGATACAAATCACTGGTGGATAAGTGTCAAAGTAAACAAGGCATTCTTTCTGTCTATAATCTTTTATGACAAACCTCGCCTTGTACTTATCTATTGATCCATCAATGTTCATCTTTCCATTTGTAGCCCAGTGGCTTACAACCTGGTGGAAGATCAATCAACTCCCAAGAATGGTTCTGTAGGATTGAATCAATCTCACTGTTTATCGCCTCTTTCCAAAGATGTGCCTCCAGAGAAGACATTGCTTCTTTATAGCTTTGAGGCTCATTTTATAACAAAGATGTCAGAAAATCGGATCTGACTCTTGGTTAACCTGATCACTGTCCTTGACAGTATCAACAAATCTTTTTGAGAGACTCTCTTCTTTGTCTTTCCTTACAAGGAAATGTCTTTTCAAAAAATATTACATTCCTTGACTCAATCATCACATTTGGATTGATGTCAGAAATCTAATTCTTGTGTACCAAGAATCGATATGCACTACTGTTGCAAGCATATCCGAAGAATATACAGTCAACAGTTTTGGGTCATATTCCACCTTCTTAGGTTTAGGAACCATCACATTGGCAATTGACAAGACACCCCCACATTTCCTGATATTTGTAGGAAGGTACATAACATTTCCACAACTCATATGGTGTATTGTCTAATCTCCTGTGAGGAAGCTTGTCCAGAACGTAGTTCGCGGAAAGCAGGGTTTTCCCCCACAAGTTCTGAGGTAAGCCAAAACTAGTCAACATGGCATTCATCAATTCCTTCAACGTTCGGTTTTTACACTCAGCAATCCCATTGAGGAGAATAAGAAGCAGTGGTCTCGTGAATAATTTCGTGCACAGAACAATATTCACCGAATGATGAAACATATTTACCACCACTATCACTTCTGATTCACTTGCCAAGTTGATTTGCAACTTCGTTCTCAGTGTATAAAGCTCTCAATAGCTTCAGCTTTTCTCCTCAGTAAATACACTTAACAGAATCTTGTGCTTTCATCGATAAAAATGACAAAACTTTTTACCGCCTCTTATTTGCACAATATTCATGTCACACACGTCAGTGTGTACAAGTTCCAAGGGTTCATAACTTCGTTCTATGATGTTCTATGTATTTTTGCTTCAACACATGCCTCACACTCATGTTGGCTATCAATGCAAATTTAGGTATAAGGTTCATGTTAATTAATGTACGCATTGTATCATAATTAACATGTCCTAACCTCTCATGCCATACATTTTGTGACTCAATAATATAAGCAGAAGTTTCAGCTTTATTAATAGCACAATTGACAGTCATTGAAAAGGCCCTCAACGAGGTATCTTTTTCCTACATAGATATCATTTTCAGTCAATACAATCTTGTCATAAACAAATACAAACCCGAGACCGAGTTCTTCCGAATATCTGGAACATGTAAACATTCTTATATGTAAGCTCCATTCCGGATATCATTTTCAGAACTATTGTGCCTTGTCCAACCACTCTAGAGGTAGACGAGTTTCCCATTGTCAAATGATCGCCGCCATCGACCTTTCTGATATGAGGAAAACATCTTGCTATCAGCACAGATATGACGAGTAGCCCTAGTGTCTACCTATCATTCTCTCGGATTCCCAACCAAGTTGGCTTCAGTTACCACTGCTGAGAGACTCATTTCTGAAATCTCATCAGTAAACTGCTCATCTTCAGCGACATAGGCCTCATTTTTCCTGCCATTGTCCTGAGATATCTTGTTTCTGCAGTCCTTTGTCATATGACCGCTCTTTTCACAGTTGTAGCACTTCCTATTGAACTTATTGTTCGCTTGTGAAGAATCAGCTTCAATGTTCTTTCTTTTCTTGCTACCCTTTACATCCTCAAAGATGTTGGCCTTAGACTCCATAGTCTTGTAGCTGGCCTTCTCGGACATCATGTTGTCCTGTTCGATTCTCAATCAAACTCCAAGGTCTTCAAGGCTCATATGTTTCTTTCTGTGTTGCAGATAGCTCCTGAAGTCCTTCCATGATGGAGGCAACTTTTCAATTATGGTGGCAACTTGAAACGTCTCACAGAGTTTCATTCCTTCATCCAGTATTTCATGAATGATCTATTGTTGTTCACCCAACTGAGACATCACCGTCCTTGAAACTACCATCTTGTAGTCCAGGAACCTACCCACGACAAATTTCTTTTGTCCGGCATCTTCGGTTTTGTACTTCTTCTCGAGAGATTCCCAGAGAACCTTCGCAGAAGTCATGCCTTGGTACACATTGTACAGGGTATTGTCAAGACCACCCAAAAGGTAGTTCTTGCATAAGAAGTCTCCAGACATCCAAGTCTGTTCTCGCTATTCTTTGGCCAATTCAGATTCACCCTCCACATGACCCGGAGGATCTTTGAGGAATTTAGCCAACTGGAGAGTTGTCAGGTAGAACATCATTTTGCTCTGCCACTGTTTGAAATTTGCCCCACCAAACTTCTCCGGTTTTTCTCCATGAGAGACCGGTACTGTGATGTTTCCGCTAACCATATGTAACTGGAAACAAACAGGGTTCAATAAGTCTACAAAAGACAAATTGTACAACGACCAACAAATGATCTTGTCTCAAGTGATATACCAAATATCCACTTGTTGTTCTATTGGACAGTAGTACCAATAAACACAAGTCCTTGAATTTCCAACCAAGATTTCTTATGAAAAGTAAATAAAGGAATATTTTTTAACTACTTTCTCAATAGAACCTCTTAGCAATTCAAACTCAGGATTTCACTTTTTCAATGTCACAAAACAATATACGATAAGTGTAGATATATGTGTATGTGTCAAACAAGATTGGATGGAATTACTTGTGTAAAATTACACTTTAAATTCTCAACCAATTATGCAACACAGAAATAAGTTTCAACTTTATCACTAAGTGTATGCTTGTGATAATTGAACACCCTAATAATAACTTAAATCTATACTACCAAGATTAATGTGTTTACAGTATATGACTAACCAAGTTAATATTAATTAAAGTTTGCAGTTTATGATACTTTCAGGACAAAATCGTTAGTGTCACGTTCGTATCTACGTTCGAACGAGACTGTCCAGTGTGTGCGTTCGTGTTGCGTATGATAACGCGTTCGAACGAAGTGTTTCCAGAGAGTTTACGTTCGAGTTACGTTTAGGACGCGTTTGAACGTTCTAAGACAGAAGGCTTGCGTTCGAGTTGCGTTTGAAGACGCGTTCGAACGTTCTTACGAATTTTTAGATTTTTGCCTTCGCGTACGTCGGGCGTTCGAACGCCCTACGGGTTTACATGCACAGTTCGTATTTTTCAGAAAATATACAAACCCTAACATTCGAATTACTATCTAATAACACTAGAGCAATAAGTTCTTAAGATTGTTGTGAATATTAGTGTCATTAAACAGTAATATAACATGCAAATCAAACAGATCAAACTACCAAAAGAAGATCTAGATGCAAAACCCTAAAACCAGAAAACTTGAAGACAAAACTTGGAAATTTAAGATTACAGAAACAATCCAAGTCGAGAAGATCTCTGTCCTTAAGAACTTATTGGCCCCGTCACAGGTGCTCTACGGATTCGAATTGCCAACGTTCTCCCAGGATAACTTGGATTCTACTTGTTCAATGAGCACTCCTTAACAAGTGTTTGAACTAGGATACAAAATGGTGGATCTCTCTCTCAAAACAAAGAAAACAACAATGCCTATTTTTTGTTCTTTTTTTGATTGTATATTTATGTATATTTGTATTTGGAATAAAAGCCTTCTTTTATAAGGCATGGAGGGGTGCCAATAGGGCACCCCTTGGGGTGGGTTACAACCCTCCAAGGATTGCAACCTCTCATACACCCCTTGGGAATTCCGATGGTATACATATACATATACATATCTTATTTAATGAATTTGAGGAATTTACAACAATCCCCCACAATTCTTCAAATATTCATTCAGGCATGTGAGAGAGATACCGTGAGCTAAAGCTGCATCGAAATATGTAGCTTTCGCCTTGAACCTTTCCTAGTGAATGACAATCGGATTTACTTGGCAAACCAGTGACCCATAGTCTTGAAATGTTCTGCCGTTGGTGTAAACCAAAACAATTGCCAACACACAGCTTTAATTCGACCATTTTCCCGTTCTACGGTTGTGTTCATTTCGGCCCTGAACAACGGTCCCGGATTCATCAAGCACTTTAGGGTAACCCGCCTTTAAAGGTTACCATGGAAGCGGCCTCACTTCTTACTTGAAATAGGTGATCTACTATGAAGAAACTGAAAATCTCAAGCCTAAACTGCAAAAGAAGTGAGGCCCATAGAAACTGCAAAAGCCCGGCCCGGCCCGGCCCGGCCTATTGCCACCCTTATCAGTTATCCCTAAATGTCCTACTTGTCGTGAATAATTGAAATAATAATTTTTGTTTGAATCGTTGGAAACTCCGCCGTCAAATCACCAATTCCGAGCTTAAGTGGAGCAGGTAAAATTCTCGGCTGTCACAAACTCTTATAAGAAATACATTCCCTGGATTCAAACCCATAACTTTGAGATAAAATCATGAACTCTACATCACCAAGCAATGCCCATTGGGAAAAAGTAATATGTAAATTTACATTTTCATCAACAAATTAAATAAAATTGTGTATCAACGGGACTCCTATGGGAATTAGTAAACTAAATTTTCATTATTATCAGAGAATGGCCAGACATAATTAAAATTGTTTTCAAAGTACTAATCTAACTATTTTATATGTACAATGTTTATCGTGATGTTATTCATGATGTAAATATGTAAACGTCTTGAAATAGTGTAATAATAAGACAATTAATAAATGGAATGATACAAATTATTAATCGTGTCAATTTATATCAATATGAATATTAAAATTTCGCATAATATCCGTGCGTGTCATCATATAATAGCGTATTATATTTTTTACTTGGGAGTTTTCGGATAATAACAGCGGGATCCAATAAATTGCATATATTACACATGAATGAAGTGTTTTTCATTAACATTGCAGATAAATCAAACATGCTAATTAGTCATGAAGTCATGATCATAACAAACTAATTAAACAAATATTACAAAGATTTGGTGTATAAACACAAACATTTTATAAAAACTAACACGATTTATGCAATAAGTATATAATTTCATGCCCAACTTTGTTTTTAAATTCCAATTCGTATTGACTAGGGGCGAGCAAGGTTCGGTATAATTACAACAAAAAAATTATTATTATAATTATTCATTTTTTTTGAAAGTAACTGTTTGGTTTATTATTAAAAAATATAATCATTTTTAATTATCGATTCGGTTCAATGCATTTCGGTTTTTTCAGAATTTTAATAATAACAATAAAAAATTTAAAAATAGATTTAATTTTTTACACGATAATTCTTCTAATCATCACAATTAGGGATGACAGTTGTACCCGGACCCGGAGATCCGGGTCCGGGTAGACCCGGGTTCGTGATTAAAATATCCGGACCCGAGTTTTAAAAATTAGGACCCGGCGAATCCGGATCCGGACCCGAGATCGCACGGCTCTGGCACGGATAGACCCGGGTACAGAAAAAATATATAGAATAAATTAGAATAATATACAAAATACAAAATAATATGCATATATGAAAAAAAATAGAATATAATTAAAAAAATATAAAAGAATTGAAATAAAACTAATAAAATTGACAAAATATAAATATAAGAAAAAAATACAATTAAAAATTAAAAAAAGAAAGTATCTGGATCCGGACCCGTGTATATTTACCTGGGTTCGGACCCGGGACAATGAAAATGCTTCCGGATCCGGATCTGATCCGGATTTTGCCATCCCTAATCACAACTACACTAATAAAAAAATTTCATAAGATATAATCATCATGTAAAAATATAAGAAAATAAAATGAATAATAACCAAAACAAAAAATTATAAATATTTCATAAAATTAATCATTACTAAACACCAAATAAATTACATAATGTAACAAATATAATTAAAATAACAATATAATATGATTAGACTTAAACAAATTCAATAAATTAAAATATTCAATTAATTCGGTTCGGTTCGGTTTTTAAATTAAAAAATCGAACAATTATTTTTAAAATTAAAAAAATTATCACATCAGTTCGGTTCGATTTTTCAGTTTCAATTATTTTTTTTTTGTCCACATTATTATTAACTTTTTTTATTTATTTAAAATCCTTTTAAAGACGTGCTGATCTTATTAATTAGTATATATATAATATTTGTAATTGTAAGATTGATTTCCAATTATACCCTTGTTTCACACTATAATTACAATGAAGTAAACACCCTTGGAATTTCCGGTCTTTACTTCGCCTGTTTCCATTAATACCCATCAGCTCCTCATTATCTTCTTCGATCTCCTCGCCGTGAACCCAACTTCGACTCAATATCTCTGCGAAATATTGGATTTTGCTTCAATTTCGCTCACTAAATCTCGAGGTAACAGTTTAAACGTACTTGCTTGATGGGTTTAAAAGCAAAGTTTCAAAAAGAAGATAAAAAATCAGATTTGATCTTGTGTTTGTTGCCAAAAAATCAAAACTTTGTTATGACCCAGTATGTAAATATGATTGTATAAGCGATTGAATGGAGTTTTAGTTTTATTTGTTTGACTGCGTAGATCATGGAAATATATGTTTTTGGATTTTTTTTTGGTGTTGTATGTTTGGATGCTGAGAAAATATATGTAGAGAAGAAAAGCGAAAGTAAATGGGTTCGATCTTTTGTCTTGGCTTTGTGTTTGGCATGTTGATTGCTTCTTTCAGTGCTGCAATTGTTTAACTTTTGAGGCAAATCCGTTTGGTTTTGCTTGTTAATGTTACTCTCCGACTTAGATGTTAAAGAGGTCATTGATTGGATATTAATTTTGGTGACTTGGTTTCAAGAAGACTGAATGAAAAGAAATACTACTTTGAGGATGTGATGTAGTTTAGGCTCTTTTTAGATTTGATGTTGACTTTTAGAATTGAATATGAATGTCATCTGCTGTTTCTTTTTGGTTTTGTACATTATTGTGGAAACACTAATTGAGTTTTTTTGGTTCCCTTTTTATTGGTTGATTCAAAAGTTATATCAGTTCGTTGTCATGATTTTGTACAAATTATTGGAATTGCTGCTTTTTTCTATGTTATATTTGGTTCTATATAGAATATCAAAAATGATGATGATTTTTGTATTTTGATTTTGAATGTTCAAACGGTTCATCAAAACTGCGCCATTTAGTTTCTTTTCTTTGTCGACTCTTAAAAGATATGATGTCATTCCAATGAGATTGCACTTTTTTCTTTCCTGGCAAGATTTTAATATTCGTTGCCTTGCAGAGCAGATTGATCTTTGAGATTCTTTCGAAATGGCTGATAGCAATGGGTCTTCTAGCGTCCCTGAAGAAACTGAAAACCTCAAGCCTGAGGAAAATCCGCCGTCTGAGAATGACGTTTCGCTCGATCTACTTGCTCGAAAGGTTCAAGAGTCACTTGCTCTTGGAAATAGACACAAATTTTGGGAAACACAACCTGTTGGGCAATTCAAGGATGTGGGAGACACCTTTTTGCCTGAAGGCCCTATTGAACCCCCGACACCCTTATCTGAAGTCAAACAAGAACCCTACAATCTTCCGAACCTTTACGAATGGGTCACTTGTGACATTGACTCCGAAGAGATGTGTGCAGAGGTTTATAATCTTCTGACTAACAACTATGTTGAGGATGATGAGAATATGTTCAGATTTAACTACTCAAAGGAGTTTCTCCGCTGGGCTCTTCATCCTCCAGGTTATTTCAAGAACTGGCACATTGGTGTCCGTGTCAAAAGTTCAAAGAAGCTAGTTGCTTTCATCACTGGTGTTCCTGCAAGAATCCGGGTCCGTGATGACGTCGTTACAATGGCAGAGGTAAATTTTCTCTGTGTTCATAAGAAGCTGAGATCAAAAAGACTAGCTCCTGTCTTGATCAAGGAAGTGACTAGGAGGGTTCATTTGGAGAATATCTGGCAAGCGGCTTATACTGCGGGAGTGGTACTTCCCACTCCAATGGCAACCTGCCAGTATTGGCATAGATCTTTGAATCCAAAGAAGCTGATTGATGTTGGGTTTTCGAGACTCGGTGCAAGAATGACAATGAGTCGAACAATCAAACTGTACAAAATGCCGGAGTCAACAGTGACGCCAGGGTTCAGGAAGATGGAGCTTCATGACGTTCCTGCAGTGACACGGATACTTGGGAAGTATTTGAGCCAGTTTGCTGTTGCACCCGACTTTGATGAAAATGATGTGGAGCATTGGCTTCTTCCAAAAGAGAATGTCGTGGATAGTTTCGTGGTTGCTTGTCCTGAAACCCACGAAATTACTGATTTCTGCAGCTTTTACACCCTTCCCTCTTCAATTCTTGGTAATCAAAACTATTCCACTTTGAAGGCAGCCTACTCGTATTATAATGTATCCGCAAAGACCCCGTTGCTTCAATTGATGAATGATGCTCTTATCGTGGCCAAGAAGCAGGACTTTGATGTTTTTAATGCATTGGATGTTATGCAAAATGAATCTTTCTTGAAGGAACTGAAGTTTGGTCCAGGTGATGGGAAATTGCACTATTATCTTTACAACTATCGGCTAAGACAGGCATTGCCCTCTTCAGAACTTGGTCTCGTACTCCTGTAGCCCCAGTTCTAAAAATTCCTTTTGCATATGAGACTGGCTACAGAACTCTAGGATAAAATTTTCTTATAACTTTGGTTGTATGGTTACATAAATTGTGGCGAGCTGAGTTTAGATTTTAGATTTTGTTGTGCTAACTTTTCAAACAAAATTTGTGAATTTTGTGAGATCGGGATTCATTTAGGGGCCGTTTGTTTTAAGTTCTGAAGATTGATAATGATTCATGTGTTTAAAATGCATTTGTTTTTCAACTGAAATTTTCTGATAATTTTTCGTCAAAATACAAAAAATTAATAAGGATTCGAAATGATTTTTTTGTTACGTGGTAGTTTTAAGTTTTAGGGTCCTTATTTTGTCTTTTGAGCCCTGTCGAACAATTCACCAACACTAAAATTTCGCCATTGTCCTGCAAATTAAATATGAGCAAGGATGAGCATCACCAACACTCGATTAACAGCAAGCAAGGACATAAACAAACAAACTAGTGATTAACTTTCATTTAGTTCAACCAATATAAGAGACTCGTGACTATTACTTCTTAAAATCTTCAATTTCTTCCATATTAAGTGCTTTAAAAAAAATGATAATAATAAAAGAAGCCTTTATAACTAGACCCGGCCAAGGTTGCGGTTCGGAACCGGAACCGGAACCGAATCGGTTGGAATCGGACGGTTCCGATTCCAACCGGTTCGGTTAGAGTTCCTACCCTAACCGAACCGGTTGGAATCGCTGGAACCGGTTTGAATTTATATAATAATTTTTTTAGATAAGAATTTTATTTGTAATTTAATGTAATTATGTAATGTAAGTGTATTATATAAATTCAAATTCATAATTTTAAATTATATTGATTTATCAATCTCAATTTTTTATTTTCAATAAAGAAAAAAAAAAAAAACCGAATTGAACCGGAATCAGAACCGGACAGTTCGATTCCGGTTCGGTTCCGAACCGAACCGCCGGCCGGGTCTATTTATAACTTCTTTTTATGTAATAGTTTTGTTGTAGTTTTGGAAATCAATATAAAAAATATCTCTTTTTTTTTTTCGAGTTCAGTTTTAGGTTTTTAGTATTAGAATATAAAATCTAAAGTTTAATTTCACTAATGTCCAAGAATTAGATTCTTTCTTGTGTTGTTTTCAGCTCAATTTCAGTATCATCGAGTAAAAAATACACACTTCACTTGAACACCATCAATTCAGTGAACTTAAATAACCAAAGCCAAAATCAAAATTGAGCTTTAGAGTGGCTTCACCTTCCGTTGTTTATGGATGTCGGATGTGGATTTTGGCATTAATGTACCACTTTTAAAGGCTTATTGGAGTAATGGGTTGTTGATTATGTGTCCATGCTGTGTCGAGTTTGGTCATATTGGTTATAGAATCACAGGCATTCTAATTCTGTTTTGGAGGTAGGTGTAGTGATAATGGCTTCTTATTTATATGGTTTGAGCTGAAACATGGACACAATCAATCTTTACTCTTTTTTTTTTTTTTTTTTTTTTTTTTAATTTACTGTTTTCTTTGTTTCCTTTGTTTTAAAAATTTTCTTTTGTTCTTTTAATTTCACTCTACGGACTTTTATCCTTTTTTGCAGTTGAAGAATGTTTCAAATTTGCTGCGGCATTAGAATGTCATTTTGGTTCATTGGTTTTAAAACAATGCCGTTAGTAAAAGGGATGGTCTGTATATGATCTTGATTATTCACGGCTGCTTTTATTTTCTGCAGCTTGTGTTACTAGTGTTGTCCATGCTTTCTGCTGATCTAAGGTCTAAACCTCTCCATGGGTTTAGATGAATGATTCTCTTAATAAAGTAAAGTATGTTATTTTCCAGATCTTCTAAAGATTTGTCATCATGGCTGTGTGCCTGTGGAGAGGGAAAAAGGGTCTTTAATTCATCCACCAATGACACTGTAAGTGCAGCTATCTTTTCATTCAAAATTGAGCAATAAGTAATGCTAGTGATTGGTGCCCTTACTTGTCCATTTTTGTTTTCTTCTCTGCATTACTGCTATGTCACTTACCATTAGTCTTTTTTTTTTTTTTGGGAAAATAAACTGAAACTAGTTGGAAGATTTTAACTCTTTCACATCCCATTATCTAGGTACCATCACTGGGTGTATTCAAGAAAAACTTGTATGTTATGGCACGAAAAGCCGGAAGTCCTATGGCTGGATCATTAGTCAACAGGGGATTTGCATGGTATGCTGTCCAATATTTTTTCCTTTGTATTCCTCTTCTTATTAATGCTTTCTTGTTGATTTTCTTGTGCCTGACAAATTCATTATCCATTATCAGTTCGCAGGTACAACTGAAGAGAGGTTTTCCATCTGCTTCAGGTATGCGTTGCTGTTTTTCCTTACAACTTCCGTGTAAATGATATTGTAGCTTATTCTGAACTTTCTTTATGAAAGACAAGTTATGTAGTATTAGAGTTACTTTCAAAGGTAAAATTTTCCATTTTTCTGACTTTCTCTATTTCCCGGTCTGTAAATTATATTTATGTGCATGTGCAACGCACTCTTTGCCATCTTTTTATACAGATTACCTATATCTTTCCCCTTGGGAGCAGTGATATGATACATGAGCCAATAAACAATAGTGTTCTTTTGTTTATTCTTGAAAATGGCCTTAGATGTTTGTGACAAAATGACTGCGGCTTCACTGTTTCTCTTCTTCAGTTTAACATTTATCGTTCTCATTTGCTGGATTTTTTCTTTTTCATTTTAGATTCAAGTTGGTTGATCACGTTATACAGCAATCTTACTTATTCAATTTACTAACAAGTCTTGAAAATTATCTTCCAGGTCTTCCTCCACACCAGGAGATTGGAATGCCTTCACTTTCACCCACAATGCAAGAGGCATGAACCATGTCTTAAAACTTCAACAAGTATGGCATGCTGATTTGTTGTTTCCTGTTGAGTGGTTCTTTCTTGCAATACAGGGTAATATTGCAAGGTGGTTAAAGAAAGAGGGTGATAAGGTGTCTCCTGGTGAAGTACTCTGTGAAGTTGAAACTGTAGGTTTCTTCTTCTGTTTATTAGTTGAATTTCAGCACTCGGTTAAATCGCTGGTTTATCTGCATTGTTCATCGTGGAAATTTGACATTTTACCTTTTGTTTGATACTAAAAGGAAAAAGCAACAGTTGAGATGGAATGCATGGAGGAAGGTTATCTTGCCAAGATAGTTAAAGGAAACAGTTCAAAAGTGTTGTACTTGTACATATAGTGTCATTAAACAGAAAATTAACATGCAACAAACAAATCAAAACCAGAAAAACGAAAGTAGATCTAGTCTAACATGCATAAACCCTAAAACTTTGAGAGTATGAAAAACCTGATGAACACTTGATGAAATGCAGTCCGAGTCGAGATAAATCTCTGTCCTTAAGAACTTATCAGCCTCGTCTCGGTGCTCTACGGATTTGTGGCTAATGTTCTCCCAGGATAACCCGGATTCCTCTTGTTCAAGGGGCACGCCTTAACAAGATCTTGAACTTGGAATATAGTGGAATTCTCTCAAACTCAAGAAAACAGATATGAGACTCTCGGTTTTGGATGAAATTCAGATTTCTTCCTTGTGTGTAAAAAGGAACATAAAGCTTCCTTTTATAAGCATGGAAGGGTGCCTCAAAGCCACCCTTAGGGTTGGGGTGCAACCCTCCAATGGGTTATACCCCTCCTATGCACCCCTTGGAGCATAGGATCATTTTACACACACTTGGAGGACATGTCCCCATGGGGTACTATCCAAAGGACATGTCCCTCCTCCATCCAAACAAGTATATTTGAAGATTTGAAGAATTTCCAACAATCCCCCAAAATTTTTCAAATATTCATGCAGACCCTTTGAGAGAGTTTCCGTGAACTAAAGTTGCATCGAAATAGGTAGCTTTCGCCTTGAACCTTTCCTAGTGAATGACAATCGGATTTACTTGGCAAACCAGTGACCCATAGTCTTGAATTGTTCTGCCGTTGGTGTAAACCAAGACAATTGCCAACACACAGCTTTACTTCGACCATTTCCCGTTCTACGGTTGTGTTCATTTCGG
This sequence comes from Zanthoxylum bungeanum, assembly GCA_019454045.1. Classification (NCBI taxonomy): domain Eukaryota; kingdom Viridiplantae; phylum Streptophyta; class Magnoliopsida; order Sapindales; family Rutaceae; genus Zanthoxylum; species Zanthoxylum bungeanum. The sequence continues at coordinate 47,990 of SKCR01036850.1, read as the reverse complement.
CCCTAAACAGCGGTCCTGGATTCATCAAGTACTTTAGGGTAACCCGCCTTTAAAAGTTCCCATGGAAGCGGCCTCACTTCTTACTTGAAATATGTGATCTACTATGAAGAGGTAATCTGTCTTTACCCCCATTAGGACTCATCTCCTAATATAGTGATCATTAAAAGCCTTAGCTTATCTAACCATGACAGACAGCACTCAGCGTCATTATCGGAATGGGAAAGAGTACAAAACTCTTCAGTGCTTGTTTTGAATTGTACAAAGTTTCTGTTGTCCCTTTTGAACCTAGATCTTGGGATCTCCAGTCAGCTAGGTTGGGTTTCCACAGTGACAATTATTAGATTATAGGCTTCAAGCCCATTCCCCTCGATGACTTCTCAACTTGCTCTCGAGGAAAACCTTTAGTTAGTGGATCCGCTAGGTTTTCCTTCGACTCAACATAATCGATCGATATTATGCCACTTGAGAGCAGTTGACGTATGGTATTATGTCTCCAACGTATGTGTCGAGACTTACCATTATACATTATATTTTGGGCTCTCCCAATAACCGATAGGCTATCACAATGTATGCTTATCGCTGGCATCGGTTTGGGCCAACTAGGAAAATCCTCCAGGAAATTTCGAAGTCATTCCGCTTCTTCCGCTGTTTTGTCTAACGCTATGAACTCTGATTCCATAGTAGACCGGGCAATACATGTTTGCCTCGAGGATTTCCATGACACGGCTGCATTACCAAGTGTGAAAACAAATCCACCAGTAGATTTGGAATCCACTGTATCAAATATCCAGTTAGCCTCGCTGTATCACTCTAGAACAACAGGATATCTCTCGTAATGTAGCCCATATTTTGAAGTGTCTCTCAGATACCTCAAAACTCTTACTATGACTTTCTAGTGGTTATGTCCTGGATTGCTCGTATATCTGCTAAGCCTGTTCACAGCTTGAGCGATATCAGGTCGTGTGCAATTCGTGAGATACATTAGACTTATGATGATTCTCGAGTACTCTAATTGCGATATGCTTGAGCCAGTGTTCTTTGATAGATGAAGAGTTAGGTTAGCTACTCCCAAATATGTCGTATCAAATTTGCTGGATAACACTTTTTTGGTAGACTGAATCAGTTCATGATTACTACCAATTATTAGCATATCGTCTACGTAGAGACACAATGACATATCATTTTTAAGTTGATTTAGTGTACACACACTTATCACACTTATTGGTTTTGAACCCACTTGACAACATCATTTTGTCAAATTTCTCATGCCATTGTTTAGGTGCTTGTTTTAATCTATACAAGGATTTTACAAGTTTGCACACCTTCTGTTCTTGTCCAGGAACATTAAACCCTTCTGGTTGTTCCATGTAAATCTCTTCATCCAATTCACCATTCAAGAATGTCGTCTTTACATCCAATTGATGTATTTCAAGACCAAATATAGCTGCTATGGCTATGCATTCTTATCGATGTGATACGAGTCATTGGTGAATAGGAGTCAAAGTAATCAAGACCTTCCTTTTGTCTATAACCTTTTATGACAATTCTTGCCTTGTACTTATATATTGATCCATCTGATTTCATCTTCCGGTTGAGTATCTATTTGTAGCCCAGTGGCTTACAACCTGGAGGAAGATCAACCAACTCCTAAGTATGATTTTGTAGGATTGAATCAATCTCACTGTTAATAGCCTTTTTCCACAGTGGTGCCTCCGGCGAAGACATTGCTTTCTCATAGCTTCGAGGCTCATTTTCTAACAAGTATGTCAGAAAATCGGGTTCAAATGACTTAGACGACGTCTAGGTTCATTTCCCTCAACATTTCCACGTTGGTCTGACTCTTGGTCAACCCGATCACCGTCCTTGACAATATCAATAGTTCTTTTGAGAGACTCTATTCCTTGTCTTTCCTTACAAGGAAATGTCTCTTCAAAATGTCGCATTCCTTGACTCAATTATCATATTTGGATTGATGTCATGAATCTCAGACTTGTGTACCAAGAATCGATACATACTACTGTTGCGAGCATATCTAAAGAATATACAATCAACAGTTTTGAGTCATATTCTAACATTCTTAGGTTTAGAAACCATTACTTTGGCAAGACACCCCCACACTTTTAGGTATTTGTGGAAGGTACGAAACCTTTCCACAACTCATATGGTGTCTTGTCCAATCTTCTTTGAGGAAGCTTGTTTAGAACGTAGTTCGCGGAAAGCAAGGCTTCCCCCCACAAGTTCTGAGTTAAACCAGAGCTTGTCAACATGGCGTTCATCATTTCCTTCAACGTTCGGTTTTTGCGCTCAGCAATCCCGTTTTGTTGAGGAGAATAAGGAGCAGTGGTTTCGTGAATAATTCCGTGCACAGAACAATATTCACCGAATGGTGAAACATATTCACCACCTCTATCACTCCTAACTCTTTTGATTTTCTTACCAAGTTGGTTTTCAACTTCGTTCTTATAATGTATATTTGCTCCTCAACAAATACACATTACATAATCTTGTGCTATCATCGATAAAAGTGACAAAGTACTTTTTACCGCCTCTTGTTTGCACAATATTCATATCACACACATCAGTGTGTACAAGTTCCAAGGGTTCAGAACTACATTCTATGAAATGGAATGATGTTCTATGCATTTTTGCTTCAACACATGCCTCACACTTATGTTGGCTATCAATTGCAAATTTAGGTATAAGGTCCATGTTAATTAATGTATGCATCGTATCATAATTAACATGTCTTAACCTCCCATGCCATACATTTTGTGACTTAATAATATAAGCGGAAGTTGTAGCTTTATTATTAGCACTGTGTCGATGAATTTGAAAAGGCCCTCAGTGAGGTATCATTTCCCTACATAGACATCATTTTTGGTCAATACAAACTTGTCAGAAACAAATACAAGCTTAAAGCCATTCTTGCTTAGGAGAGAACCCAAGACCAAGTTCTCCCGAATATCTGGAACATGCAAAACATTATTCAATGTAAGCTCCGTTCCGGATGTCATATTCAGAACCATTGTGCCTTGTCCAACCACTCTTGAGGTAGACGAGTTTCCCATTGTCAGATGATCGTGGCCATCGACCTTCTGATACAAGGAAACATCTTGCTATCTGCACAGATATGACGAGTAGCCTCGGTGTCTACCCATCATTCTCTCGGATTCCCAACCAAGTTGGCTTTAGTTATCACTGTTAAGAGTTCATCTCTGATATCTCATCAGTTAACTGCTCATCTTCAGCGACATGGGCCTCATTGCCCTTGTCATGAGACTTATTGTTTCTACAGTCCTTTTCCATATGACCTATTTTCCTACAGTTGTAGCATTTCCCTTTGAACTTCTCGTTAGTAGGGGTGAGCAAAACCGGTTTCGGTTCTGGTTCCGCATGGAACCGAAACCTACCCGGAAAAAATCGGTTCCTAACTAAGTGGAACCGGAACCTACCCAATTAAATAGGGTACCCTATTATTCGGTTCCAATTCGGTTCCGGTCCGGTTCCGAATTACCCTATTAATATAACATTGTCATTTAATAGCAAGTAAGCGATTAAAGAAATTTTGTAGCATAACTCAATTTTATCCATGCTATTTTCCATTTTATTTAATTACAGTTTGTTTGTAAGGCTTGATTTTTTTTTTATTCTCTGAGTGAGTGAGAGAATACAGGAGCTTATGTTGAACACCAGAGGATTGCAAACAATAATAAAGACAATTAAGAAGATGAGTTCACTCAGCAAAGAGAATAAACAGTAAGAGAGAAATGCAACCAAGAACTACTTTATTCAATTAATGCAAGTGAGCGTCTTCTATAGACATACAACTTAACGGTGCACTTAAGCACGTTCTCCATTTCTATCGCATAACAGAGCATGAATGTAGCAAATGACTCAGTAATAGCTAGGTACTGAATAATAAACATGAAACCATAAGCATACGATTCAGGGACTTGGGAAAATAACCAGACCAAATGCGGTTCTCAAATGCGGTTCCGGTTCCGGTTTTATGATCCGGTTCCGGTTCCGATTATTCTGGAACCGGAACCGGACCGGTTATAACCAGTTCCTTATATTTGGAACCGAAATCGGACCGGTTACAACCGGTTCCGGTTCCAAACCCGGATTTCCGGTCCGGTTCCAACCGGTTCCGGGTAGACCCGGAACCGATGCTCACCCCTACTCGTTAGCTTGAGAATATTCTGGAACCAGAACCGGACCGGTTACAACCAGTTCCTTATATTTGGAACCGAAACCGGACCGGTTACAACCGGTTCCGGTTCCAAACCCGGATTTCCGGTCCGGTTCCAACTGATTCCGGGTAGACCCGGAACCGATGCTCACCCATACTCGTTAGCTTGAGAAGAATCAGCTACACTGTTTTTTCTCCTTTTTGCTACCCATTACATCCTCAACGATGTTGGCCTTAGACTCCATAGTCTTGTAGCTGGCCTTCTCGGACTTCCTGTTGTCCTCTTCGATTCTCAATCGAACTCCAAGGTCTTCAAGGCTCATCTGTTTCCTTTTTTGTGTGTTTCAGATAGCTCCTGAAGTCCTTCCATGATAGAGGCAACTTTTCAATTATGGTGGCAACTTGAAACGTCTCACAGAGTTTCATACCTTCATACAGTATTTCATGAATGATTAACTGCAGTTCACCCAACTGAGACATCACCGTCCTTGAATCTACCATCTTATAATCCAGGAACCTACCCACGACAAATTTCTTTTGTCCGGCATCCTCGGTTTTGTATTTCTTCTCGAGAGATTCCCAGAGAATCTTCGCAGAAGTCATGCCTTGGTACACATTGTACATGGTATTGTCAAGACCACCCAAAAGGTAGTTCTCGCACAGGAAGTCGCCAGACGACCATGTCTCTTCTCGCAGTTCCTTGGCTGCCTCTGATTCACCCTCCACATGACCCGAAGGATCTTTGAGGTACTCAGCCAACTGCAGAGTTGTCAGGTAGAACAACATTTTGTTCTGCCACTGTTTGAAGTTTGCCCCACCAAACTTCTCCGGTTTTTCTCCATGAGAGACCGGTATTGTGATGTTTCCGCTAGCCATATGTAGCTGGAAACAAACAGAGGTCAATAAGTCTACAAAAGATAAATTTCGCAACAATCAACAAATGATCTTGTTCAAAGTGATATACTAGGTAACCACTTGTTGTTCTATTGGACGGTGGTTCCAACAAACACAAGTCCTTGAATTTCAACTAAAGATTCTTTAGAAAATTGAATAAACAAATATTCCCAGAGGACGAGGGGGGTCCGGAGTAACCACTTAAATCCCTGACCACTTAGACTCTGATCGCCTTTTTGACAGATATTCATTAAACACTTTTTCAATAGGATCTCTTAGCAATTCAAACCCAATATTACACTTATTCAATAGCACAAACAATATACGATATGTGTAGATATATGTGTATGTGTCGATTAAGATTGGAATGAATTACTTGTGTATGATTACACTTTAAATTCTCAACCAATTATGCAACACACAAATAAGTTTCAACTTTATCACTAAGTGTATGCTTGTGATAATTGAATACCCTAATAGTAACTTAAATCTATACTACCAAGATTTAATGTGTTACAATATATGATTTATTAAGTTGATATTAAATTAATCTAAGTCTTTGCAGTTTATAACAATTTCAGGACAAATTCGTTAGTGCCACGTTCGTATCTACGTTCGAACGAGACTGTCCAGTGTGTGTACGTTCGTGTTGCGTTCGAGAACGCGTTCGAACGAAGTGTTCCAGAGAGTTCACGTTCGTATAGCGTTCGATAACGCGTTCGAACGGAATAATTCCAGAGAGTGTGCGTTCGAGTTGCTTTTAAACACGCGTTCGAACGTTCTTAGGCAGAAGGTTTGCGTTCGAGTTGCGTTTGAAGACGCGTTCGAACGTTCTTATGAAATTTCAGATTTAAGTCTTTGTGTTCGTTGGGCGTTCGAACGCTCTACGGATTTTTCATGCACATACTGTATTTTTTCCAGAAATTTTCTTAACTACGCATGCGATTTACTATCTAACAACACTGGTGTTAAGTTCTTAAGATCGCTGTACATATAGTGTCATTAAACAGAAAATTAACATGCAACAAACAAATCAAAACCGGAAAAACGAAAGTAGATCTAGTCTAACATGCATAAACCCTAAAACTTTGAGAGTATGAAAAACCTGATGAACATTTGATGAAATGCAGTCCGAGTCGAGATAAATCTCTGTCCTTAAGAACTTATCAGCCCCGTCTCGGTGCTCTACAGATTTGTGGCTAATGTTCTCGCAGGATAACCCAGATTCCTTTTGTTCAAGGGGCACGCCTTAACAAGATCTTGAACTTGGAATATGGTGGAATTCTCTCAGACTCAAGAAAACAGATATGAGACTCTCAGTTTTGGATGAAATTCGGATTTCTTCCTTGTGTGTAAAAATGAACATAAAGCTTCATTTTATAAGCATGGAAGAGTGCCTCAAAGCCATCCTTAGGGTTGGGGTGCAACCCTCCAAAGGGTTATACCCCTCCTATACACCCCTTGGAGCATAGGATCATTTTACACACACTTGGAGGACATGTCCCCATGGGGTACCATCCAAAGGACATGTCCCTCCTCCATCCAAACAAGTATATTTGAAGATTTGAAGAATTTCCAACAAAAAGAAATTTAAGTTGGTGAGGTATTGATTTCATTTGGGAGACACTACTTTGCACATATATGTTCTAACTTCCTTGGCTTTCAGTGAGTGTTTATGGAAATATTAAAAAGTTTGTACTCTAATAGGTGATTGCTATCACTGTTGAAGAAGAGGAGGATATTGCAAAGTTTAAAGATTACAGTCATCAGCATCCGATGCTGGTACTGCTCCACCTAAAGAGCCTTCTTCCCCTCCCCCTTCCCCTCCCGAGCAGGAAGAGATTGAAAAACCAGTTAGTTCACAGGAGCCAAAGATCTCCAAGTCCACCGCAGCTTCATCTGAAGATCACATTTTGCCAGTCCTCATGCTAGAAAATTGGCTGAAGAACATAATGTAAGTCATGTTTAATACCAAAATTTAAATATTTAGGTCAATTTTATGATTGATTCTGTCTCCAGTTTGCGAAACCAACTCAATTCCATTCAAGAGGCTTCAGGAGGAAAGCGGATATCTGTCAATGATCTTGTGATTAAGGTATACAGTTTTTCCTGTGCATAACTAACCATTAAGCATTGGCATATGGATAGTTTATTGTTTCTTGGTTAAATGACTAGTGGTATGGCTTTTGGAAATTTACAAGACTTGAAGTCACTGGAATAAATGCACTGCATTTAACATCAACTCTTTTTTTTTTTTTTTTGGGTTATAGGTTTAGAGTTTCCCCCAAGGAGCTTTAATTTGTATATAACTGCAGGCTGCAGCCTTGGCTCTACGAAAGTTTCCTCAGTGCAATAGCTCATGGACTGACGAATATATCCGACAGTAAGTAAACTATAAAGGAAATTACGATATACTTAATTGTACTGATTAAAAAAGGACATTTCTCTTGCAACTACTAATCCAGATTTAAGAATGTGAATGTCAACGTAGCAGTATGTTAGGACCCAAGGGGCAAAATAGGAAATAAGAAAGGATAGATGGGTCATTTTAGTTATTTAGGGTTTACATATAAATTAGGTTGTTTTGTTTCATTTGGGGAAATGCCATTATTGTTGTTGAATTTGGGATTTGGAGGGGAAAACCCTAGGAAATTGCCAACACCTTAATGTTGAGCAAGGCTGGTGAATTAACCTTCACCTTCAACTATCTTTGTATTTGATTTTCATTTTATGAATTAAAGTACAATTAAGCTTATGTTTTTTTGAGTGAATTATTGTGTGATTGTTGTGTGAATTTTGGGGCTCTATCAATTGGTATCAGAGCATTACGCTCCTTGGCCTGTGTGGATCGCATATTAGAGAGGAAGAAGAAGAAGAAAATCAAAGCAGAAATCAGAAGAAAAAAAAATCAGAAAACCCTAACCCTAACCCTAACTGCCGCCACCCATCACCACCTCCATAGCCACTGTCCTCCGTCGACCAAGCACACCAAAACACCCCCTCACGCCGGCGACCAAAACCCCTCCACTCCCGTCACCAAAAGCCGCCGCAAGCCGCCGCGACGAGCAGCGTCTTTCGCGTTTCGCCGCCGCCTCTCAGCCTGCTTTCGCCATCAACGACCACCAGCAAGAGACTCAGCACGAGCCGACGACTTCACCGAGACTTTTGTCACCGCCGATCGACGTCTGTATCGCCGGAAAACTCCTGAAACAGCCCCAATTGTCGCGGCATTCTTCGCGTCGATCCGCCTCCTACGGCGAGCTTCTGACGTCGTCACCACCACCAACGTACTCAGCACGTTCTACTATCTCAGATCCGATCACCCCTTTGCATTTCCGACCACCGACAGGTTATTTACATTTTCACCCCTAAGGTTTCTGATTTTTGCGATTTGGCCCAGAAAGTTTCAATTTCTTTCATTTTAGCCCCTGCTACTATTTTCTGCTTCATTTCAACCTACTGATTTGCAAAAAAAAAAAAAGAAGAAGAAGAAGAAGAAACCGACAGGAAAAAAAAGAGGTGTATTGGAAGTTCATACGAATTGGGTAACATACGGCAAGATGGGTCTCTCTGTGACTATATTGACAAGTTCGATTGTGTGGCGGGATCAGTGTCCTACACATCCGAGTACCATTTACCGGGCATCTTCATCAATGGATTGCAGTATGAGCTGCAATCGGAGGTTCGAGAGGGCTTAAAGCACTTGGGGGTGATTGATCTTGATGGGGTCAAAAAATTAGCCCTAGAGGCGGAAGAGAAACTAGCAGAATTGGTCAGATTGGAGGAATTCAGAAAACAGAGATTGATAAATTCACGCAAGACCGGAAGATCCCGAGCCGGTAATGGATTCGCGTACTATTCAAATGTTAGAGGATTAAATATAGTTGAGGAAGATCCTTGGAAAAAGCTTGACTAAATGTTGGAGAAGAGGAATTCGGGGGAGGTTGGGAGCTTGTAGAGATTTTGTATGGGGAGGTTTAGGTCGGAGTAAGGGTTGTAGATGTTAGATAGTTAGTGATTAAGTTATGAGAAGAGGAGAGAATAAAGGAATCCCACATCTAAAAGTTACAAAAGGAAATAAATGTTTATATACATTTATTGCACCAATTTGATTCAAATTGATTGGTGAGAATTTTGGAGGGAAATACAAATTTGGCACTTGGGGCTATGAATTAATATTATATATTATATATTCAAAGATAGACACTTGAGCATAAATTTAATTACCAATTAATACTTTTTTCGAAATTAATTATTTTAATTAATTTATGTTATGACAGTTTAATTGGAAAGAAATTGTCTCTTGCCAAGGGTTGCCTAAGGTTTTTAAATGCCAAAGAAATTCCAGAATTCGAAATATACAGAAAATCTTCTCTCTTTCTCTACAACTTCTTCTTGTGTTATTGGGAGAAATTCCAGATTTGCTATCTAGAATTTCTGTTCCGGCTTTGTAGAAATCATGGAGGGAAACTGTCATAAACTCGCACGCACTTATAGTAGGGGCATTAATTCCTTCCATTATTTCTAACAGTAGATACGAGTTTCCGGGTCGGGTTTAAAGGGCGTCCAGTGAGACATTTCCCATTCTCTCCCCTTCTCTTCCTTTTTTTTTTTTTCTTTTATTAGATTTTTCTTTTAATTCCAAAAAAAAATAAAATGAAAACGGCGTCGTTTTGGCAGCAGTAACGGCAACAGTAACGAATTTGTAATTGAGCATTGAATTGATAAAAATTGAAAGTTAGAGGACTGAATTGACAAAACTGAAAGTTAGAGGACTGAAATGAAAAAACGTGAAAGTTAGAGGGTCAGTTTTGCATTTTTGCCAAAAAAGAACATGACTCGAAGAAAGTGCAAAACTATCAATTTTTTCCAGACACCTTCTTGAGAATTAATACATTTTTTTCCTTTTGTTTTAAATTTCAAGTTTTTTATTTTTCTAATAAGAATTACAAAAAAAAAAGTATTTTGGATTTCGGGAATTAATGCCACGTTTTGAAATTACAATCAAGTTGAGAGAAAAAATTGTGAGGGACTAGCCTACGGTTGAGTAATTTGGTTCGGATACAAATGAATTAATATTTGGTTGATAGGTCCTGCGTTCGAATTCAGGTGGTGTATTTTCGTAAGAATTTGGACAACCGTTAAATTCCGGTTGTGTGATTTAATGGTGAGATTTCCAACGTTTAAAACAAATGAAGAGAAAATTATTGATTATCCAATGTTATATATTTATTGTATTGAATCTCACTTGTATACAAGTTTTTCACCAAGTTCAATGTAAAATATCGTTAACAGCATCTAACTTGTTAAAATTCTTAGGAGGTGGTATAAAAGCCTTTGGGTTTCATGTCACTCATGTGTAAAATATTTTGCCATCGCAATGCTAACTCGTCGGTGGCAAAAGTCCTGAAAGCTGGGTATTTTAAGAGAAAAAAGTTTATGTTAGTTCCTGCCAGAAGCAACCTTTCCTTCGTATGGAGGAGCTTATTAAAATTGGATTAAGATGGAGAATTGGATGCGGAAAAGATGTGTTTATATATATACTGTTGGCGTATTAACGGTTTTGCCGGGAGCGTAGCGGAATGTGAAAAATTCGATTTTTCTAATTTCAAAAATTTTCTTTGGACTATTTATTTTAATATTTAATCCCAAATCAAATTTGGAATTACCCAAAAAATCCCAATTACCGAAAATACCTAAAGTAACAAACTTTTTACATTTTGCTCATTTTAGTCCAAAAGTGTCAATTACACATTTAAATGTTTCCAAAACACTATCAAAATGATTAATATATATATAATATGCCCAATTAAATTCATAAAATGAAAAGCCCCAATTTAGTATTTGGCATAAACCCTATAAATTTAAATTAATCAAATTAACCAAATTTCCACCAAATTGACTTTCAATCTAGCATTACAATAATCAATTCAATATTCTTAAAGTCTCACCACACTCAAAAAACACCCAAGAATAATTCTAGGTTTCTATAAAGTGACATAGAAATTATAGAACGACAACTTTAATTTCCTAAATCAAATTGAGCTCTAATAACAATTATTAAGCTCAAAGTATCATCACACATGCATTTAAACTTCCCAACAAACATCCAACAAACAAAAACCCAAATTCAAGAGAGGGAAAAACAATATACATCATATGTATTATCAAAAATACAAAGGAAACAATTTCCTAGCTAAAATATTAGTAAACTTACCTTAAACTTTAAAAATCTATAAACTTTTGGTTGATTTTTGATCCCATAATTTTTCTTCTTTTCTCTTAGGTTTTTCTCTCTAATTTTGTTGTTGAAGAATTGGGAATAGTACCCATTTCCTAAGTTGACCGAATTTTGTAGCAAGTGGGAGAGAGAAAATTCAAAACAATTTTGATTAAATAAAACAAAATATCTCATCCCACTAAAATTGCCAACAAGTCCACATGTCACAAAAGCATACAACACATGTCTAATACATGTGAAAAATATACTTAATACATTCCTAATATATTTATTTAATAAATTAATTAATTAACACTTTAATTAATTAATCCATTTAATCAAATGTATAATGTATTTCTACATTTACAATAAATGTTAAAATACTTTCAAGGTTGACATATATCCCAAAAAATATTCGGTAATTAATTAATATATATCTAATCAAATTATGTATCATATACACATACATATTAATTTAGGAAATTACCGAATACCACGCATGTGTAATTTTCGTTTAACCGTTAAACGATTTCTGAATAATCAATATTATTCGTTTTAAGTTGTCATAGTGCTCTACGAGTATTTTTGATTATGTGAGACTCTCTAAGTTCAAGTATATTCGTCACGGGATCAAATTCTGTGTCCATAATTTACCCACTCATAAATTATGACGACCACAGATATTCTCGCAGAACCATACAAGTTGAGATCTTCGCATACGTATAAACCTTCCGTCATATGTATCCAGATAAATACCAGAGACATAGATATAATCGTCAAATCTCATAAGGTATTATCCCATCGACGTATAGATTCACGATTTCTCAATAACACTCAGAACTCATTCCCGAGTGTACTATGGCCATGGATTTGATAAATCGCAATCTCATGAAGTGGATACCTAAATCCTGTACGCAGGACTAACAGATCCTCTATGGACACATCACTGGATATCATGAGCATCAGTCCACACCCAACGAATAGGCAGAGGTCTAACCTAAAAAGGTCAAAGACGTGACTGTCATCAAAGTGTGAAGAATAACTCATATATCCACCGTGATATCATAAGTCAAAGTACCATTATGCTACTCAACTCGAGAAGATTCCTATTGACGCAAGCGTACCATCTATTAGGAATCTTCCGTGAGTCGTTCAGTGCCCATCCGCTATGAACACCTACATGTCTATACGAGTCTCCCTAGACTCGTGGCTCACTGAGATAAACCACCGGAAACTAATATTCCGATATACAACATGTACCAGTCTCCCGGGTTTACTTTCGGACCAAGAATGTAAACCTTGACCAAGAACAATTTAAGAATGATATTGTTACAACGTTTCTTAATGTCAATTGCGACGCTTTTGCAATTACGTTATAACTTAATCATTCTTAGGCCTAGTACGTCTTTTCCATTTCTAATAAAAAAATATTGACGAAATTGTAAATTTTATTCATAACAAAATATTGTTCATACACGTATTTACAAGGAAATACATGATAAATCGGCACGTTGAGTACCAACTCCAACATATACCACAATAGCTGGCTGCCAAGACCTACTACCTTCAGCTCTGTTAGCCCATTAAATGGTGAACAACTTAATTGATGATAGGAATCAATGTTCCTAACTGTTGATGCAGAACACATTCTTGACATCCCCTTGCCATTATCAGCTGCTGAAGATAAGCTGGTGTGGCACTATGACACTAGGAAAAGCAAAGTACATGGATGGTGCTATTTGTTCTGCTGGGGATAGTGAATGGGGGAGTCTGTTTTGGGTGCAGTCTATTCCATCTATGATTAAAATTTTCGTGTGGAGGGCGATGTCCAATCTGCTACCGACAGCCAGTAACCTACATGGCAAGAAAGCTGTGGCATCCCCTATCTGCCAAGGATGTGGTAAGGGGGAGGAAGATGTTTTTCATGCATTTTTAAGCTGCAAAGTGGTAAAGAGAGTATGAAAGCTCACTATCTGGGACCATATAGCTGGGAAAAGTCCAAGAGGGAACCTGTGGAGCCTTGTGAAGGAAGTTGAGACCCTGATGCCAAAGGTGGAGCTGGAGAAGCTCACCGTCTTGTTATGGTCCCTTTTGGAATGCTAGGAATAAATTGTTGTTCGAAAGAGGCAACTCGATTCATATGTCTATTATGAACAGAGATGAGACCATGATTGACTCTTTTGGGAGGGTGCATATGAAAACTGAATTTGATGATGCCCAGAACAGTTGTGACAGAATGCAGGAATGGTCCCATTTTCCTACAAACTGGTATAAGTTAAACACAGTTGCAGCCACAAATGAAGCTCTGGGGTTTGCTGGGCTGGGTGCCGTTATCCACAATGATAGATGAGAGGTAATGGCAGCTGCTACACACTCTACTAAGTTCAGGGGGGATGCTGAATATTCTGGAGTCCGAATTGCAAGAGATGCAGGGCTGGTCCCTCTGATTATAGAAGCTGATGCTAAAAATGTTGTGCTCTTAACCAAGGGACAGATTAGTAGTGAGATGGAAATCAAATTGATAATTTCATATATCCAAAAAAATTGCTATGGAGATTAGGGGTGTAAAATTTACATTTGTGCCTAGAAAGTATAATGTTAGAGCTCATAGATTAGTTAAACTTACCGCTACCAACCCAACTAGTCTGCCTGGATGGAGAGCGTTCCAGATTTTGTAAAGTCCTTATTTGTTTAATGAAATTTTCCTCAAAAAAAAAAGAAACGTATAGACTCGTAAGGTTTATCTTTGTCTGTAAATAGACTCAATATTTTAAGAATGAGTATATTAACCTTTTTTAATTTAGATCATTGTAGTTGGGGAAAAATTTCATTCACAATAATCTTAGTGGTGGTCTTCTTCTTGTTGAGTTAGGGGGGTGAAGTACACATGCACACGATTGCAGTTTGAAACCGTAATTGAATCGCAACTGAACCGTTGGTCGGTCAGCCGAACTGTGAATCATAACCGAATCAGTTTAATCTAATTCGATTACGATCGAGTTAAAAATCAACTGCCGGTTTGGGCGGTTGATACGATTGAAACCGTAGCTATTACGGTTACGGTTTAAACCATAACGGTTGGAACCGTTAGCCGTTACGGTTAACGATTGACACCATTAAACCATAACGGGTAACGGTTTTAGCCGTTGTCCAACGACTATTTTTTTTAATAATATTATTATAGAATTATAGAAAATCCCTAAATTCTCTCTTAACAACTATATTTTGGGGGCATTTTAGCTATCACAAAAAATCAAAAAAATCTATAAATAATCCATTAATTCATTTTCCAAAATCACATATAATTTATTATCTTCACTCTCTCAATTTCTCATATATTCAATTCATTTATTCTTATTATCTCTTCTTTTTTTTTGAAAGATATTATCTCAAATTATCAATCTCTTCGTTATAATGGCAAACTCATCACACAACACTAACATTCTTGAGGCTGAGAATACCACTCAATATACCACCAGCAAAACAACTTCACGTATTCAAGTGAGAAATCATGATTCACCTTGGTTGGAATGATACCACTGGTGAGAAGAATGATGTCTGGATTTAAAGATATTATCTCAAATTCTCAATCTCTTCATTTAAAATAGAAGATTTGGAAAATATTTTACAAAATTATTATGCTTTATTAGGTGATAGATGTGTGATTGTTTTTTCAATTGTTAATAATGTTATGAGAATTTTACTTGAATAATACAATGATTATGTAAGTAGATATAATATTCAAATAGATGATACTATACAACCCATGAATGCACCAACCGAACAATCTAAGCTTCATGCTGATAGAAGTTGGTTAATGCAACAAAGTAAAAAATCAAAGTTCACCAATACCACCACTACTAATTCAAAAATTAATGCATATCTAACGACAAATTTCGAGTTTTTCCAAAGTGTGAGCAGTTTCTTATCCTTGATTGGTGGCAAAAATATCAATAATTATTTCCAGTCATGTCTATGATTGTAACAGAGGTATTAGCGACATCATTCTCAACTGTATCTATAGAGCAGACATTTAGTATGGGCGTCAATATTTTTTATGACAGAAGATCAATGTTGAAACCGGAGACGTTAGAAGCTCAAACGTGTCTTGACGATTGGTGTAGGGCGGAATGTCGAGAACAAGAAAATAAGCCAGAAATGTTTGAAGATTTGTGTGATAACAATGACACAACTAATACCGAAGGCTCAAGAACCAGACTGTCTTCCGCGGATAAGGATGAATAAAATACAAATGGTGTAAATTATTAAAAATAAAAGATAACAAAATTGTGTAAGCTTTGATTCCTTTACTGCTCTACACCCCAAGATGATACATATGCAGCTTAATTAAATGTAAGCTCTTTTTTTTTTCAAAACAATAAATAAATTATCAATATATGCTTTAGTAAATCTTTAATTTTTTATTGTTTTATAACAATTTAAATTATTTTATTCCAAAAAAAAAATAAATGGTTTCAACCTTAAATCGAATCGAACCGTAAAATTCGGTTAGGTTTTAGATTACGATTGCGGTTCAGCTTTGGCCGAAACCGCAACCGAACAGTAAATCGTACGATTCACTTACGATTTTCAATTGTAACTGAACCGTGTGCATGGCTAGAGTGAAGGGGGTGTATTTGGAAAGACACCTCAACGTTCAAGTAAGTGTTTAATCAATGGAGAGTGTGAAATGAATGATCGGTTAATTATTTCTGACGAAAAAGGAATACGAGGAAAAAAGTGTTTAAAGGTTACATATAACATTAGTTTTGAAATTATTGATCCTAATTTTAAGAAAATGTCAAAAGGATTGTTTAAGACTTTTATGGCTATGACTTAATATGTTCAAGGAATAATGTTCAATGTTTCTCGGTACTTCTCAGTAATAAATGCTCTCTATCCCTCTAAACGAGTGAAGGCCCTTATTTATGGATTTTGGTCCGCCCTCATTTTGAGAAAGATTTGTTGTCTAACGTGTGCCTCTTGGTGATTTAATCATGTTTTTTTTTATAATTAAAGTGTTCGGACTAGTTAATGCGCACCTCAATTAATCTCGAGACTTGTGTTTCGTCCTCAGAAATTTCCCAACACAAAATAGGATAAATCGTTGGCTTTTTACATCAAATGACATGATACCAAGAAAATACACTTAGTGGGATTGCAACCTTAAACCTAAGAAGGAGCAAACCATTGAAACCAAATGTTAATATAAATTAGTGTTTTTTTTAGCATCAATGTAAACAAGAGCTCACATGCTTTACGTGATGTTATATGGAGATGGTGGTGTACTCCGTAGAAATTTACATCATGTGCGACTCTCTCCCTCCATTTTCATTTTCCCCTTCTTTTTTTTCCCATATAAAAAATGTCCTTCCCAGTATAACTTATAAATTTACACCGGAGATGGTGGAGTATGTTAGAATATTTTATTCTAATTATGGGCTTATATTAATTGTGATACAGGTTTTAATAAAGCGCTAAGATAATTGGTTTTGTAATAAAAACTGTGAAGCCCAATTGTCTGATCTTATAAAGTGGGCTGAACTCTATATTAATTGATGTGTGGACATTAGAGCGGGCTTTGTACGTGTTATGGGCTTTTGATGAGTGAGCCCATTAAACTCCATAAGTTAGTGAGCTAAGGTCTCACCCTCACTCTCTTATAATAACTTACTCGATAAGCTTCCTTTTGTTATTTTAAGCTTTATGTCTCTCATTTATAGTAATTATGATAAGCATAAAGATAAGCTTATACATAATTATCTCTCTCCATTTAATTAATCCTTAGATTTGATGTAAAGCATAAAGTTAAGCTTTATATCAAATCTCATTTGCATTATTATATACATTATTAAAGATTTGATGGAAAGCAATTAGAATAAGCTTTATGTCAAATCTTAGATTAAGCAAATGTATCATATAAGAATGAAATGCAAATGGGAAGATAAGGTGGGCTTTGAAATTCACTCACTGGGCAACTCTTTCATTTTGCCTAGAGAAAATAAGGGAGAGAGAAGGAGTGAAGTCTATAAGCTTGAAGATAAATCAGGCATGAGAAAGCTTAATACGGAGAGTAAGTTTTTTGCCATCAAGAAGTGGAGAGCAGAGGGTGACCTCCTCAGTGTAATAAATCAACAGATCAGCCAAAATTTCCGCTGCATATTTGGATTCTAAATCAGGTACGCTCCCTGAATCATCCGATTAATTCATAAAATTGTATTATAAGCTCTTGTGTTAAAGTTCATGTTGCAAAAGGTTTCCTAACAGAGTACTCCGGAGAAATTTACACAATCTTCCTCTTGTTGCTGCAGATCCTAAGCTTTATGTCCATGCCTGTGATATCTCCCCTAATGCA
Source organism: Zanthoxylum bungeanum (assembly GCA_019454045.1). NCBI lineage: Eukaryota > Viridiplantae > Streptophyta > Magnoliopsida > Sapindales > Rutaceae > Zanthoxylum > Zanthoxylum bungeanum. The sequence continues at coordinate 30,329 of SKCR01036850.1, read as the reverse complement.
ATTGAACTTGTTAAGGTTTTACCCAGTGGCGGAGCCACGTTGGGCCCAGTGGGGGCAGTTGCCCCCACTGGACCCACTAATTTTTTTTTTTTTTTTATAAATTATATATATATATTAGAAAATATAAATAATTAAACAACACCCATAAATACATTATTTATTAATTTTTTGAGTTGTATTTTTTAATATAATATGTAGGCCCAAGCCCAAATTAGTTAAAAAAATTCCAATACACTTTTGCATCAATCTTATTTCTTAAACATATCTAAAATAATTATATTTAATTTGTATGTGTATAGACAATTGACTATTTTTCATTTTAAATCCACTCATTTATGTGTTTTTCCATTTGCAAAAGAATAGAGATTCCATTACATTTAAATAAAAATAAAAATAAAAATAACTATGTTTATACTTAGTTTTGGTTTTAGTATATAATATACTACATAAACTTAAAATACATAATTTTAATAATAAATTTTTACTTAAATTTTTAGGGTAAATTGATATTTTTAGAAATTATGGATAAAAATATAATTCTGAAAATTTTGGGTTAATTTATAAGTTTAGAAATTAGGGGCTATTTCATAATTTTCAAAAGTATAGGGATCATCTTGTAATTTCAAAAAATATGTATGAGTTCATTATATATTATTTTGGTAAGAAAAAAATTTCGCCCCCACTGACTGAAATTTCTGGATACGCCACTGGTTTTACCTACTTTATGTTATTTTAAGTATATTTTATTTTATGGATTATTTATGCCGTAGGAACTTTTAAGAAGGTACATAGTTGCATTGTCACTACACGCAATTTTATCTTTTCGGTTGATATAGGATTATGCTATGCTCAACTTGCCCAGTTTTGTTGTTATTGTTAACTTGCAGGTTTTAATGTTTTTGTAAGTTAGTTCAATCGCTCTGCTTATGTTAGTAAAATCTGTTATGGTTTTTTGAGTCGTAAGAAATTTTTATATGCATAATTTTGGCGGCTACACTGCATGCATGCAGTCACATTTAGTGTTCAGAGAAGAGTGGGTAAATGCATTTGTCTGCAATGTTGTCGGTGATGATCTATCGGAAAAAAATAATCCTTCTTCAGATGGTGTTGTTGCTTTGGTAAGAGTGGGCAATCATTCAATATACTGGTTCTCATTTCTGCTTCTAGTCATTACCCATTTAATTTACTTTGGAATAAGACCACCATGTATATGATCACGTAACATATTCAGCAGATACTCCCAAAAGATGCCCTTGATATTACAGAATATTAAAGCAGTGTTAAAGGTAGATGTAACACTTCATCAGTTGAGATAGTTTCAGTTTATCTGTTATGTCAAAATAACATGCCTTTGTTTTATGAACTTGTAGCCAGGTGGCTATGTTCTCGTACGAGATCAAGCTGTTGGAGATTTTGCTCAAGTGAGTTGTTAATTCTTATTTAATGTGTATATACTATTGCGCTTTGGTCTCTGTGTGCTCGTCACTGATGTATGAGCATCTTATCTCACTATTTTGCCGATATTGTTATCTTGGTATATATGATTAGACAACTGTGATTTCTAGTTAAGTAGTGTTCCTGTTCCTGTTCTGTTTGTTTAGGCTTTATCTTATATAAGGTCAGTAATTTTAATTTTATCTCTTTGAGATTATTTATCTGCAATGTTTTTATCTCATCTATCTCCTGTTTCAATGTGTAGGGCGATCACTCCGAAAATTTCTGACCAGAAAGGAACCAGACACATCTTAGCTCATATTTCAAGGCACATCCTTTGAAGGAGATCAGAATATCAGATGGCATGTTGGACTTCAAGGCAGCCAGCAGTACGGAAAATTGTAGTTGAAATTTTTCTTACCTTGAATTTTTTTAGGAATCTTGTGCGCATCTACAGCACCTCCAATATAATCTTTAATAGTAGAAAGGAATCTGACAACTAGAGAGTTGAGAAAGATGAAAAAGAACAGTGAAATTTATGTTTATAGGACAAGCTCTGCCGTAGAATGTCTTCCAAGAAGCTATCTACAATAATTAAATGCAGATATGCACACACTGCAATAATCTAGCTTCTTTTACAGACGGATAATGTGTTCAGGTCCTCGGACACTAACAATCTTACACTGAAAGAATTCTGACCAGTTTATGAAAACGACTTGAATTTTTTTAGTCTATTTGAAGCACAAGGTGAACAACTTACAAGACTTGAAGCATTGAGCGAACAACTGACAAGCGGCAAACAACCTTCAAACCGCGGCTTGTCTGGTTTCTTAACTTTTTTCTGTCTAGGTGGAAGATGTCTAGGTTTGCTGGTGGTAATGTTGCATCCCCACATCCTTGTCATTGACTTAATCCGCTGCCATCTTCTTTGTACATTGATCTACGTTGAATTTCCATTTCCAGATTAGGATAGTTTCTCATTCCTTCCTGATCATACATAATATGCAATATAATTGAAAACATATACCAGGAAAGTTTTGAGGAGTTTTGGAAGTTTAATCAGTATAAATTAATAACTCACTCTCTCTGTTTGATAAGCATTCCTCGAGAGAGAGGAGGATGTAGAATCTTCAAATTTGATTGGGGAGAATTAATGTCATACATTTCAATTATCCATTTCTTTAATATGATCAAATGAGATCCTGACATTTAAGTTATTTTGAGTAACTGCAGGGCCAGAGACGAATAATGTGTATCAATGCAGATATGCAAGTGATAGCGCAATGATTCTCATGTAATTCCACTAACCTCATCCATTTCTGGAACAGAATTGGAAGGACCTGGTGTGACAACAATGATGTCATTCTTACAGTCTGCACTTTCAAATGCAAGATCTCTTAGTCGGATCAGTTCTGGCAACAGAACTGAATCAAGATCTGGTCTGTCCCTCTTCCTTAGCTCGCAACAGTGCAAAGCCAATTTGGCAAATGATAAAGCCACTTCTACAGGCCAGTCTGTCACTGTTGGATCAAGCAATTCGGAGAATGTTCCGTTCTCAATGGATTGTTCGACCTGGTGGCTCAGACCCATTGCAGGCCTTGCTGTAATCATTTGTAATAACATGACACCTACTGAATATAAATCTGATTTCACACCCAGCATTCCTGTTTGTTGATACTCCGGGTCTATGTAACAAAATGTACCAGCTGCTGTTGTCATGTGATATTGAGTGGCAGTATCAGCGGCAGATGGTGGTACTAACCGGGCTAAACCCACATCACCAATCTTGCTCACATAATTTTGGTCTAGAAGAATGTTTGCAGGCTTGAGATCACGATGTACAAGGGGCTCTGGTTTGTTTTGGTGAAGGAAAAGAAGGGCAGTGGCAATTTCAGCAGCTATTTTGAAACGGATGCTCCAGGGAATTGGTGGACTGTTATTTTTCTGGAAGAGCCGGTCCTCTAAGCTTCCATTTTCCATATACTCATACACGAGGCAACCATACTCGGGGCAGGAACCTAGGAGGGTAACCATATTTGGATGTCTCATGGTACCTAGAACCTCAACCTTCAAGAAAAAAATCATTATGGGAATACAAGAAAAGGAAGAGGTTAGATAAATCTGCTGAATTCTTTCATCTCTTTATTTTGTTCAAGCTATTTTGGAATGGGAAATTGATATAAAAGCAGTTTATCATGAATTTTTCTTGTGACACGCCAAACAAAGTAGCCCATGTAAAGTGAGTTCCACTACCAATAGTTCCTGCATGCTTACTATTTCTGCTGCATTAAAGAATAGAAAATACCTCTTGTAGGAATTGCCTCAGCCCCTGTGATTTGTCTGGTCTCAAGGCCTTTATGGCCACGGGTGTGTGGTCAAGCATGGCTTTATAAACAGGACCATATCCCCCTTCACCAATCTTCCGCGAGCTTGAAAAGTAATCTGTTGCATCTTCAAGTTCTTCAATAGTGTATTTTCTGTACCCAATATTATTGGAAGCTAATGCTTCCACTGCTCTCTTCTTTTCTTCTGCCTCCTGCATGGCTTTAATTTCTGCAATCTCCCTTTTCGTGGTCTCCAAATCTACTAAACGTTGTGCCATTAGTGCTGTTTCCATGGCAGCCTTGGTCTTCTGTCTCTCCAACTCTGCCAAAGTTAATGCAGCCTCTTCGGCAAGCCTGGCTTCCTCTAACTTTCTTGCCTCAACTTTCTTATGCTGTAGAAGCTCCACTGCCTAGTAACGTAAAACAAGTTTCTTAGGTTCTAATTATGAAGGACTTGTTGCAAGGTTAAATGATCATAAACATTGATCAAGCTGAAGTTATGTCCTCTCTTACAGTCCCTCTAGCGGAACCAGCTTCTTTGCTTATCGAGTTGTACATCTCCATGGATTGCTTCAACTCCAGCCTTAACCTTTTTATCTCAGCGTCCAAGCATTCCTGTCAAGTCACTCAAGTCAAGGAGGTCAGACATTTGATAGCATAATATCTTGATATAGATTAATTCATCGTAATTGAACCTCATTATCTACAATTTCTCACTGAACTTTCTCATGTTGTACTTACAGGGCTTTGAGAGGAGAAATGGTCATTGGAACTCTTAGATAAAGATGAGAAATCCATATTCTCAGATATTTCAGTTGATCGGTAGCTAAGGGGCACCGAAAATGCACTTATATCTGATGCTGATTGTGAATCAAATGAGTGTTGCATGTGGCCACCCATAGATAGTATTGTTGAAACAATTGGGAAGGTTGATTTAGACTTGCCATTTATGGTTTTCTGTGAGTTACCAGAGCTGGAATAATTTCTGTCAGTGAAGCCGCTTCTTGAACTGTCGCAGCTATACTCACTTCTGCATGATCAATCAAGAATCATTAATGGAGAAGCAATGAACTTTTAACACAAAGGGCCTTGGAAGTTTCGGCAGTTAAACGTCTTTGTTATTATATGCCAGCCACCAGGAAAGTAATGCAGCTACATTTTCATAACTTTACCTGCTGATCTCAACAGATCTTGCGCTATCAGGTTGCTTGGGTATCACGGCATTATCACCAGATGGCATCTGAGGATGGCTCGCCGCTGGTCTAGTACTTTGAGGTTTTCCTTTGGATGATACAACATATACAGCACAAGACTCAGGTGCAGATTTCAGTAAGCTAGATGGCACATCCAAATTTCGGAATTTCCTGTATGGAGTATATCCGAAAACTCTCAATCTTGATTTGCACTTGCGTGAATACGGATCAGAACACGGAGGAAAAGAGAAGGGGAAATAGAAAAAAAAAACCTCAGAAGAAGATTCCTGCTGGAAGCACCAACAACAATGTTGCCAATGGAATTGCTCGCGATATAGTAAATCAGTGCACTGCAAACATCAATGTCATGGAGAACAACCTCTCTAGCCTCAATCTGGGGGGAAAAAAATTCCCAATTGAAAATGAAAATTTTAGCTCCATTTGTTATAAACAGCAATGTAATGGCGTGACTAATTCAAACTATGATGATTTAAGTCTTCTTTTTCGCTTATCGTGTTGATTACTCACCCCTTTTCGAGCACAGAATCCTCGATATGGAAGGAACAGCTTCTGCAACTCATTATCTGTTGGTAGCCGACCTCCTTTAGAAGAAACTTCAAAATCATCTGCAGAATCACAATGCAGGATACATACAACCATTCATTTCTTGTTACACAAGTTACCCAGTACTCTGGCAATGGCAATGACATGATAATAAGAATAATACTTACGTGGATTGGAGCTCTGGATTTGAACATGAAGGAGAACAAATTGCGAGCTTTCATTTAAGAGATTATCAACTGCCCATTTGACTGCATATTGGCTGTTCTTATCTCTATCAATTGCAATGGCAGTGATTGCTTTTGAAAATGATTTTATCAAAGTCATCTTGCAAATTAAAACCCTATTTCTTATTCATCCTTGGAATATAAAATTCTTAGTTGCAATTTTTTTTACTTGATTTAGTAAAAATTTTGTGCAATGGTAACAAGAAAAACTAACACATGCCCTCTTCAGAACTCTCTGTTTTGTTCCTCAGTGGTGATTGCATCTTAACTATAATTTCTAATAATTAAGTCTTAATGGTTAAACTTTATCAAATTCTACTGTCTTTGTACTTATTTTGGTATGTTATGCAAATTTTTGTGATTTTAAATAGAAAATTTAGTAATAGTTGGCAAATTTAATTATTTAATTCTTCTTAATAATAATTTATTTTGATTTAACCACTCCTAAAATAATCAAAAAGTACTTAATTAGAATGGTTTATGGCTTAACTTGGACAATGGTTCTCTCTCTCCCTCTCTCTTTTTTTTTTAAGAGAGAGAAAATCAGAACATGAATTGGCAGAAAGGCCTATTTGATTAATCAAATTCCATTACACTGCCAACTCTATTCTGAAAAAAATAAAATGATGATATTTTCACCCCCACAGTTTATGAAATATATAACACCCCATTTACTAAGTTTTCAATTGAGATTTTTTAAAAAAATAAAAAATAAAATGACTAATCCTTCTAAAACAAAAGTAAAATAACTAAAAAGATCAGAGAAAATTTGAAATACATCAATATATGCAAATGAAGAAGAAAAAAAAGAAACACACGTATATAATTATTTTTAGGTGAGGCCGGACGTCTCCTTTGAAAGAAAAAACACATTGAAATTATGTTTCCTTTTGTCATTTAATACATTGAAATCCTTTTTTATTAAGAATTATTGAGCAGACATCCATATTTTATCAAATAAAGGCGCTCGCACTCGAGAAAGACTGCACGCACGCATGCATATACACATACATATAATTATTTAAAACCCACATAAGATCAGAACAGTTCTGGATTTAAAACCCCCGATGACGGTCAAGGAGGTGCAAAGCCTGACAGGTCGGGTGGCAACGTTGAACCGGTTCATTTCCAAGGCCACCGATAAATGTCACATTTTCTCCGAGCTGATCAAGAAGGCCAAGAAGAATGTCAGTTGGACAGTCGAGTATGAGGATGCATTCCGACAACTGAAGGAGTGTCTAGCACAACCTCCATTATTGGCAAAACCGATCTCAGGTGAAACTTTGTTCTTTTACTTAGCTGTTTCTGAATATGCTGTGAGTTCGGTGTTGGTGCAGGAATTAGGCAAGATCCAAATGCCAGTGTATTATACTAGCAAAACCTCTGGACGCGGAAACACGGTATCCTGCTCATGAGTTGGTGGCTTTGTCTTTAGTCATTGCGGCAATTAAGCTACGCCCTTATTTCTAAGCCCACCCTATTAAGGTCTATACCGACCATTCACTGAGACAGATACTGCATAATCCAGAGGTTTCAGGTCGGTTGGTAAAATGGTCAGTAGAGCTCAGCGAGTACGACATATCTTACATGTCGATGGTGTCGATCAAGGGGCATGCCTTAGCGAATTTTGTGGCGGAGTTTACCGGACATTGGGTTATGGCGGTGGAAGAAGCAAAATGAGAAATGTTTGTTGATGGGTCGATTAGCACACAAGGTTGTGGGGCCGGGATGATCCTCTGAAGCAGTGAGGGCGAGGAACTGTGTTATGCCTTGAGATTTACTTTCGAAGAAACGAATAATGAATCCGAGTATGAGGCCATTCTGGCAGGGTTGAGATTGTGCATAGCGGTCGGGGTCCGAGATGTGGTGGTGAGAAGTGACTCTCAGTTGGCCGTCCAACAGCTAAATGACGAGTTCCAGGCCAGGGAGCTGAGCATAATTTCCTATCAGGCTGAGGTGAATAAGATAGTTTGAGGGATGAGAAATGTGGTGTTCGAGCAGGTCGGACGAGAGAACAACCAGTACGCAGACTAATTTGCTCGGCTTGCGTTGTCCATCAAGTTGAAGACTTCTCAGACCATTCCTTTGGGATATCTGCAATAAAAAAGTATTGGGATGCTGAATGTGATGGAGGTGGACGCTGAGAGAGGGCCATCATAGATGGACCTAAATAAAAGGTACTTGGAATCAAGAGAGGTACTCGAAGATAAGGAGGAGGCGAGGAAGTTGAAGTATAGAAATGATAAGTTTTGCCTGATAGAGGGAGTGTTGTACCGGAGGGGGTATACGACATCTTATTTGAGATGTCTGGATGTCGAAGAGGGGGAGTACGTGCTTAGGGAAATTCATGAAGGAATTTGTTGAAGCCATGCAGGAGGTCAGTCAATCGCCCACAATGAGCTAAAGCATGGATTCTTTTGGTCGACGTTACACAAGGATAGGGTTAGGGTGGCGCGATCATGTGATGGATTTCAGAAGAACGCCAATATACCTCATCAGTCTCCTAAGCAGCTGACAACATTAGCAAGTCTTTGGTCGTTTGCCTAGTGGGGAGTAGATATCATCGGGCTGATGCCAACAGGCCGATGGCAAGCAAAGTTCGCCATAGTTGCCATTGATTACTTCACAAAGTGGGAGGAAGCTGAATCGTTGTCTACAATTACCGAAGAGGACAATATATTCGTTAAGAAAAATATAGTATGCTGATTCTGGATTCCCCGGGCTATTATCACTGATAACGGGAAGCAGTTTGACAGCATGGGCTTCAGGAAGCTTTGCGAAGACCTCCAGATTGCACTAAGGTTCGCATCGTCTGTCACCCAAAGTCGAATGGGCAGGTGGAAGCGACGAATAAGACGACCAAGAGTAATTTGAAGGCAAGACTCGGGTCCTGCAAAGGTTTATGGGTTGAGGAGCTTACAGAGGTGTTATGGGCTCATCGAACGACCTAAAAGGATTCTATAGGTGAAACACCTTTCTCACTGGCTTATGGGTTGGAGGCGGTCATTCCAACGGAGATCGAGATGGTAAGTCATCGGATGAAGCATTTTGAATAGGGGCAGAATGAAGACCTCGTCAGGCATCATCTTGATTTGATAGAAGAAAAGTGGGAAAGATCGATAGTTAAAATGGTCGTATATCAGCAAAGAATTCCCCGGTTTTATAACAAGAAAGTTTGGATGTGATCTTTCCTTCATAGATATTTGGTCCTAAAACAGGTTATTTTGAACACCATGAGGCCTGAGGAAGGTTCATTGGGAGCCAAATGGGAAGGACCGTATAGAGTGGTCAAAATCGTCAGGTCGGGTATCTATCTCTTGGAACAGCTGGACGGTATCCGACTTAAGAAGACTTGGAATGCATAGATGCTAAGGAAATACTTTCTATAGATCCTCGAATCGTGGTTGTTGCCCGACCCATCAACCTCCAATTCTTCCTAAAAGCTCGGGACAATAGGACATTGTTAGAATGACCCTCAAAGAGTTGTAAGAATGGCAGTAGATCCCATGAATATGAATAAGATTTTCCCATTAAAATAAAAAAACATGTTCATCGTTCTTGTTTATTATTTGGATGGGAAAAAAATATTTGATATTCTTGTGAGATACTCGTAATTAAGGCTCGTGAAGAGACGAATACCAAGATGGAAAAACACGAACCCCTTGTGACGCACCATTCTTTGGTACCATTACCAAACTTCTAGGGTGAAGCGTCACTTCCCAAATACCTGCATTTACAAGGAATATAACATGAAGACTGTGTGACGTTCGACACCTTAGGGTAACCATAACACGTTTGGTGGGAGGGCCAGCATGGTGTTTGGCGCCCCCAGACAACCGTAGCACGTATGGAAGGAAAATAACTTAGGTAATACAATACCATTGGGTCTGCATAGCATGGGGATGGATAATTCCCCCACTGCGTTTGCCGCCCAGTGTTAAAGGTGCATTGCACGGGGAAGGCCCAAGAGCCTCTGTGACATTTGCAGCCTCGAGATATGCCTAGCACGGGGAGGGAGAATACCCATGTGGCGTTGGCCATCCCATTTCGGATCCTCTAGGTGCATAGCATGGGAAGGTTAGAAGGCCTCTGTGGCATTTGCTGCCTAGGGGTCTGCCTAGCATAAAGAGAGTCTCATGGCGTTGGCCGCCGCCCCGATTCGTAGCTCGGTTTTCCAGGACGTTGGACTGTAAGGTTCAAAATTATTATTTTGAGTGGCCTAGGGCAGGGCGTTGTCTTGGGCACCTGCGTTGTTTATTTTTTTGGTTCGGCCCGGGATATGTGATATATCACCCCCATTGTGCATAGTCTTATTTTCGTCTGCTTTTGTTTTTATTAAGGACTTGGTGCGGGACGCCGTTACCAAGCTCCTTAGGGGTCGTCGGAGGTAGAAGATTTTCCCTTTTTGGCTAAGCCCTTAATGAAATTGTTGAGATTACTGGCTCGGGAATGGGTTACATCCCACCGATGCCATTATTGAAGATTACTGGCTCGGGGCTGGGTTACTTCCCGCCGAGGTCTTTGTTTGAGATTGCTGGCTCGGGGCTGGGTTACGTCTCGTCGAGACTATTATTGAAGATTATTGGCTCGGGGCTCGGTTACGTCCCGCCGAGGTATTTGTTTGGGATTACTGGCTCGGGGCTGGGTTACGTCCCGCCGAGGCCATTATTGAAGATTATTGGCTTGGGGACAAGTTACGTCCCACTGAGGCCAATGTTGAAGATTACTGGCATGGGGTTAGGTTACGGTCTGCCGAGGCTATTGTTGGAGATTATTGGCTCGGGGCTGGATTACGTCTCGCCGAGGCCTTTGTTTGAGATTATTGGCTCGGGGCTGGGTTACGTCTCACCGACGCCATTATTGAAGATTACTGGCTCGGGGTCGAGTTACGTTCCGCTGAGGCCAATGTTGAAGATTACTGGCTCGGGGCTGGGTTATGTACCGCTGAGGCCATTGTTGGAGATTATTGACTCGGGGCTGGGTTGAGTCGCACCGAAGCTCTGTTATGTTAGTTGACATGGGGTCAGAGCATCTCTCTCATGGCCAGATGTTGTTTGGCATAAAAAGGAACATTCCATTATGACCAAGAGTAATAGATAGCTCGAGTTAGTCCTGACCATTTGATCAAGATAGGTGGCTCGAATGGGCTCCGCGTGTTGCAAATGTTTGATTTCACTAATTGGATTTCAAATGAGTATACGAGATGGAGAAACTGTTCAGTTGGTCCGACACAAGTCTGCTTGAACCTGCCGACCCGAGGCCAGTCTGCATTTACCTTATTGTTGTAGTTTCTGGCACCAACTCAGCAACTCGTTGATACTAAGAACTATGAGACATATGTTGATAGAGATTTTTTGGCACCAGGATCCCAGAGGAGGAAGAGTGGTATAGAATGAATTTTTGTTTCAGAGGTTCTGAGGGTCGGGTCGGTTCATGTACTTCACCTGACCCGAAGAGTGAATATGTTCAGGACAACTCAGATAGTTGATTTCTCGGTACCGACCCGATCTGATTGCTCGACAACCGTCACTCCTGATTCCCGACCCGGTAGAGCTGATCGGGGCGTCAGCATTTAATCGCCAATCTTGGTTTGGAGGTTGGAGTCTGGCATATGGACTCGCATTCTCTAAAAATGTCAGATGTGATGGGAGCAGTTGGCTAGTTAATATTCTGACACTAGATAACGTGTGGTAGTGGCCAAGAGTAGCATGATTTAATGAGATATATGTGTCAAAAGGCAGGTGTGTCAGACTGTATGATTACTATTTGCAGAGTGATAGGAGAGAGAAAGAGCATTGGCATTGATGGCATAAGTTATGTGGCTGCATCATGAGATTGATGTAATAGTGTAATTTACCCTAGTATATAAAGGACTTGAGAATTCATTGTAAAGGGTTAGCAAAATCATTTACGCATAATTTGTAAAAGAGAGAGCTAAAAAGCTTAAGGGTAAGGGTGAGTTTGTAAGAGATCGGTCAGCCGAGCACTTGTGTAGAGAGGTCGGTCCAACCCGACCATATAATAAAATATTCATTTTCTTTGTGTCTGTGGATGTAGGTTGGATCCATTATACCGAACCACGTTAAATCCTTTGTTTGTTGTGTGATTTCTTAACTCTTGCTAAGTTTATATTTGGTCACTACATTTCGCATATAAATCAATCAAACCACTCCCTATATGAGAATTTTGGGTAAACCCAGTTTTGATCAAATTGGCATGAAATTGAAGCCCCCCCCCCCCCCCCCCCCCCCCCAACAAATCCTCCAACCTCGTGAACGCAGTCAAAACACTAGCCAAAAGTATACATATCAACAACAAATTCCAGACGAACCATTTCTTGAAACAATGCTAACATGCCTTGTGTCCTTCTCTATGTTGCCCACATGCAACAACTATTGAATTTCATGAAACCTCATCTTTAATCTCACCCCATTAGATTTCAGATTATATATATGTAGATTTGTATTGTAATAAAAAAAAATTAAAAAAAAAGCTCACCCATATCATAAAACACCCTTTTTTTTATACTTTAATTTTTTTTTATTTAACCGGATACCCCGGTCCGGAATCATCCGGATCCGATTATGGCCGGGTCTTAATTATAAAGATCCGGGTCCGCAAATTTTTTTTACGAATCCGGGTCTTACCGGACCCGGGTCCTTTCAGATCGTCCGGATCCGAACCGGGTCCGGGTCTTTTTAACACCCATACTCCCACTCTCTCACCACCATCTCTCTCATCTAAATAAACAAATGTTAATTTTGTATAATCATTGTGTTAATTTTGTTGTCAGTTTTGTGTTAATTTTTGTTTTTTTTTTTTGGTTTTTTAGGTTACTTGTTATTTTTTTTGGATTTAGGTGGATTATTTGTTAATTTTTGGGTTAATTATAAGTTTATTAATTTTTAGGTGGGCTATTTAATCTTTTTGTTATTTTTTTAGTATATAATTTATTTTTACAAGATGAGAAGAGAATCGATAGCATTAAGCGCACGTGGTCAAACATAGTGTAATTTGTGTCCAAATATAATGTTTTTTTGTAAGAAAAAATATGGGAAAATGAGAGAACGAATCATTCGATTCTAGGTTGGTGATTGTGTAAACATAATTACGAACTTTCACATAATTATCAACCTTAAAATGGATGATTTAGTCTCATATTTTTCTTTAGTGTTCTTCTTAAAAATATTTACATATGCAATGTTTCGCTTAATCACGTGTTCTCTTTGCTATCAGTTTTCTCTTCAACCTGTAACAATAATAATAAAATTATCGACAAATTAATGATGTAATTTTTCGTCGATAAAAACAATGTAATTAGCCGATATTGGATCGTTATATATTACCTAGAAAATGACCATAATTTATAGCTATGAATTTTTTATCAGTAATTATCGATGATAATAATTTCCATCGCAAAATGTATTCCCAATAATATTTTTACCACCGTAATTTATCTGTCGATTTTATATTGGTAAGTTCATTTACGACGGTTTTTATTGATTGTTTTTTTCAACAATTACACAGTTTCTTGTAGTGCCTCAGCAAAACCTCTCACTTTCATTAGCATAAAGTTTTTTTTTCAAGTTTATTATTATTAAATTTTTATTGATAAATATTTTAAATTTTTATTAACCGATTTCAAATTTAATAATAGAAGTTTTAAGTTTATAACCATACATGGATCTTAGCACAATCCCACTTTTTTAGCAAAAAAAAAAAAAAAAAAAAATTGAAAGAAAGAGAGAACATATCAATATATTAGTATCAACAATGATAGCAAGGCGGAAGGTCCTTATGACCAAGCCGAACCTCGGCACATTAAAAAAATTAATTTTTTTTTTTTCCGAATTTCTTAAAATATGATATATAAAAATAGTTCCATTTATTTAATTACAAAGTTGTTATGTTGGTATTATATGAAAATCTATATCTATTTTTATTATTGTAACTAAAATTACTAAAATTTATATATCATTATGTTTTATTTATTAAATAAATCATTGAATTCTCCAAAAATTAAAAACTAATTTTTTTTTCTTCACTATTTTTTTTTCCAATTTTCAGGCTAAAAAAAAATTCACATTTTCAATTTATACAGATTCATTGATTCAATGTGTTTACATTTTAGTCGGTGCAATAAAATTTTCATGTTTCACCTTGCTTTGTTTGGTTTGGAGTTTGAAAAGTAAAATAAAATTCGATGTTTGAAAAGAAGTGTTTTACGGAGGTATGATTTTTTAAGGTTATTTTATGGGTTGAAAATTCTCCATAAACTTCACTATTCATAAATGGTTTAAAATTTTCGGAATTTCAAAAATATCATCATTAGCTTTTTAATATTCCCAATTTATTCATTGATTAAATCATTTTCACTACTACAATTATTTTTCATCTAAAGTAATGATTTTTGGAAATTAATTATATTTTATTTAATATTAATTTGTATTATGAAATATTTAAAAAAAATTCTAATCACTTTATATATTTATAGTAATTATTTTATATTGGAATGATAATTCTGTATTTTTATATTTAACTTTACTTTACAAAACATTCCAACCAAACACAATAACGTTTTAAACCATCATTTTATCATATCATGTTTCCAAACATAAAAAAAAAATTACTTATTTTATTTTATTTTCTTATTTTATCATACTTTAATAAACCTAATTATCTATGGGTCCATCTACAGTACTCAATGGTTGGTTCAAACATGCAACTTTTAATATTAAACATATACTTAAATCATTAAACATGTAAATTCTGTCAGTAAACATAAACTTTTCAAAATATGAAATTAATTGTATGATTATTGTTACAATTTATATGTTTAATGATTTATGTTGCATGTTCAATACTAAAAATAACCACAATAGTGGTCATCATTATAATGGCCATCATTATGGTTAGAGGTGGCAGAATCGGAATCGAAATTTTTCGGTTCGGTTAGGGTTCACCTCTGACTGAACCGAAAAGAACCGCTGGAACCGAACGGTTCAAGCGGTTCGAACCAGAACCGTTTTAATTTTTAATTTTTTTTTAAAAAATAATTATTAAAAGTAAAAAAATACCGGAATGGAACCGAAACTGTTCGGTTCGGTTTTGGTTCTAATTCCACATAAGTGTGGAATCGGGAACCGGCCGATTCGGAACCGAACCGGACCGTTGGCCATTCTAGTTATGACTGTAGAATCGGGGAACTGGCAGGTTCGGTTCGGTGACCACCTCTAATTATGACTGTAGAATCGGGGAATCGGCATGTTCGGTTCGGTGACCACCTCTAATTATGGCCAGGGCAGTATTTACTTTATTAAGTGATTATTCTTAGGACCCTAGCAGTCAGAATGTTTAACCTAGAAGAGTAAACACTTTTTCATCGTAATGTATGACTTTGAGAGAGATTGTGATTTGTGAGGCGACACACACCACCACCATACAAATTGCAACAATTGTACTGTACTGAACTGTATGTTTGTACAACAACCAAATGCCATTATTGGTCTGCTTGTTTGTGACTTGTGACCTTTTCAGACAAGAAGACACGTGTCCCTACTCATAGCTTTTGCCTCTTGAAAAATCCCATGTAGTAACTAGTAAGTGGTCTTCATTCAGCTACTCTACTAATCTAGGTTTAATCAAGCATATTCATTATTATTTTTTAATTTTTTTTTCATGTATACGTGTCACCTCAACGAGTACATGGTTAAAAGCATTTCCACAAGGCTTTCTCTCTCTTGCAAGCCTCCAATCCAAGCCAGCAGAGATAAAGAAGCTAGGAAAAAAAAAATCCAGAGGCTTTGCTGGGGACCTTGTTATCAACTTTCAAAGTCTCTTCAACTTTCAACTGGTAAGTTGTTCTGATTTTTTTTGGTTGACTTTTTCTTTATTCGTTTCATTGTTTTTGGGATTAAAGATCAGATTTTTAGGATACCCAGATGGTAAAAATTAAATCTTTTGATCTATATGGATAATTGTTCTTGTTGTTGATTATCTGGGGTGTTTTTTTTTAAAAAAAAAAATTGGAAGAAAGAGTAAAAAGGTGAAAATGACTCATCTTTCAAGAGAGGCTGAGATGGGTTACCTTAGATCCAGGAAAACTCAAGTTTAATGTGTGAAGAAAATTAAAGGTTCAGCTTTTTTAGGGTTTTTCTTGTGATTTTATTGTAGGTATGGTTTAACTTTTTCCTAGGTTCTCATTTCTTCTTTTGCTTTCTCACTTCTTGAATTTTTTTTATTTTATTTTTTGATTAAAAAGGCTTGATTTTGATGGTGTATTTAATGGTTGGTGATTGGGATAAGATTTGGGTTGTCTTGATTGGTTCTTTTTTATAGAGGTTAGAAGAATTTGATTAGTTGTTGTTGTCTTTGGAAACTCAAGGCTGCTTGTGAAGTCTTGAAGATTTGATCATTTAGATGGATAGATCCATTATCTGACACCAGATCTGATGAACCTTTTGCATCTTGTTCATGTTTAACTTATTCCATCTTTAATTTGATATTGGTAGTGTAATTTTTGCTTAGTGTGTATGTAGAGTTTCAAGTAGATTGGTGGATCATTGAGGTTTTTTTCAATGGAGGATTTGTTGTTAAAAGCTGCTATATTGATTTCAAGTTCATTGCTGGAAGGAGATGAAGAAGATGAAAATTGGTAGATTTTGGGTGAAATTGGAGAGATTCAGTGGTTATTGTTTATAGTAATCAGTGACGTTATTGATGGAAGAGATGTCTCCGGCTGTTGCGCTGACGCTTAGTTTAAGTAATTCTATGACAGATAATTCAGGACTAGCAAACCATGTGGAAATCACACGGCTGAAGTTTGTGACAGATACAGCAAGCTTGTTGTCGGATTCTAATAATTTGGCATTGGAGGAATCTGTTTCCGGTGGTAGTAATAATAATAGTAATGAAGTTAACAAGGTGATTTTGTCAGCTGCAGATGGAATTGGTGGCGCTGGTTTGTCGAAAACCTTTCCTGAGAGTGGAAGCAATATTGTCTCTGGCGATGCTGTGATTCCAGAGAGCGAGGAAGATGAAATGCTTTCAGTAATTGAGGAAACAAACGGGGTCATCAATGAGGGGTTGGTAGTTTTGGATCCAGGGTCAAGCTTGCCAAATTCTGTGGAAATTGATAATGGTCGAATTCTTGCTGAGGCTATTATTTTGGGAGAGTCAAGTGTTGAGCAGGTGCCTACAGCTGAAGTCCTTATTACTCCAGGGAGCCTGGATGCAAAGACTTCTGATCATGGATCTGATTTTAAGGCCTCTGCAGTGGTTATTCAGTTGCCTACTGAGAAAAATCTCAGTAGAGATGCTGGCCGGAGTGTTTTCGAGGTGGACTGTATACCCCTTTGGGGTTCTGTGTCTATCTGCGGAAGAAGACCAGAAATGGAGGATGCTGTTGCTGCAGTACCTCGATTCATGAAAATTCCTATCAAAATGCTAATTGGTGATCGCGTCATTGATGGAATGAACCAGGGTTTGAACGGCCTAACCAGTCATTTTTTTGGTGTTTATGATGGCCATGGAGGCTCTCAGGTACAACCTTCTCCTTGGGTTTTCCTTTACTCATTTGGTCTTTTTTTTTTTTTTTTGAGATATTCTTGGTGGCGAATGGGTCCAAAATTTGTACTGCTACCATGATTTGGAGAGGTCTGATGCAGGTTGCTAACTATTGTCGTGAGAGAATCCATTTGGCCTTAGCTGAGCAGATTGGAATCATCAAGAACGATTTAAGTGATGAAAGCACAAAGGAAATTCGACAGGTGCAGTGGGAGAAAACTTTCACTAGCTGTTTTCTTAAGGTTGATGATGAGATTGGAGGAAAAGCAGGCAGAACTGTGAATTCAGGACATGGAGATGCTTCTGAAGTCATTTTTGAGGCTGTTGCCCCAGAAACTGTTGGGTCGACAGCTGTGGTTGCCTTAGTCTGTTCATCCCATATCATAGTAGCAAACTGTGGTGATTCACGAGCAGTTTTATGTCGTGGCAAAGAACCCATGGCTTTATCAGTAGATCATAAAGTAAAGCATTCGCTTTTGTTCTTCCATCTTTGCTCTATTAGAACTGAGCATGCTTTTCAATGAAACCAATTTTGTGAATGTTTTTTGGTTTTTTGTTTTTTCAGCCAAACAGAGAAGACGAGTATGCAAGGATTGAGGCATCTGGAGGCAAGGTTATACAATGGAACGGGCACCGTGTTTTTGGTGTTCTTGCAATGTCAAGGTCCATCGGTAGGTTTACTTGATCTTTGACATGATGGTAATTCTCATCCTGAAATAAAATTTGGTGAAAGTTTGTTGAATAATCTTAAACTCTATTTAAACATGGAACTTCTGGCATCTAGCAAAAGTTATTTGTATAATTAACTTTATATAACATACGGTTTTATCAGAATCTTACATCAAGCTCAGCTTTTCACTCTTTTTTTGCGTCTATTTCACAGGTGATAGATACTTCAAACCATGGATCATTCCTGAACCAGAAGTCATGTTTATTCCTCGAGCAAGAGATGACGAATGCCTTATTTTAGCAAGTGACGGTTTGTGGGACGTCATGACAAATGAGGAGGTTTGTGAAGTTGCACGAAGGCGGATTCTACTCTGGCACAAAAAGCACGGGGCTCCCCTGCTTGTCGAAAGAGGCAAAGGAAACGATCCTGCAGCTCAAGCAGCAGCAGACTACCTCTCGATGCTCGCCCTTCAAAAGGGAAGCAAAGACAACATCTCTGTGATTGTTGTGGACCTGAAAGCTCAGAGGAAGTTCAAGAGCAAATCTTGAATAAGGTTCACCTTCCATCTAGTTCAAGTCTATATACTACTACATATTAGAAAATAGTAGTACATCTAATGAAATGCATAGTATGGTCCATTCCTTTTTGTCATGGGCTTAATGTGTGTACAAGAATAGAATTTAGTATGTGTTGTAGCAAATGTATCACCTGAATGACATTATTTACTTGAACTGTTGGAGTTGTAGCTGCTAAGAGAATCTTACAATGTTGTACTAAAACTAATGGAATAGTGCCCTATTAGAATTTCTAGGCTCTTGGGTTTTAAGCATAGGATCAGCTCATAAAAGCAGCAGCTCCAACTTGTCATAATGGGATGATATTTCTGTGATCACTCTTAAACACAGCAGGAGAAACTTAACAGCTTTCAAACTTGAAGAGAGACCAGTTAATGAATATAAAAAAAACAAGAGTTCCACAAAACTGATCCATGTCCATACTGCCATGGAGGTACAACACATAAATCAAAATCAACAAAGCAGCAATAGAATTCAATATTTATCAGAAATGCTGATAATTTTTTCCCTCTCTAAAATCACATTCAAGTCTCTCTCTCAGAACCAAATGTATGTGACATGAGGTTGACCCATCTAGCGTCGCCGCCTCTGCTTTGCCTTCGGAAACTGGAGTGGGACAGGAAGGGTAGCGTACAACATGTTTTTCTCACGTGATAACTTGCACCCTAACTTCTCAAAATGGTCTCTTAACTTCACTTCACTCATTCTCAGATCCTTAGCTATATCCGTAGGGTTAGTTCTGAAATCATCAGCATGTAGTGCGAGTACCAGGACATGACTAATGAGAAGATGGATTTTGTCATCTGACAGTCTTTTTGATTCTGCATCAAAAAACATTGTCATGAACTTCTGGTACAAAATGTTTGGGATTCTATGGTTCTTTGCTGAGGCACGACCATCCATGGAATGCTGATCTTTGAACTTCACCAGATGAGTGATGTACGAGAAAATAGATGCAAGTGTCTGCTTCTCTACATCATCCTACAAAATACAAAACAATGTTAGACACAGAATATCACACTTCGCAACGTCCAGTCAATATACAACACAGCCGGCAAAGGCAAATTAGGCTTGAGTGCAGACCACTCTGAACTGATTGAAAGGATTCCTAATTTCCTACTAAGTTCTCCAAAGGTTCCTAATGAACTAATTTTAGGTAGTTCAAGTGCTATGATGAAAGCTTTTCCATCACACTATTATTTTCAGAATTGAATGAGTATAATACCAGCTTTAGGAAGGCAACATATATTATTTTAATGACTGTAGCAAGAAAATATCCCACAAACAGGTTTGCAACCCATGTTATTCATTCCTTGTGCGCTCACCTGACTTTCCTGCACCTTATAGATTCTGCTGCAGACAAAAGATGGGTAAGCATTGTCTGTCACCTCCGAGCCCACTGACAAAAGATTATAAATATCTTGTAGAAAATCCCACTCTCCTTTGAGAATAATCTTATCCAGAGGATAAGCCTGCTGAGGAGTAGTGGCATTAACATCACAAGGTGGGACATTAAGAACGGTCTCAGATGTGGTACTTTCAAGAGCTTCCTTGTTAATCTTGACAGACTTTATTTTCAGTGCAAGATCTTTCTGAGATTCAGGATCGTTTTCCTTGTTCAAAGCATTCATCTTTCTAGACTGCAATAAGATAGAAAGTTCAGTGTTATAAGCAACTATTACAAAAATAAACTCAACCGTGGTCAACCCAACAAAGGATTGTATCAAATGCAACAATTAAGCCTCACTGCAAAAAACTTCCATCACGGTTTTCAACTCCAAGGGCATCTCTCTGGTTGATTTATTCAACAAAACATTTAATTTGACAAATTGAATTTCAGTGCTGAAGCTATTAAGGATTCTTTCCTGAGAGAGAGAGAGAGAGAGTACATCCCAGAAGCAAGCTATAAACAAATCACGTAGTCAGAAGATATTTATATGCAATCTTGAAAACTGACAGACAGGAGTAGTGGCAGGAGAGAAAAAGAAATGGCTGGCAAGGTAGGACAATGGCTCATGGCTGGATGTTGGGTGTTGAGATATAAGTGATACTCGCATAAAACCATGCAAGTTACTTGTCTGCATTCTCCAGTAAGCTAATATAAGACGTGTATTTTTTTCAAGTTCAAGGTGAATTTATTTAAAACATTTGCACAAACTAACATATTTAATATCAGGCCATAAATTTCATATTTAAGGAGACGCATCATCCATTCAATAAAATCTACCTGATGTCTAACAGCACAAAGAAAAATTCATCAAATCTGAAGCATTAATCATACATATTTTGAATACCAAGACTAATAAACATGTATAAACCATGGTTCAAAAAAACGAACTGAGGCAGCGCTGCCTTGGCGACCTGAGACGATCAAGCCTCACATCACCTCGGGTTGGGATGTGGCGAGGCGGGTCGACTCGGATGCCCCGATCCAACCCACGATTAAAAAGTGCGATTTAAAAAAAATTAAGATATATATATATTGGGATGTTGAAGTCGGGATTTTCACTCCCAACTTAATCTCCCAAATTTTCAAACAAACAACAGAGTTAAAAAAACTCATTGAAACCCTAACCCTAAATCATCAATTCCATCTTCAATTTCCAGTGTTCTAAAACGCGCTAGGGGCTAGTCGGGCGGCGACCCAGCGCCTAGGGCGCCTACGCGGGGCCTAGGAAATTAATCGGAAATAGAGAATTTTCATAATTAGGTTTAAGATTTGGTGTGATTTTGACAAATTAATCACAGAAAAATGTTGTTTAAGTAATGAGTAAGATTTATAGAGGGTTAATTTGATGAGAAACTAACAAAAATTGAAGAAATTAAAGTTTTTTTAAATTAGGGTTTATGCATCAAATTGGAGATTTTTAAAATTAATGAGTTAGAGAGTTAGTTTTGTAAAATTAAGGTTATGGTGTAAAATTCGACCGGAAAACAGCTTCAATTTCGAATTCTGAGTCGGTCAACGGCGGTAACGGTCGTTGACAGACGAATTTTGCGGTCAAAATTTGCCAGAATGGGCAGAAAATGCCGCCCATTCTGGCAAGCGCCTGGCCCCAACGATTTGGGGCCAGGCGTGGCGGCGCGTTTTAGAACAGTGTCAATTTCTTCATCTAAATCGTCAATTATCAACTCAACCAAGTCTATCAAGCTTGTCTTCACCAATTCCATCTTCAATTTCTTCTTCAAGATTAGTTTTAGTATTTGATTTTCTGCTTTCAATTTTTTTGGGCAAATGTGGTGTTTCTTTTGTTCTGATTCAATTTATTGCATTTTTTCAGTTCTTTTTTTTTTCTGAGTTTTTTATTTTGTTGCGTGTTGCTGCGTGATGTCTCTAGTCATTTGTAATGCTACATTAGGTTTGGGTATTTGATTCTTAAGTTATATTTACATTTGTGCTTATTTTTGTTGTCGACTATTTTGGTCTAATTTGTGTTATAATTTTTTGTTATAATGTAGTCGTCATGTTGAGTCGAAAAGATCTGGCTTGGATGTATGGACAAAAGATTGAAAGGGAAGGAATCAAGAGGTTTAAGTACATTCAATATAATTTTTGCCTAAAGATACTTAAAATGGGTGTGTTTAGAATGAAAGAACATCTTACGGGTGTTCATGGTAATGCTGCCCCGGTACCTTGGTGCCCCCAGAAGTAAGAGATGAAATAAAAAATTATATGGAGAAGCATTCTGAAGCCAAAAAGGTAGCACAAATGTATAGTTAAGAAATAATTGCCAAGATGTCTCATTGCACAATAAATCAAGTAGTGGTTCGACAACCAATGTCCCCCAAGGAAGAGTCAAATGACCAATGGATAATTTCTACTAAGTGTGGAAGAGGGAGAAGAGGGGAAAATCCGATAGTCATTATAGGGAAGTGAGGAGTTGTGTGATCACACGGCACAAGACATTGGAAAGTTATTTTTTGAGAATGAAATTGCATTTAATGTTGCCATTAGTCCATCATTAATTAATATTATGGGTGTTCATAGGGTCGGGTCAACCCGCGAGGCCGCGACTCGACCCGAACCGATCAGATTACAAGATAAATAAGTAATTTTCGGGTCATAGTGAACCCGAACCACAAAATCGGATCGGGTCGCGTATCAATGCAAAAAATCTGGTTTGACCCGACCTGATTTTGATGATTTTTCTCTTTTCCTCTGTAGTTAAATTATCATAATTTGGTTTAACTACAAATCCTATCAAAATTGTATCATTAAAAATATATATTATGCATTTTTTCCGACCCGACCGACCTACATTTTTCTGACCCGACACAGAGTGACCTGATCCGTGCAGGTTACACTTTCAAATTTCGAGTTCCGGGTCTTATGACCAGCATGACCCGACCCGATCGGGTTTAAGAATTTTTTTTTTAAAAAAACCCACCCGACCCGACCCGTCAACACCCATAATTAATATGTTGCGATCAGTTGGTAATTTTGGACGTGGTCTAAAGCCACCTACACCATATGAGCTATAAACTACAATATTGAATAAGGAAGTAGCCACCATTAAAGAAGTTGTCAATATTGTGACTATTATGTCAAATGGGTGGAAGGACATGAGGGGAAGGCGGTAAAAACTTCCTTGTGAACAATCCCAATGGGAAAGTTTTTTTAAAGTTTGTTGATGCTAGTGATGTAGTAAAGGATGCACACTTGAAGTTTAAACTCCTTGATAAAGTTGTTGAAGAAGATGGAGAGGACATTGTAGTTCAGCCGTTCAGGTGGTGACAGATAATGCATCAATCTACATGAGAGATGGGGAACTCTTGATGTAGAAGAGGACACAGCTGTGTTGGACCCCATGTGCTGCACACTATATTGATTCGATGCTTGAAGATATTGAAAAGCTACCTCACTCAACATAAAAATGCATTGATAAAGGCTAAAAAGGTAACTATTATACCTTAACACAATGTATTTTTTCTTAAATCATTCACTACCCGATAATGTATTTATTAATGTCCTGTAATAGGTGAGTAATTTCATATATTATCATGAAGCGGTGTTGGCTTTGATGAGGAGTTTTACCCATAAAGGGTTGGTGTGTCCCGCTCCTACAAGGTTTGCTACTGCATACTTGACATAACAAAGTATGTTTATTCTAAAGCAAAATTTGGAGCAAATCTGGCGGTTCATCTCCAACTTTGCAAGGAAAATCCATTCGCCCCACTTCTCAAGACAAGGGATGAAGAAGGAAAATTTGAAGGAATGGAATGAACTTAGTTTGTCGAAGAAGCCTGAGGGGAGAGAAGTAAAGAAAATCATTTTGAGTGATAGGTTTTGGATCAACATAGCTTATGCATTGAAAACCACCAGAGTCCTGGTTAATGTTTTGGGGATGACGAATGGTGAAAAAATGCATGGGATGGGATTCATCTACGGTGCAATGGATAAACAAAGGAAGAGATAGCCAAAAATTTGGGAGATGATGTTGGAGCATACAAAGAGATGAAAGATAATTGATAATAAGTAGGACTTTCAAATGCATCGCCACTTGCATGCAGCTGCATACTTTTTGAATCCTCAAATCCAGTATTCAGACAATCCATCCAGCATCCAGAGATTAAGATAGGTTTTTTATGTGCATGAACAAACTTATCACCGATGATGAGGATAAGACAAAGGCAGATGTGCAGGTAGATGCATTCTTAAAAAAGAGAGGGATGTTTTCATTTGGCCAGGCTAAAAACTTGATATTCAATTGTATTCCTGGCATGTGGAAAATAAAATTGGGTGGTATTATTATTGAAAGCTTATCTTAAATTTTAAATGTGTGTAAAATAAGCTGGTGGGGTCAATATGGAGACCAAAATCCCGAACTGCAGTCCTTAGCTGTGAAGATCTTGAGCCTAACATGCTCATCGTGGGGGTGTGAGCGCAACTGGAGTGCATTTAATTTTGTATGAGCTTACGAAAACTTTTGAATATTTAATTCATAAAAAATAGTATTTTTTATGATATACTCTATTTCACATTTGTGTAGATTCATACAAAGAGGAGAAACAGATTGTCCGCTCAGAAATTGAACTCATTAGTGTACGTCATGTACAATAGGAAGTTGCAATATAAGTTCTTGAAGAAACGATCACTGAAAGAGGATGAGGATCCCTTAGTTAAGGATGAAATTCAAAAAGTATGTAACTGCATCCAAATTTTTGGCTATCTCTGCCTTGAGGCGCCAGCCGCCGTGAGACTGTCGAGGCGCCGCCTTAATTCGAATTTTGAAACTATATTGTGGATGTGTTATGGATGCTTTGAGTTTGATGATTTCATGAATTTATGTTTTTATTTTATATTTTAAATTTTTTCCCGTGTTTGGATTTAGGTTTCCGCCTCACCGCCTCGAGACTGTCCGCTTCACCTCAAATTGAAAATTGCCTAGCACCGCATGCCGAGTTTTCAAACCTTGGTATAAACACAAACCAAATGTCTTAAAGCCAAAGATGATCTGCAATAACTCAGAAAAGTGTGAGCATATATACCTGTCTAAGAGACTTCTTTGTTCCATAACGAGTATCAAGCATTGCCCTCATATTCGCTTGCACTTCTGCAGAAACCTCCTCCTTTCCTGCCTCCTGATCTGCAACATCTGACCCTCCAACTCTTGGCTCCAATCTAAATATCTACAACCATAACAAAACCACATAAATAATCAATCACATGGTGAAGTACATACCTATTTGCATCAAGAAAGATCTATGGGAAACGCAAAACCAAAACCTTGCTCTTGCAAAATAAACATATATGACTAACCAGAGAGGACCTACAAAGACAAGTAAACTACTCCCTAATATTATCATAGAACAAAGTTAACCACATCTTATCAATCAACGTGCTCCGAAGTCCAAGTATCCAACATAACATGGGCTTATATAATTGGCTGTTGGTAACTTGAAACAAAAGTAAGAAACCCAACAAAGTAGGTCTAAGTGAGAGTGAGTAATCAAAAGCCATGGGAATACACTTATGCCCAATAAACATGCACAGTTCCTGCTAAATAACTCAAATTCTTCACCAATCAATCTCCTTACTAAAGAATATGGGAAAATCTTCAGCAAACATCAAGGTTATAAAGAGTTTCCAAACAAACCTATTATTTATAATTTCAACAATATTTTTCAACAATTTCCTTGTTTAAAGCAAACAAAATTCCATCTTTAAAAAAAAAAAAACCAATAAAAAATCCGAACTTTTCACCTTATTAGCAGCAATGGGAACAATCTTCAAAGTCTGGGTCTTCTTATCAAGGACCCCAACGGCATAATGACAAAACTGGGGCGCCATGGCCTCACCTGAATAGCTAGTGCCGACATACTCCACGCTAGAGTCACGTGGACTCACCACCAGCTCCATTCTCCCAGTCCTGTTCTTCTTCTCATTCATGTTCCTATAAACTCTCACTCTCGGCCGCTTTTCTTCATCTGGGTCCTCGTTAGGCTTGTAGATAGACGGAAAATAGCCTACTATAGGTGGGATTTTGTTGGGCTGCTCTGGTATGAACTGTACTTTAGCTTTGAATCTCTCTGGCTCTGGCTCTTCATCAACTGATGCGTTGGCTTGCTTGTTGTCGTCATCGTCTTTCTTTCTTTTCTTTTTCTTGTTCTTTTTCTTGTTTCCTTCTGTTTCGTTTTCCTGTTCTCGTTCTCGTTCCCGATCCCGTTCATGCCTCTTCTTAGTACGAGTCTCTTCGTCAACCCTCATGGAGACTCTTGGTTTCAGGGAGAAAACGCCTCCGCGTTTTTTATGTTCGAGGGTTTTGTTTGTGAGAGAGTTCAATTCCTTTGGAAGAAGAATGATTGTCTTAAATTACTCTGGGCCGGGTCATCACAGCCCATTAAAACATTTAAGCCCAAGACCAATTCTGGCCCAAAAGAGAATAGGCTCACTCTCTTTTCGAACCTCGACGACAGCATGACGCTGTCTTAGTTGAATTTCAGTTTAATTTTTAATTCATTGAAAATAAATTACATCCACCCTCATAAATTAATTTGCTGGCACTGGGTGTGAAGAGAGCAGCAATCAACAAGCTGCTTCAGCTCTCTTCTAATCTTTAACAGGCAAGTTGATTCTCTCTCTTTCTCTCCTGATAAATTTCTTCATAATCTGCTTATATGGTTGCTATAAGTATCAATTTTGTTATTCTGTAATTACGTTTATTTTGTCATATTTGTGGGTCAAGTTTGATTAAAATGCCTTGCTTTCATATGGGTTTCTTCTTAAGGTTTAATTTCTGTTAATGGGTTTTCACTCTCTTTACTTGTAAGCAATGTCACAGTATCACTGCTGGTTTTGTAATACACACATTAGCAGTTGTGTATTTTAAACTGGGTTGCTTAAATTTTGTTGAATTTAAATTTTCTTGCGTTGCACTTTTGCGGTAGTTAATATAGGAAGCTATAGCTGTCTTTTCTATAGTTCGCGTGGTAAGTTTGTTGTCATTCACCTCTCTTAGCATTACAAAGTATTATGGGAATGAAACTTAGCGCCGAGATTGCAATAGGCTTGTCCAAGATGGATAATGATTTGGTTCTTCTAGGTGATTGGTTTGTAGAGAGACAGAGTATGATCCTTTCACGTTAACCAAGTATTTCGTTTTATAGTCAATTGCTGTGTTTTTATATGTTTGCCATTGTTCTGCAGCATGGTGCTAACTCAATCATGAATGAGATTTAACATTTCACTATCATAATTATATTTTACATTGTGGTTAGAAGCGGTCGAACTCAAATAAGGGTACTTTTCAGTGGAAATGATACCCATGTTTTAGGGAGTTGAAAAATATCTCATAATCATTTTAATGTATGGGCATCAAGTGGCTCTTAATTTTAGAATGGTATTTCTACCATACATAAAGCAAATGTGTGCTCTTATTGGGAAAATTTTGTTATTCCATGTTATCTGTATTTATTATAAACTTCCATGACATGAGTTTGGATTGGATCAAGATTTTCTTCAAGTTTACATATTTTCAAGTTTTTCCAAATAAAAATTCAAATCAAGAGTAATTTATTCTGTGTAATCTTCATAGCTGAGGCTCTCATAATCTCCAAACTTATGTAACTCTTATCAGCATGCGTGTTTTATGTCACAGGTTCTTGTTAAGCTGAGAGGAGAGCTGAGGGTGCCAACATACTAGATATGAGAGACATAAACCAGAGTAATCAACTTCTTCTTACACCTTTATTCTCTAATTTAGGGATCAATAATTGTTAAATTCATGGCAGCTCTGCATTGTTGTCAAGCTAAATGCTCATCCACACGTATATGACTTTGGTTTAAGTAGTTGATGCTTAGAATTCTAATACCGATGCTTATGATATCATTTATCTTTTAGCACAACCAGGATAGTTCCAGCTCTTTGTTAAAATAAGCTTATAAGCATCAGCATAGTATTGATATTTAGACCCATGAAACTCAGCTGCATTTCAATCATAACATTTTATCAGGCTTGGTGATTTTTCTGCTAATAACTCATTGGATATTAATCATCTTTCTAATTGATGAAAATGCCTGTCGCTATTTTAAAAAAATTGCGACCTTAGAAAATATGTTTTGAGCTATTTGAAGTGTAAGTAGACAAACTGCTGAGGATATTTTTCTAAATACAGGAGCCTCAACTGATGTGGTGGACCATGACAAAGGCGAATATGTTATCATTAGAGGTGCAGATGAACCTGAGTTGGGCATGTACGATAAACCCCTCCCGTGCTTTGGTTGTGGAATCGGATGGTTTTCGTAAGTTTACCCATCCCTTGTCCTTATCCTCTCTCTCTCTCGCTTTCCCTCTCTCATCAGTGTGTGTCTTTTTGCAGCTTTCTTCTTGGATTTGTATGCCCATTGATGTGGTATTATTCAACAATCCTTTACTTTGGGAACTATTATCATAAGGATCCAAGGGAGCGGTCAGGACTTGCTGCTTCAGCAATAGCTGTAGGTGTTCTGCTGAACGAATGACGTTTAATGTTTTTCTCATCAAGCTCTCTAAGTAATCACCATATAACAACTTCATTTGCTTTCTGATCGCAATATTAGGTTTAGATTCTCCACACACTTTTAACATCAAAATTATTATTATTATTTTTTGGATACACTAGACCTAAAGACCCCTTAGCCGCTAGTCAGGCTACCTCTTTACAAATATATTTCCTGGTGCTTTTTAATGTTGTTCCGGTCTATATGGCCTGATCATATAAATACATTAGCAGAAAGCAAATGTGAATTGTGAACAGCTACTTCTCATCTGAATTAGAGAGACTCTAAAATTGACTACATCAGTCTTCAACTTTGTGTACGTATTATTTGCAATTATGTAGTTCAATTTCTTAAAACCTACTGCCTTTTGTGTAAGAAGATATTTTGCCTTCATGTTAGAAACTATAAATCTTTGCAGAAATATGACAAGCATTGTGATTGTTAATTGCAGAAATTGTGATAAAAGTAATAATTTGGACATGAATTGTTATGAAGAATGACTACACTTAGTCCCTTATTGATATTTTATCTTACACTAATCCCAGGTGTCATGACTGTTGCAGGCTTTGATATGTACAGTAGTCGCGATAATTGTTGTAGCAGTTCTTTTATTGTAAACCATCCTGTAAGAATTCTTCCCGATCAGAGTTCTGCTTCCGCGGAGGACAAGCCGAAGCGTAAAAGTTATACATAAAGCTTAGATCCTGTAATCTTAATAGATTCTATAAACTAGAAAGAACTTTGCAAGGTCCAACAATCTCAAATAGAAAGCAGTTCTTGGATCCCTATATAGTCTTGTACATTTGGGAATTGATTGTTTTAAAATACCCAGTTAGTGTGAAGTTTGTACAGCAACAAGAGAGCCTTAATCTTTGAATAAGAGAGCCTTTATCCAACTATTTCAAAAATAATAATAAATATTACACAGTTGTCTCTTAGCAGACTAAAAAGTTTCGGCTTTTAGATGTTAAAAGAGTTGGTGAAGAGTGAAGACTTTTAAACACATTAACTACGCGGCACATTTTATATAACTTGTGCCCCACTTGCAATGTCGTTCTATAAACTTGTGTAAATACGACACTCAAATTATTGCATAATTTTTGTGCTTAGTTGTCATACGCGGACTGTAATTTGTATGACCTTGACCCATATATTTTTATTTTATTTTATTTTAATTTTTAAATTAAAACATGGCACATTTAACTTCATTAGTAAAATTATAAAAATATTCAAATTCAAAATCATTTAAAATTTAACCCTAAATTGACTAGGCAATTTTGTAGTGTAACTATTAGATCTACAATTTATTTGTTCAATTCTAAATTTAGATATTTATATTATGTTATCGTACAATTGATTTAGAAAATTTCGATAAAATTTGAATGGAAATTTAATATTTGTTAAAAAAATTGTAGAAAAATTACTTTGTTGAGCATTTAATGTAATATTTTGTTAAAAAAACTATATTAGTTGTCATTCTTAAAGTGACAACCAACATATGATTCACAATTTCACGTCACATTTTTATTTCTCAAAAATCAAAACAAAACCATGACCCCAGACTACTTGCAATCAATCATCACCATCCAATCCATAGTCACCTTCCTTGCCCAGTATTTTAATTTTAATATTATTTTCTACATATTTACTATTAATATTATGAAAACTATTAACACATTATTATTTTTTAAGTTAATTTTCTTTCACATAAAGTTTGAATCCTTTCACATTGTATTTGAAACTTAACACATTGATTTTGAAACCTTTCACGTTAAATTTAAAACCTTTTAAGTTAATTTTG